>SJYQ01002543.1:185605-215805 GCA_006410935.1 Redunca redunca | reverse complement strand
TCTTAATATCTTCTGCTTCTGTTAGGTCCATACCATTTCTGTCCTTTATCAAGCCCATCTTTGCATGAAATGTTCCCTTGGTATCTCTAATTTTTTTGAAGAGATCTCTAGTCTTTCCCATTCTGTTGTCTTCCTGTATTTCTTTGCATTGATCGCTGAGAAAGGCTTCTTATCTCTTCTTGCTATTCTCTGGAACTCTGCATTCAGATGCTTATATCTTTCCTTTTCTCCTTTGCTTTTCAATTTTATTCTTTTCACAGCAATTTTTATGGCCTCCTCAGACAGCCGTTTTGCTTTTTTGCATTTCTTTTCCATGGGGATGGTCTTGATCCCTGTCTCCTGTACAGTGTCATGAACCTCATCCATAGTCCATCAGGCACTCTATCAGAGCTAGGCCCTTAAATCTGTTTCTCACTTCCACTGTATAATCATAAGGGATTTGATTTAGGTCATACCTGAATGGTCTAGCGGTTTTCCCTACTTTCTTCAATTTAAGTCTGAATTTGGCAATAAGGAGTTCATGATCTGAGCCACAGTCAGCTTCTGGTCTTGTTTTTGTTGACTGTATAGAACTTCTCCATCTTTGGCTGCTAAGAATATAATCAATCTGATTTCAGTGTTGACCATCTGGTGATGTTCATGTGTAGAGTCTTCTCTTGTGTTGTTGGAAGAAGGTGTTTGCTATGACCAGTGCATTTTCTTGGCAAAACTCTATTAGTCTTTGCCCTGCTTCATTCCATTTTCCAAGGCCAAATTTGCCTGGTATATTTATTGGTATAGTTATTCACAATATTTCCTCATCCTCTTTTTGAAATCTTCATGAATAATGAAATGCCTGCTCTTTCATTCCACATATTCATAATTTGCATATTCTCTCTGTCAGTTTGGCTGGATGTTTATCTGTGTTATTTATTTCTGAACTGTCTTTTGATTTAATTGATTTATATAACTCTTCACATTTTTGTACATTCATTTTTACCCTTTTCTTTAATATTCCCTTCTTTCAAGTTCACTGGATTTAATATGCTCTTTCTTTCTACCTTCTTAAGGTGANCTACCTTCTTAAGGTGACGGTTTAAATCATTGATTTTAGATGCTCCTCCTTTCTAATAATTATTTAAGCTATTAATTTTCCTTTATGCACTGTTAGCTGCATGCTACAAATCTGCATTGTGTCTTTTCATTTTGTTTAATTCAAAATATTGTCCAATCTTTATTTCAACTTTTCTTTGAACCTTGAATTGTTTAGTAGTATTTCTTATTGCAAAATATATGATGATTCTCTCTCTCTCTCTCTCTTTTTTTTTTTTTGGTTGTTTTTAAGGAAATTAAATGGAAATCCTCTTGTTCAGGCTTCAGAGAAAAGATAGCAAAGCATGTCTCTGACCTTGCTTATGACCTGCCTGAACACTGTCCTGACTACATGCCTGCTGTGAGTGAAAGCAGAGTGACTCCATAGGGGATAGGTCTTGGAATTGTTGATCCCCTGGAGGAGGTTTTTCCAACCACATCTGGGGCTTAACAATATTTCAAGATTTTCATGATGTGGACTGAAAAAAGATATACCTCTTGAGAGCTGTGAGTAAGTTTTATTTGGGCAAAATGAGGACTGCAGCCTGGGAGGCAGCATCTCAGATAGCGCTAAGAGACTGCTCCAAAGTGGCAGTGGGGGAAAGACAATATAAGGTTTTGTTGAAGGGGGAGTTCGATACCAGGAAGCATTCATTTTACAAAAGTTTTTTTTGTTAGTCATGAGGATCTGATATCACCATGAAGGGATTTAGTGCTTCTCTAGACATGAGAAGATGCAAGGATGGAGATCATAAAATCTGTTACTAAACACATCCAGCTATCTGAAGACCTGTCCCACCAGATTCCCTGGAGCAGAGTGCCTCACTCCACCCTGAACTCCCTCAGGGGTTGTTGAAGGTCAACAGCTATAGCAGCATGGGGTTCAATCTCTGTAGAGGCAGATGACAAATGCCTCTGTTGTTCAGTTGTTGGCAATGCTCTTGGTAAGTGCCAATTTGTAGTTGACAAAGAAAAAACAAACAGCACTGTAAAAAAAAAAAAAAAGTTAACTTAAAACCAATCACCCCTAGGAAGTCCTAGGGGTGATACATTACCTGGGACTTTTTCCCAACTGGGACTCCAGATTGCTATTACATGGGGACTTCCCATGTAGGGAAGTGATATCAGATCCTCATGACTATTAACCCAGTGCTGTTTGAGTCTGGATGTTGTCTACCCAATTTGGTGATGTGTTAATAGGTACTGTTGGGCTTCCCTGGTGGCTCACACAGTAAAGAATCTGCCTGCAATGCAGAGTCTGGCAGGCTATAGTCCATAGGGTCACAAAGCATCAGAAACAACTGAGTAACTAACATCCCTAAATAATAAGTAATGTGTACTGTAATTCTTTACTGTTTCTATATCTCTTTTTGTTTAATGATCATATATTGAAAGTAAGTTAGATAATTCTTCATTAAATATTTAAATTGCTTATTTGTGTATAATAAGTGATTTCTTTTGTTAATGAATCCTTTGAACTTGAAACGAAAGTTAAAACTTTTGGCAAAACACTTGTTTAATTGAACATTGATCACAGAACATTTTTCATATAATTTTCAGTCATTGTAAATATACAAAAATTTGTTTAATGGTCCAGAATTTGGTTTTTCTTGGTGAGTGTTCCTTGTGCTCTTGAAAAGAATACACTTTCTGCTATTGCTGGATGGGATGTATATGTCAACCAGGTCAAGTCTCTTGATAGTGTGGTCAAATCTTTCAAACCTCACAGTCTCTTCTTATCTCCTTCCTGTAATCCTCTTGCATCTTGTAAAAACATTTGGCACCCAGTCATAAGTTGCTCAGCCGTGTTCGAGTCTTTGTGACCACATGGGCTGTAACCTACCAGGCTCCTCCGTCCATGGGATTTTCCAGGCAAGAATACTGGAGTGGGTTGCCATTTCCTTCTCCAGGAGATCTTCCCAACCCAGGGACTGAACCTGGCTCTCCTGCATTGTAGGCAGACACTTTACCATCTGAGCTACCAGGGAAGTCCAGCAACAGCTAAATTATCTGAGCTTAACCCAGTATCTTGTCACTAAAGAGAAGTATATGTCTTCTCCACCACCACAGAAATGTCACATACTCATAGATCCTATTTATATACTCTCCGAAAGGACTTTTGATTTTTGGTTTTTATGTGTTTGTCTTCGTAATATAAAGCTACTATACCAGATGGCCTTATTTTTTAAATAAGTAAAGAGTGTCAGAGAGCTATATTTCTAAAACAAAAGCAAGATGAAGACAATGAGTGTTTCTTTTATTGCAGGTGTTTACTTTTAACATAATGTAATTTGGAGAATCTCCCCTCCAAAATTCGACATTAAACACCCTCCCCACAATGTTTTCAAAGTAAGCACATTCTATATATAGGTTCACATTTCTGGCATAGGTCACTTCAGACACTTAATAATTTCAGGCAGACTAATTTAAAGAGGTAACTATTATGTTTTCAGCTTCAGATTGACAGGAGATTTCTCATGAACTTGCAATTCATTTGAAGACTGCTGCTTGGAATTAACAGTTTAATTCAGACTCTAAAATTCGTTCCCTGAGACACACTTGGGAAAAGGAAATGGCAACCCACTCCAGTATTCTTGCCTGGAGAATCCTGTGAACTGAGGAGCCTGAAGGGCTGCTGTCCATAGAGTCTCACAGAGTCAGACACGACTGAAGGAACTTAGCATGCATGCATGCATTGGAGAAGGAAATGGCAACCCACTCCAGTGTTCTTGCCTGGAGAATCCCAGGGACAGAGGAGCCTGGTGGGCTGCTGATTATGGGGTCACACAGAATCGGACACGAGTGAAGCAACTTAGCAGCAGCAGTAGACGCAGTTACTGACTTCCCCTTCATTCCATCACAGGTAATACAATTATTGACAAAATTTCAGGCAAGTTTCAAAGAAACGTGAAGGTAAAATCCATGGAAAATAACTCTTGTTTGTCTTGATACATACTGGCTTCTTTTTTGTTACAGTGATGCATTGTTTAACTTCTTACTTAGGTTACATTGTGCAGCCAGGGTTAATTTTCTTTCTTTACTTTAGTTTAGTCCTTTTTCAGTGTACACAGTGATCACTGGAAATGTCTCTTTATTGACCCCTTAAATCCATTCTCTACATCAGACCCAGTTAACTTTCCAAAATGAAAACATTATATTTCATCATTACCAAAAACTCTCCTCAGTGTCAAAAAATAAAATAAAATATTCCCAATGTAAGAAATGAATAAACTGGAATTACATTTATTTGTACACCATACCATACATATAATATTTAGGCTAAATATAAGACTGGATACTTCAAAACTTTAAGAGGAAAAAAATAAGCAAAACACTCTTTGACAAAATCACATAAATATTTTTTTAAAGCCATCAAAAAGAGTAATGGAAATAAAAACAAAATTAAACAAGGGACCTAATGAAATTCAAAAGCTTTTGCACAACAGAGAAAACTATAAACCAAAAATGAAAAGCCAACATACAGATTTGGAGAAAATATTTGCAAGCAATGTGACTGAAAAGGGGTTAGCTGATTTACAATATAAAAAATAAATTAATATTTCAAAGTAGGAAGAAGACCAAAGAGACATTTCTCCAAAGAAGACATGCAGAGGGGCAAGAGGCATATGAAAATGTGTTCAGCATCACTGATTATTAGAGAAGTGCAAATCAAAACTGCAATGAGATATCACCTCACACCAGTTAGAATGATCATCCTCAAAATATCTGAAAAAGATAAATGGTGGATAGAGTGTGGAGAAAAGGGAGCCCTCCTACACTGTTGGTGGTACAGCTACTATAGAGAACAGTATGAAAGTTTCTAAAACAACTAAAATTAGAGTTCCATATGACCCAGAAATCCCACTCTTGGGCATATATTCAGAGAAAACCACGGTTCAGAAGAATACGCACACTTCAATGTTCACTGCAGCACTGTTTAAAATAGCCAAGACATGGAAGCAACTTAAATGTCCATCAACAGATGAAAGCATAAAGAAGATGTGTTACATATATACAATAGAATATTGCTCAACCATTAAAAATAATGAAAATGACTGCTGAAGCAACATGGATGGGAGATATCATACTAAGTGAACAAAGACAGAAAGGCAAATATCATATGATATCATTTATATGCAGAATCTATTAAAAATGGTACCCATGAACTTATTTACTAAGCAGAAACAGACTCACAGACATAGATAATGAATTTATGCTTACCAGGGGGCAAAGGTTGGAGGGAGGAATAAGTTGGAAGTTTGCGATTGACATGTACATACGTCTAAATTTAAAATAAAAAGCTTTTCCATGAAAAATAAATAAATAATTTTACTTTAACTTAAAAAAGAGAGAGAGAGAAATGGATGAACTGAGTCACCAGCTTTTTTTATAGCTTGGCTGGAGGGACATCCCCTGGCAATGATTAAAATCAGAACTAGTGTCCTTTCAGATCTCTGTTTCACACAATTTTATATTTTCATGTTTGTTGTTGGGGAGGAAGTGAAAACATGTTATTTCAATGTTATATCTCTATCATTTGCTTCATCTTTTTTTTTTAAATTCTGATGTAATGTCTGTATAACTGGCATCACAGATCATTCTCATACAGACATCTTGTATAAAAAAGGACTTGGGCATGATGTTTCTGTGAAACCATGGAATGAAATTACGTGAAATGAAATTTATTACTCTAATTCTGCACAGTCTCTGAAACTTGCACTTTTTAATGATTTCATCACATTGCTGATTTATTTGCTTGCACACTGGTAAATTTTAACACATGCTTGAGTTTTTTTTTTCCCTAAAATGTCTAACATTTTTTTAATGCACAACCTTTCATTTCTTATGAGATCACATGTAAATAATGCAACATGGCATGCAAAGTCCTATATGTTCCCCTCCTTATTTCCAGTCTTTTATATGACCATACCCACCTCCTCATAATCTATATAACCTATGTTTCTTCTTCTCAAGCTTTCTGAGGTAAAAGATCAATTTTCCCCAAAATTTACTATGTACCAAAGATTTTGGAAAATATAATGGAAGTGAGTAATTTCAAACACAAAATAAAAAAGAAATACAAGAACTTTTCTTGTTTTATTATTATATTAACATACATGAAATTGCTCTTTTGAGTTTGAAATAAAAGTTTCTAAATATTTACTCTCAGTTTTCAGTACTTGTTTTGCTGCAGACATGTAACAAATGCTCCCTAGTCTCCTTCCGTTCTTTGGCATTGCTCTGTGTTTCAGGTAATTCCAAATGAAGCTGTATAACTCATATTGGAACTTGAACCCGTAACTGAGATCACACTTGGTCTCAGGTCTTAATGAAGCTCTTTTGGAGGGAAGAGCCATTTCTCACTCCATGTTGGATCAGTTTCTTTGATTTTAACTTTTGCTTGTCATTGCTTTTGTTATTATCAGCATACATAATAGGGAACCCTGCCCTTCTGCCTGACTGTTAAGCTAAAATGCCTTTGTTCAACTCACAGGGAGATAACTTGACTCTGCCCACCTGTGACCAGCTGCAAGAAAGAAGAGATTAACACATCCCCTCCCTGAGACTGGAAATCCAGGAGAGATTTGCAAGATAATGACTTTTTTGTTTTACTTCCTCAACCCCTCCTCCATTCTTCTCTAAGAATCTGGCAGCCAGATCCCAAGGAGATGGTTATTTTGAGACATTTGTCTGCCATCTTCTCAGTCAGCCTGCTTTCTGAATAAAGCATTATTTGTCTCCAATCTATTGACCTATTGTGCAGAAGCAGAGAGAGCTTAGACTCAGTAATAACTCAGGTTCTTGATGTCTCATTGAAGAAAGAATTCAGTGAGGGACAAAGTGATAGATAAGAGGTGGATTTATTTAGACAGAAACAGACTGCATAGAGTGTGGGCCATCTCAGAGGGTGAAAGTAACCCCAGAGTATGGGATTGTCAGTTTTTATAGGGGTGAGTAATTACATAGGCCAATGAGTGGGAGGAGTATTCCAGCTATTTTGGGGAAGGGATGTGAATTTCTATAAATTGGACCACTGCACTTTTTGATCTTTACAGTTGACCTTGAAACTCTCGTGGCACCTATTGCATTATTTAGCATGCTGATGTGTTACAGTGAGCCTATATTGAGGCTAAAGACAGAGGAAGTTGACTATCTGCCATCTTGGACCTTGTTCAGTTGCTAAGTCATGTCCAACTCTTTGCAACCTCATAGACTGCAACACTCCAGGCTCCTCTGTCCTCCACTAACTCTTAGAGTTTGTTCAAATTCATGTCTGTTGAGTTGGTGACACTAACTATTCCATCCTCTGTTGTCCCCTTCCCCTTTTGCCTTCAGTCTTTCCCAGCGTGAGGGTCTTTTCCAGTGAGTCAGCTCTTTGCCTCAGGTGGCCAAAGTGCTGGAGTTTCAGCTTCAGCATCAGTCCTTCCAATGAATATACTGGGTTGATTTCCTTTAGGATTGGCCTTTTTGATCTCCTTGTTTCCAATTTTTCCCCTTCTATTTGCCATGAAGTGATTGGACCAGATGCCATTATGTTACCTTTTTGAATGTGGAGTTTCAAGCAAAGTTTTTCACTCTCCTCTTTCACCCTTATAAAGAGGATTTTTAGTTCCTCTTTACCTTCTGCCACTAGAGGGGTATCATCTGCATATCTGAGGTTGCTGTTTCTCCCGGCAATTTTGACTTCAGCTTGTGATTCATCAAGCCCAGCATATCGCATGATGTTCTGCATATAAGTTAAATAAGCAGGGTGACAATATTCAGTCTTGGTCCTATTTGGTTTTCATCAGTTTATGTCATATCCTTGGGTTATGTCACTATTTTAAAAGTCGTTTTCTTCCCTCCTGTTTCACAAATATTTAGAATACCCACAACATTCAAAACTGAAATATTGTCTGTGCCTTCACCTCCTCAGTTTGAAGTCCAATGAGGCCTTTGTGTGTGGATGAGAAAGCTCATTAAAATTTTTACTGGCTTAAAGCCATTTCAGTAATAGCATGATTACATTCAAATATCAAACCCTCACAATCCTTCCATATGTAGGCATTAAGTAAACAACTAATTACAAAGCCTAGAATATGTGAAGNATATATATATATATATATATATTTATAATCTGTGATGAGCTTAATTACCTGAATTATTATACTATCATTGTAATATATTTACTTAGTAGGTAAATTGAAAGCGAAAGTGTTAGTTGCATGGTCGTGTCTGACCCTTTGTGACACCATGGACTATACCCTGCCAGGCTTCTCTGCCCATGGAATTCTCTAGGAAAGAATTCTGGAATGGGTTGCCATTCCCTTCTTTAGGGGATCTTCCCAACCCAGGGATCTAACCCTGGTCTCCTACATTGCATGAAGATTCTTTTCCATATGAGCCACCAAGCCACCAGGTAAGCATTAGTAAAATTTGTATATTGTGGGATTTATTACAGTTATTAAACAAAAGACCCTAGTATTTAATACAGTTAGTAGAGACATCTAAAATACATGTCTCTTAGGATATAAACATTTAATTTGCTTAGCTAGTTCTCTTTTTTAAAATATTTGAGTAATTCATCATGTTGAAATATACTTCTGAACTTTATTTGTGGTTGGTTATTATGTGTGCTCACCTGTAATGATTAATTGTTAAGACTCCTTTTCCATCTGTTTACTGTGTAGATGATTACTGCTGGTAAACAATGTTTCCTTTATTTGAGTCAATGCATAATTTATCTGTGATTACATAACTTATTATCTCTCTGTTTAGTCTTATCTACTTGCACAAAGAGCCCTGCATACGAAATGAAATAATGTTTAATAGAAACTGTGTATATATGTAACACATTAAAATCAATAAAAATTGAACATTTACACATCTTTTGCTTTGTAATGGAATAGTTTTATTTAATTTGGGGGGAAACCCTGTTGTTCTTCAACTGAAGAGTGTTGGTAGCCTAGATCCTTCTTGACATGAAATGGAAGCAATTACCTCTCCTAAAGGAATTTTCCTTTTTTTCTCTAAATGTAGAATCTAGGTTCTGAGACAATATGATATTTTAGTGAAGGCAAAATCACTGCAGATGGTGACTGCAGTCATGAAATTAAAAGACCCTTACTCCTTGGAAGAAAAGTTATGACCAACCTAGATAGCATATTCAAAAGCAGAGACATTACTTTGCCAACTAAGGTCTGTCTAGTCAAGGCTACGGTTTTTCCTGTGGTCATGTATGGATGTGAGAGTTGGACCGTGAAGAAAGCTGATCACCGAAGAATTGATGCTTTTGAACTGTGGTGTTGGAGAAGACTCTTGAGAGTCCCTTGGACTGCAAGGAGATCCAACCAGTCCATTCTGAAGGAGATCAGCCCTGGAATTTCTTTGGAAGGAATGATGCTAAAGCTGAAACTCCAGTACTTTGGCCACCTCATGTGAAGAGTTGACTCACTGGAAAAGACTGATGCTGGGAGGGACTGGGGGCAGGAGAAGAAGGGGAAGACGCAGGATGAGATGGCAGGATGGCATCATTGACTCGATGGATGTGAATCTGAATGAATTCCGGGAGCTGGTGATGGACAGGGAGGCCTGGCGTGCTGTGATTCATGGAGTCGCAAAGAGTCAGACACAACTGAGTGACTGGACTGAACTGAACTGAAAGGTGCTGTTACTAGTGCTTGGGGGCACTTTTAATAATGACCGAGTTTAAGAATAATTTTTAGGTCTTTTAACTGGTTAAGTTCTATTTAAGTCTATGTGAATCCTCTATAATTTATAAGATTTTATTTGCTACTATTATGTAAAAAGCTAATTTGGCTGGTCAAATGAAACTAAAGGAAAAGTCATCAAGAGATTCTTTATGAAATCCCAAGAGAAATGAGAGAGTCATTTCCTAGGCAGGTTGATAAGAAGTCCAGGGGTCCCCAATGAGAGAGGGGTCTGGAATTCTCAATGAGAAAGAAAGGACAAACTTTTTTTTTCCCTGTGCATTCCTTAGGAGTATATAACAATAATGTTTCCTGCTTGAGGACAGTCTCTGAAAAAACTTTCTGGCTAATCCTGTTATCTTAAAATGTAAATTATGGGAGTAGGTCTAGTGAGGTCTTTACTACCTCCAGACATTCTTTTGATTCATTGTAATAACTAATTAGAGAGTATATAGCTCCATTGCTAACACTAACAAGGGAGTCCTCTTTCTGCCCCCTTCTGATGTCTATGTCAGAAGCTTTCTCTATCCCTTTCATACTTTAATAACTCTATTGCATCAAAGCTCTGAGTGATCAAGCCTCGTCTCTGGCCCCAGATTGAATTCTTCTCCTCCAGAGGCCAAAATTCCTGGCATCTTTTGGTGGTTCAGCAACAACCTTTTATCTTGGGGGCTCGTCTGCGATTCTTCAGAACAAGGTAAGCATGCTTTGGAACTCTAGTTCTTTGTTCTCCTAGTGAACACGTTTTCTGCTGTACTTTACTAACTCTACGGTGTGCTTGTGTGAATGAATGACAAGTGAGGAGCCCTGCTCTCTGGTTCTGCAGTGACTTCATATGGCTTATGGCAGAAACCTGTTGGGGTTTTATACCGACCTGCCAATGCCAAGAGGCACCCAGTGTCTCCTTTGGGGACTTACCAGAAATGGGCAACACGTGTGGACTGAACTCTCCTTTCTCAAACTTTTCAATCTCTTTGACCATTTCCTAACCCCTTGGGAATTAGAAGTACTAACCTAATCTGTCAGATCATAGACTTTCAAGGGACTTGTGATCTATGCTGTTACTGTGTACTATGACTTAGGTCCGAAACTTGGATTGGTAGTCAGGAATTGCCTAGCCTCACTAGGAATCAAAAGTTCGAAAGTTAGATGGCGCTCTAGCTACAAGAACATCTCTGAGGTTAAAGGTTACTCAGATTGGAACTGCAATGGTTTTTTTTTTCCTTTGGTAACACTGGCTCTTAGTGGACCAGAGGAGGCTCTGATACTGGTGTGGTGATGCTTGGAAGGAACATTTCAGTTTTATGTTCATACTGGTCTTATTGTGGTCAGGAATATACTCAGGGTCATGCACAGGCACTCAGGTGAAAAATGTTTCCCCCATCAGTCTTAGCTTGAGAGGCATTCTGGAAGGTTATTCTGATTGCACCCTGGGTGTCATCAGAGGCAAACAACGTTTTAATGGTGAGGAATTGGCTGTCAGTCAGGGAAGCCATCAGGTATACCCCTGGTGCATCCCCACCCCGTCTTGGTGGTAGAACATGGAGGGACTAGTATGGCACCTGCATTAGTAAGGGACAGACTAAGTCTGACCACGAAAGACAAGTTTGGTGTAAAGTCTGTCCACACCGCCATCTAGAGCATGGAGGGATGCCTCCTGTACAAAAATGGTCCTGGTCTTTTTTTTTTTTTTCCCCCCACCTCTCTTACAGATGGGAGCTAACAATTCCGGCCTCACCCCTTTGAACTGTATCCTGAAAAACTGGGATCCCCAGGGCTTAAAGAAGACACACCTGGTCTTCCTATGTGATACTGCATGGCCGTGGTACCCACTGGAGGACGGCGAACAGTGGCCGGTTGGAGGGTCTCTTAAGTATAATACTGTTTTACAATTAGACTGGTTCTGTAGAAAACAAGGGAAATGGGTAGAAGTAGCATATGTGTTGCCCTTTTTCTCACTGCGAAATATGCCAGACTTATGTCCTAAGGATATAGATTTGGGTGTGAAACCTTCAGCTCCCTCCTGTCCTCCTACTTTGCCCTCCTATGCAGGGCCCCAAACTGGGCAAACTGGAAGTCAGAGAACCCCCCCGCCCTCCAAGAAGGGTTGCTTTGGTCTCAGTACAAACCCACATGGAGATTCAAATTGCCCAAGTAGAGGTCTAAACAACTCCTGTCTCAGTACAACCTCAGACTACTCTGGTTTCAAAAGAAACTCAGACCATTGAAGTAAGAGATGAGATGGAGGACAAGAGACAAAGAGATAAAGTAAAGCAGGTTTCTCCAGTCTGTCCCTGGGGTCATATGCGCAGAACAGCCACAGAGACTGAGGAACAGCCACACAGGCTGTCGCCTCTTCATGAAGCACCCACCGGGATAAATAATCAGTCTATAAGAGTTAATAAGCCTTTTTCCTGTCAAGAAATACAAAAGATCAAGGAGGATCTGGGAGACTATTTAGAACACCCAGAAAACTATATTAGAGCTTTTAAAGGTGTTACTCTGCTTTATGACCTTACTTGGAAGGATGTGATGTATATCCTGGGACAAACGCTGACTCCTGACTCCTGGGAAAAGCGGTTGCTTATGAAGATGAATGGGTTGGTAAAGAATCAGTAGGGAAGAGGGAGGACGAGATAGCCGCCCTCCCCACTGGGAATCAGTTCAGTTCAGTTCAGTCACTCAGTCGTGTCCGACTCTTTGCAGCCCCATGAATCACAGCATGCCGGGCCTCCCTGTCCATCACCTACTCCCGGAGTTCACTCAGACTCACGTCCATCGAGTCAGTGATGCCATTCAGCCATCTCATCCTCTGTTGTCCACTTCTCCTTCTCCTTCCGAGCGTCAGAGTCTTTTCCAAGTAGTCAACTCTTTGCATGAGGTGGCCAAAGTACTGGAGTTTCAGCTTTAGCATCATTCCCTCCAAAAAAATCCCAGGGCTGATCTCCTTCAGAATGGACTGGTTGGATCTCCTTGCAGTCCAAGGGATTCTCAAGAGTCTTCTCCAACACCACAGTTCAAAAGCATCAATTCTTCTGTGCTCAGCTTTCTTCACAGTCCAACTTTCACATCCATACATGACCACTGGAAAAACCATAGCCTTGACTAGACGGACCTTTGTAGGAAAGTTATGTCTCTACTTTTCAATATGCTATCTAGGTTAGTCATAACTTTTCTTCCAAGGAGTAAGCATCTTTTAATTTCATGGCTGCAATCACCATCTACAGTGATTTTGGAGCCCCCAAAAATAAAGCCTGACACTGTTTCCACTGTTTCCCCATCTATTTCCCATGAAGTGATGGGACCAGATTCCATGATCTTTGTTTTCTGAATGTTGAGTTTTAAGCCAACTTTTTCACTCTCCACCTTCACTTTCATCAAGAGGCTTTTTAGTTCCTCTTCACTTTCTGCCATAAGGGTGGTGTCATCTGCATATCTGAGGTTATTGATATTTCTCCCAGCAATTTTGATTCCAGCTTGTGCTTCTTCCAGTCCAGCGTTTCTCATGATGTACTCTGCATATAAGTTAAATAAGCAGGGTGACAGTATACAACCTCGACGTACTCCTTCTCCTATTTGGAACCAGTCTGTTGTTCCGTGTCAATCAGGTGGTCCCAAATACAGAACCAGATTGGGACTACAACACAGCTAAAGGAAAATAGGATCAGAGTCACTCTGTCAGATGTATTCTTGAAGGACTCAGGCAAGCATGTGTTAAGCCTTTAAACTATGCCAAACTGGCAAACATAGAACAAGAGGAGAAGGAAGCTCCTGGTAAACCCCTAGATAGACTGAGAGAAGCCCTTCACAGATTCACTGAGATTGATCCTGAAAGTGAATTGGGAAAAGTGATCTTAAAAGATAGATTTCTCAGTCAGCTCCAGATATCTGTCATAAGCTATTAAAATGGGCATATGGACCAAATTAGTCTTTAATCTGTTACAACTGGCTCAGACAGTCTATTATGGTAGGGAATATGAGGAAAAGAAAGAAAGGCAGAAAAAGGCAAAGGAACAGGTGGAAGCCTTCTCAATGGCTTTAAGAGCCTTTCTTAAACAGCCTGAGAAAAATGCCCAGAGGGACCCAGGTGAAAAGAGATGGGCTTGCTATTACTGTGGAAAGGAGGGGCACGTCAAGTGGGATTGCCCTCAGCATCTAAGCCATCCCTTCTCCATGTCCGGTCTGCAAAGGACCACACTGGAAGAGGGATTGCCCCCAGAGGCGTAGGTTTCAGGGGTCGGACTCTCAAGACAATCAGGACTGAAGGTGCCAAGGGGTCCCCACATAAGCTTCCATCCTAATTACACCCGAGGAACCCTGGATATTAATAACTGTGGGGGACCAATCCATCGATTTCCTTTTAGATACGGGGGCAACTTACTCTGTGCTTACTGAAGCCTCTGGCCCCTGGGACTGTCTGGACAAGCCAAAAGGTTATTCTTTAAGCTGTAATTGGGACTCTGATATTTTCACACGAGTTGCTGATCGTGCCAGAGTCTCCCTCACCCCCTTTTGGGGAGGGATATACTGAGCAAGGTTCATACCTCTGTTTCCATGAACATGAAGTCGTCCGTTTCTCTCCCTTAAATTGAACAAAATGTAAATCCTAGAGTATGGGCTGATAGAAAATCTGTGGGTCGAGCACAAAATGCTATTCCTGTAGTTGTCAAGCTCAAAGACCAGCACTTATTTCCACATGAGAAGAAGTATCCACTGAAACCTGAGGTTAAGGAAGGGTTAAAACCCATCCTTGAGAATTTAAAGGAGCAGGGACTATTGCTTCCCTGTAATAGTCCATGCAACACTCCTATTTTGGGTATAAAGAAATCAAATGGTAAATGGAGACTAGTTCAAGATTTACAAACAATAAATGAGGCTGTAGTTCCTTTATACCCAGTGGTGCCTAATCCTTATACTCTATTGTCTGAAATTCCTGAACAAGCCAAATATTTCTAAGTAATTGATTTAAAAGATGTCTTCTATTCAGTGCCTTTGGTGGAGGAAAGTCAATTTCTATTTGTCTTGAGGACCCTACACAGCCAGCTTCTCAGTTAACCTGGACAGTTTTGCCCCAGGGATTTCGTGACAGTACTCATTTCTTAGGCAAAGTTTGTTATGGAACATACAAAACTTTAATAGTTCTGAAGCGGTGGTGTTACAATATGTAGATGATATTTTGCTCTGTGCTGAGACAGAGAAAGCTTGTTCATGAGCCTCAGAAGGTTTCTTAAACTTTCTGGCAGGCTGTGGTTACAAGGCATCAAGAGAAAAGACTCAGCTTTGTCAACAATCTGTTAGATATCTGGACCTAATCATGTCAGAAGGGACTAGGGCAATAGGCCCTCAGAGAATTAAAGCTATACTAAATCATCCTGCATCTATGACTTTAAGGCAACTGAGAGGATTTTGGGGAATCATGGGCTACTGTTTTGGGTTATTCGGAACTTGCTTGGCCTTTATATAAACTTACAGCTGAAACTCAGCAGGCCCAAACCGACAAACTGGTTTGGTCTCCAGATACTCAAAGGCTTTTAAGGTTCTTCAGACTGCTCTTCTACAAGCTCCTGCTTTGAGCTTGCCCACAGGGTCAGAATTTAATTTGTCACTGAAAGAAATGGTATGGCCTTGGGAGTTTTGACACAACCATGAGGGCCTCACCATCAACCTATTGCTTATCTAAGCAGAAAATTAGATATAATTTCACGTGGGTGGCCCCACTGCCTAAGAGTAGTTGGGGCAATGGCTTTATTAACACCCTAAGCTTTAAAAATAATTAATGGATGAAATCTTACTGTATTGACTTCTCATGATGTGAATGGAATCTTAAATTCTAAGGTTAATACTTAGATGACAGACAGTAGGCTTCTTAAATATCAGTCATTGTTGTTAGAAGGACCAGTAACTAAGATTAAAGTTTGTGGAAATTTAAATCCTGCCACTTTCCTTCCTGAGAAGGAAAATGAAACACCTGATCATGATTGTTACCAATTTCTAACTTTAAACTATGCAGTTCGGGAAGATCTAATGGATACCCCTATTTAAAAGCAGAGACATTATTTTGCCAACTAAGGTCCGTCTAGTCAAGGTTATGGTTTTTCCAGTAGTCATATATGGATGTGAGAGTTGGACTGTGAAGAAGGTTGAGTGCCGAAGAATTGATGCCTTTGAACTGTGGTGTTGGAGAAGTCCCTTGGACTGCAAGGAGATCCAACCAGTCCATTCTGAAGGAGAGCAGCCCTGGGATTTCTTTGGAAGGAATGATGCTAAAGCTGAAACTCCAGTTCTTTCACCACTTCATGCGAAGAGTTGACTCATTGGAAAATACTTTGATGCTGGGAGGAATTGGGGGCAGGAGAAGAAGGGGACGACAGAGGATGAGATGGCTGGATGGCATCATTGACTCCGTGGACAAGAGTCTGAGTGAACTCTGGGAGTTGGTGATGGACAGGGAGGCCTGGCGTACTGTGANTTTGAACTGTGGTGTTGGAGAAGACTCTTGAGAGTTCCTTGGACTGCAAGGAGATCCAACCAGTCCATTCTAAAGGAGGTCAGTCCTGGGTGTCTTTTGGAAGGACTGATGTTAAAGCTGAAATTCCAATTCTTTGGCCACCTCATGCGAAGAGGTGACTCATTGGAAAATACTTTGATGCTGGGAGGGATTGGGGGCAGGAGAAGAAGGGGACGACAGAGGATGAGATGGCTGGATGGCATCATTGACTCGATGGACAAGAGTCTGAGTGAACTCTGGGAGTTGGTGATGGACAGGGAGGCCTGGCGTACTGTGATTCATGGGGTCGCAAAGAGTCAGACACGACCGAGCTACTGAACTGAACTGAACTGAACTGAACTGAATGGATACCCCATTAGACAATCCTGACATGGAAATATTTACAGATGCCAGTTCTTTTGTTCGGAATGGAAAGTGTAAAGCAGATTACACTGTGGTGACTGCTGAACAGGTTTTGGAAGCAAAATCTCTCCCCCAGGGAACCAGCGCTCAGTGGAATTTGTGGCTCTGATCCAAGCTCTAGAGTTAACCAAAGGGCAGCGGGTATATATCTACACTGATTCTGAGTATGCTTATTCAACTTTACATGATCATGCTGCAATATGGAAAGAAAGACAGTTTAAAACAGGAACAGGAGAATCTATTAAACATTTCAGAGAGATTGAGATACTTTTAACCGCTATATGTTGTCCTAAAGAAGTAGCTGTTATACATTTCAAAGGACTCAACAGGGATGGGAGTAAAGTAGCTGAAAGTAATCAGCTGGCTGACAAGCCAGAAAAGCGGCACTTTATGAAACCCCTTCACTACAGATGCCTTTGATCTGGACAGGTCCTGTGGAACAAGAAAAGCACAACATACTGAGGAAGAATTAGAAAGATATGAGAAAAGAGGAGCAAAGATTACTGATAAAGGATGGTTACAGTCCGAAGATGGATAATTAATAATTCCTGAAAATGCTCAATTGAGAATTCTTAAGGGTTTACACCAGAGTTTTCATTTGGGTGCAGAGAGTACTTACTAGATGGCTTCTCATTTGTTTAAAAGTAAAAATGTAATGAAAACTTAATATTATCAAAAGATGTGAGGCTTGTCAGAAAAATAACCCAAAGACTGGGAAGCTAGCAAAACTGGATTACAACGAAGTGGAAAGTATCCTGGAGAGGACTGGGAAATTGATTTTACTCATGCAAAAAGCTAATGGATATTCTTACTTACAAGTTTGGGTGGATACGTCTACTGAATGGATTGAGGTTTTCCCTTGTCATAGTGAACAGGCTAAGGAGGTTATATTTTAATCCATGAAATTATCCCCAGGTTTAGGCTGCAACGGAGCCTTCAGAGTGACAATGGCTCTGCCTTTAAAGCTGCTAAAACTCAGGGGGTATCTAAAGCTCTAGTAATAGAATATCACTTACACTGTTTCTGGAGACTACAATCCTCAGGAAAGGTTGAAGAGGCTAATGACATTATCAAAAGACATCTGTGCAAATTAACTCAAGAGATGCAGGACAATTGGATTAAAGTTCTACCCATAGCTTTAATGAGGCCTCGGACTGCCCCCCAAAAGGAGGGACTGTCCCCCTTTGAATGTATTTATGGAAGGCCTTTCTTACACACAAAGGTTATAGACCCTGAAGCCTTGAAATTATATGTAACTCAGCTCTCAGCTTTTCTCTCTGAGTCAAGCAAGCCTCTATTTGAGCCAGGAACCAAGGTCCTGGTAAAAACGTTGGGGTCCAGGGGCCAATCCCTCAAGCTCCTCTGGAAAGGCCCTCACCAGGTTCTTCTTTCTTCTCGCACAGTTGTCAAAGTGCCAGGAATTGATTCATGGGTACATCACACTCGAGTTAAGAGCTGGCACCCTGACCAGAACTAAGTAGTGCCATTTTATGTCTTTACTTACTATGCTCTAACTTTGTACTTTTCAGAGGGGCCTGATAATCTATGTAAGCCTGCTTCTGCTGACTCCAAAACTCCTGAGTCTACCGTTTGATCCTCAAGACAATGCCTTCCTGTCCTGGGCTCACTCCTACACTGCATTCCACAATCGGTCTAACTGCTGGGTCTGCGGAGTGCTCCCCTCTTTATCAGTGGAAGGCTTCGCATGGTGGACATCTCCACTTCAAGGAAAAGACTTTCTCCAAGTCTGCAAATACCTTCAACAACAATCTCATGTGATGCTTCTTCTTAAACTGATGACATCTAACAATTCTAAGATGGACTAATGTAACTATGGACATAAAATGACTTTTAATTTTGATTTTAACTTGTTTTAATGACTATTTTGCTTTACATTTGTAACTGTAAAACAGAGTTTGTTTCTAACCGTCTGAAAGCTTTTAAGTTACAAACAGTTGTCCAAGCTCCTACCAGTGTCACAGCCTCCTCCAACTATAACTTGGGGCCCCTGGGTCAGAGACCCTCAATATGGGGGTTAGGAGAATATGTTGCCTCAACAATTTAGGGACCATGCCCCTCAACAGCAGGAAGTAGTTATGGAATGAAAACAACGCCCCTTTCCCTTGGCAACATAATTCTCCTAAAAGAAAACGGGGGTCATGAGAGAGTCGTTTCCTAGGCAGATTGATAGAAAGTCCAGGAGTTCCAAAGGAGGAAGAAAGGACAAACTTTTTTTCTCTCTACGTTCCTTAGGGTTATATAACAATATGTATCCTGCTTGAGGACAGTCTCTGAAACAAACCTTCTGGCGAATCATCTTATCTTAAAATGTAAATTATGGGAGTAGGTCTAGTGAGGTCTTTACTACCTCCAGACATTCTTTTGATTCATTGTAATAACTAATTGGAGAGTATATAGCTCCATTGCTAACACTAACAAGGGGGTACTCTTTCTGCCCCCTTCTGATATCTATGTCAGAAGCTTTCTCTATCCCTTTCATATTTTAATAAAACTCTATTGCTCAAAAGCTCTGAGCGACCAAGCCTTGTCTCTGGGCCCGGATTGAATTCTTCTCTGGAGGCCAAGAATCCTGGTGTCTTTTCATGGTTCAGCAACAACCTTTCAGAACCGTAACAGCCAGAACTCTAACAGGCTTTGGGAGATTAAACATAAGAAAAGCAGTTTCTGGAATTGGATATCAAATGAGATTCGGAACTGAAAAGTGAAACCTATCTCATGCCAAAAGATACTTGAGGCTTGTTTAAATGCATTTGAGAGAAACAGGTAAGAATATATCATCTCAAATTGTGTACCAGTAACAGTGGAAGCTATGAAGCTACTCGAAGCAACCTTGTGAGCAGCAGACTGTTGGCAAGTGGAAGCAAAAAGTGGAGCAAAAAAAAAAAACAAAAAAAACCCAAAAAAAAACAAATTAGATGCCGTGTGGTAACTGATGATGAAAATCTGGCTTGTGAAAACAGGTGAGGCATCGTTTAGTAAGGCTAACTTTGTACCCAATAAACGTATCAGTGTCAATGCAATTTGAGTATAGATACAATTGTGCCCAATTTTACAGTCATTCAATGGTGAAACCACCTATCAGTTGTATTTTAGAACTTTTCTTTTACCTAACAAGCACTACACACTAATTCAAAATCCTTCAATGACTTTCGATGCCTATGCAATGGCCTGTAAGTCACCTGTATGGTCAAACTCAAACTCAATGCCTCATCACCTACTATGTTTCTGAGAGGGTAACAGGCAGGAAGGCCAGGGGTCTCCAAACAGGAAATACACTGCAAGTGTCAGACATTTTTTTCTCTCTCTCTTAAGTGGCAGGAGGAAACAAACTACAAATGTTAGGTTTCCCCTTCTCTATACAAAATTAAAAAGAGGTCTCTGTTAAAATTCTGTGTTGCGATGATGACACCTGGCTCCACCTGAACTTAACTTCTCAAAGCTTGAGCTAACTAATGCATTTTTCTTATGGAAATGTTTGGCTTTAGCTATGTATGTTTTTTACCCTAGAGTCTGTCTTTCTTCAAGTCAGTTCACCTTAAGACTCAGAACTGATAAGGGCTTAACAAACCGTATGTTTTACTCATAAATTGTTCTCCTAATCTATGTTAATGAAGCTATATATTTACTTGGAAACCTGCCTCTTTTCAAGATTCATGTCAATCATTTTATGGTCCAGGATGACTCATCCGGTGCCGATTTTGAGGGGCCTGGGGCCACTCTGAGTTTTGGGACACCTCCTTTCTCTAATTAACAGCTTGTTAGTAGGTATATAACATCCGGCTAAAGACTAGCAGGGGGGCACACTCTTTCTGCCCCCTTCTGATGTCTATGTCAGAAGCATTATCTCTTTTATATTTAATAAAATTATATTATACAAAAGCTCTGAGCAATCAAGCCTTAGTCACTGGTCCCGGATTGAATCCTCCTCTGGAGGCCAAGAATCCCGGCGTCTTCTGTGGCTCATCAACAACCTTTGATTCCCTTTCACTTACCCCAATCTAGCTCTGCTGAAGTTCTTACAGATTTTAGAATGATATTAGTCCTTTAATTTCAGTTGCTTTGCTTGTAATTCTCTTCTCTCAGATACTACACAATATGTCTTGTTCTTGTTTTAGGTCTCTTCTCAAAAATCATCCTCTCAGAATGGTTCATTCTGTTTACCATCTCTTAAACAATATCTCACCTTTCTCCTTGATCCACTTCTGATTCAGTCCTTAATTATAACATGTGTCATTACCTTACATATGATATTTTTATTTACTTATTGTCTGTCTTCCCTGTGTTCTCCTATCATGCCAGTGCTGTGTGTAAGGGTATTTTTTTCTTATGTCTCTGCTATATGTCACTACCCATCATAGCACCCATCATGGTAGATGCCCCATAATTATTTGTTCAGTGTGTAATGTAGTGCTGAAAGCTTGGATTTGGAAGCAATACTTCCTCAATACTGCTAGTTGTGTGACCTATGGCTCTTCATTTATAATATGGGAATAACCATATCTACCTCAGAATTGTTACAAGAACCACATTAATTAATACACATAAACTGTGTAAAGCATGTTTGAGCTACAGAAGGCTTCACTTGAATGTTGTTTACTATTCAGTCAGCTTTAATTATAAATCGAAATTCCTCTTATTGACTATAATAACTAAGCTGATACTCAATATGTGGTCATCATATTACAGATAGTGGGATTGGTGATTTTCGTTACATTTTTGGAAGTGGTGCTCAGAATTGGAACAGGATCATGGAAAGGGAAATGGACATTGAAGAGACAAAAAAGACTCACCTCTGCTTTTTAAACCATGAGTCAACTACAACCAATATGATTAGAGAAATTATTATAGTCAAATATATCAGTATCAGAAGGAAGGAATTAAACCCAGTTGGGAATTAAACAAGGAAGTCAATCAATCTATAAAGTGCTCTTTCTTCTACCACAGTTAATGCTTCTCATTTCACAGTGGTGGGACCTCGGAATTTTCATGTCTTTTCTAGAGCTCTCATTTCAATTCCTCCTGAGTCCTTGTCTCTCATCTGCCCCACTCCTCTCTTTTTCACCAAATCACTAGGTCTTTCTTTCTTTTCTCTCTAGTACTTCCAATCTCCACTTGCATTTTTTGAAATTTAACTGCTATAATCCTCTACCTTCAAATGGCCAGCATCTGTTGAATCATCAGAAAAGCAAGTGAGTCACCTTACTGACTATGCCAAGGCCTTTGACTTGTGGATCACAACAAACTGGAAAATTCTTCAAGAGATGGGAATACCAGACCACCTGAACTGCCTCCTGAGAAATCTGAATGCAGGTCAAGAAGCAACAGTTAGAACTGGACATGTAACAACAGACTGGTTGCAAATCGGGAAATGAATATGTCAAGGCTGTATACTGTCACCCTGCTTAATTAACTTCTATATAGAGTACATCATGTGAAATGCAAGGCTGGATGAAGCACAAGCTGGAATCAAGATTGCCAAGAGAAATATCAATAACCTCAGATATGCAGATGACACCACCCTTATGGCAGACAAGCAAAGAAGAACTAGAGAGCCTCTTGATGATAGTGAAAGAGAGTGAAAAAGTAGGCTTAAAACTCAGCATTCAAAAAATGAAGATCATGGCATCTGGTCCCATCACTTCATGAGAAATAGATGTGGAAACAATAGAAACAGTGAGAGACTTTAATCTAGGGGGCTCCAAAATAGCTGCAGATGGTGGTTGCAGCCATGAAATTAAAATATGCTTGCTCCTTGGAAGAAAAGCTATGACCAACCAAGACAGCATATTAAAAAGCAGAGACATTACTTTGCCAACAAAGGTTCATCTAGTCAAAGCTATGGTTTTTCCAGTAGTCATGTATGGATGTGATAGTTGGACTATAGAGAAAGCTGAGCATGGAAGAATCAATGCTTTTGAACTGTGGTGTTGGAGAAGACTCTTGAGAGATCCTTGGACTGCAAGGAGATCAAATCAGTCAATCCTAAAGGAAATAAGTCTTGAATGTTCATTGGAAGGACTGATACTAAAACTGAAACTCCAATACTTTGGCCTCCAGATGAGAAGAACTGACTTATTTGAAAAGACCTTGATGCTGGGAAAGATTCAAGGTGGTAGGAGAAGCGGACGACAAAAGATTAGATGGGTGGATGACATCACCGACTTGATGGACATGAGTTTGAACAGGCTTCGGGAGTTGGTGATGGACAGGGAAGCCTGTCATGCTGCAGTCCCTGGGGTCACAAAAAGTCTGACACGACTGAGTGACTGAACTGAACTGTTGCTCCACCCTTCTTTATGTGGATTCCCCCATCTGTATCCTCTTGTACGTAGCATTCTGGTCATTACTTAAGCTCCTCATTCATTAGTTCTTGGACTATGAGAAGAATGTCACCTCCCAGCTGAGTCCCAGTTCTTTCTCATCCCATGCAAGCTGCTAAGTTGCTTCAGTCACGTTTGACTCTTTGTGACCCTAAGGGCTGTAAACTGCCAGACTCCTCCATCCATGGGATTCTCCATGCAAAAATACTGGAGTGGGTTGTGGTGCCCTACTCCAGGGAATCTTCCCAACCCAGCGATCAAATCTGAGTCTCTTAAGTCTCCTACATTGACAAGTGGGTTCTTTGCCACTAGCATCACCTGGGAAGCCCAATGTCATGGCCTTCTAGACTGCTGTGTTGCACTCCACAACACAGGACATCTGCCTCCCAAGCCACCATATCTAGGGTTACTCAGAGGTATGATATCCTGTCAGCGTTGGGCACAATGTCACTTTACTGAGTACTAGGCTGCCTCTGCTCACCTCTCATCTACATTACCCACACAGCTTTTGGGTAGAATCCTGAGACTTAGAGCATCAGGAGAAGACAGCCAGGCCCAGGACTAGGGACTTTGGGCACCCAAGCCTTTGGCTTCACTAGAGAGGAGAAAAGAGGAGAAGTGGAGTTTAGAAGGATATCCTAGGCCATGGACTTCCCAGGGGACACTAGTGGTAAAGAACTCGCCTGCCAATGCAGGAGAGATAAGAGATGCAATTTTGATCCCTGGGTCAGGAAGATGCCTTGGAGTGGGAATGGCAACCCACTCCAGTATTTCTTGCCTGGAAAATTCCATGGAGAGAGGAGCCTGTTAGGCTACAGTCCATGGGGCTGCAAAGAGAGGGACACCACTGAGCGACTGAGTACACACACACGATAGATCATAGCTCAGTGACTTTGGGTCCCTTAGCAGTTTGAGTAATAATGTTTCTCTTTCCTTGGAAGCAATACTAAACCCACAAATCTCATTCTCTAGCTTTTTTATTATGTATTTCAAAGGAATGATAAAGTGTGGAAGACTTAAATGCAAAAGTAAAACTAGCAATAGGAGGGGAGAAAGAGTTGGACTCACCCTGTCATTCCATGTCTGACTTCCTTGTTTCAAGGAGGCATGCCAGAAACTGAGGGCAAATGTCACTGAGAAGGTTTTCCATGATTTCTTTAATAATTAAGTAATGGCTGAGTGCCCTACACACATTTCAGGCTCAACTCCTTGCTCCTGCAGGAATTTTTTTGGAAACTCAAAAGTCTGGTCTTTGATATGCTCCATTTAAGAAACTTTCTGAGGCCTCCTTGCAGTGCATCAAACAGCTGAGTAATACCTGAAGCATGAAGGGGTCTGTGAGTAAACAAGGAAGAGAGAATCAATAAGAAAAATGTAAAAAAAAAAAAGTTACAGGGAAGGAAAGTAAACAACCTAATAAATAAAGAGATTCAAGGCAGGCAAAACTTGCTGGAGTATCACATGGAAGACTGGACCATTATATAATAACATGGACCAAGGCCACAGAAAGTGAGCAATGCCCAAGACACCATCCCAGCAGTTATTCTGCAACTCGCAGCCAGCCTGAGCCCTGGGTGTGCATCCAGATGTGGTTGGCAAAATTGGGTATATGGAGTACATGGAAGGAGAGGAACTCTTCTGCAGTCAGTTGATGGGATCCTAGAACCTCGTGCTGGCTGTGACGGACTGCACAGAAGCATGGCCGAGAGGAGATACCCCACGTCCAAGGTCAGGGGCGGCAGTCAGGAGGAGATACCCCACACCCGAAGTCAGGGGCAGCAGCCAGGAGGAGCAACCCCACGTCCAAGGAGCAGTGGCTGCACAGGCACAGGAGAGCCAAGAGGAGCTACTCTACGTTCAAGGTCAGGAGGGGCAGCCATGAGGAGATACGCCTTGTCCAAGGTAACAGAAACCCAAGTAAGACAGTAGGTTTTGTGAGAGGCATCAGAGGGCAGACACACTGAAACCATAATCACAGAAAACTAGTCAATCTGATCACACTGACCACAGCCTTGTCTAACTCAGTGAAACTAAGCCATGCTGTGTGGGGCCACCCAAGATGGATGGGCAATGCTGGAGAGGTCTAACAGAATGTGGTCCACTGGACAAGGGAATGGCAAACCACTTCAGTATTCTTTCCTTGAGAACACCATGAACAGTATGAAAGGCAAAGTGACAGGATACTGAAAGGGGAACTCGCCAGGTTGGTAGGTGGTCCAATATGCTATAGGAGATCAGTGGAGAAATAACTCCAGAAAGAATGAAGGGTTGGAGCCAAAGCACAAACAACACCCAGCTGTGGATGTGACTGGTGATAGAAGCAAGGTCTGATGCTGTAAAGAGCAATATTGCATAAGAACCTGGACTGTTAGGTCCATAAACCAAGGCAAGTTGGAAGTGGTCAAACAGGAGATGGCAAGAGTGAACGTTGACGTTCTAGGAATCAGAGAACTAAAATGAACTGGAATGGGTGAATTTAACTCAGATGACCATTATATCTACCAGGAATCCCTTAGAAGAAATGGAGTAGCCATGATGGTCAACAAAAGAGTCCAAAATGCAGTACTTGGATGCAATCTCAAAAACAACAGAATGATCTCTGTTCGTTTCCAAGGCAAACCATTCAATATCACAGTAATCCAAGTCTATGCCCCAATCAGTAATGCTGAAGAAGCTGAAGTTGACAGGTTCTATGAAGACCTACAAGATCTTTTAGAACTAACACCCAAAATAGATGTCCTTTTCATTATAGGAGACTGGAATGCAAAAGTAGGAAGTCAAGAAACACCTGGAGTAACAGGCAAATTTGGCCTTGGAATACGGAATGAAGCAGGGCAAAGGCTAATAGAGTTTTGCCAAGAGAATGCACTGGTCATAGCAAACACCCTCTTCCAACAACACAAGAGAAGACTCTACACATGGACATCACCATATGGTCAGCACTGATGTCAGATTGATTATATTCTTGGCAGCCAAAGATGGAGAAGCTCTATACAGTCAGCATAAACAAGACCGGGAGCTGACTGGCTCAGACCATGAACTCCTTATTGCCAAATTCAGATTTAAATTGAAGAAAGTAGGGAAAACCACTAGACCAATGAGGTATGACCTAAATCAAGTCCTTATGATTATACAGTGGAAGTGAGAAATAGATTTAAGGGACTAGATCTGATGGATAGACTGCCTGATGAACTATGGACAGAGGTTCGTGACATTATACAGGAGACAGGGATCAAGACCATCCCCACGGAAAAAATGCTAAAAAGCTAAATGGCTGTCTGGGGAGGTCTTACAAATAGCTGTGAAAAGAAGAGAAGCAAAAAGCAAAGGAGAAAAGGAAAGATATAAGCATTTGAATGCAGAGTTCCAAAGAATACCAGGAAGAGATAAGAAAGTCTTTTTCAGCAATCAATGCAAAGGAATAGAGGAAAACAGCAGATTGAGAAAGACTAGAGATCTCTTCAAGAAAATTAGAGATACGAAGGGAACATTTCATGCAAAGATGGGCTCGATAAAAAACAGAAATGATATGGAACTAACAGAAGCAGAAGATTTTAAGAAGAGGTAGCAAGAATACACAGAAGAACTGCACACAAAAAAAAGATCTTCACGTCCCAGATAATCACGATGGTGTGATCACTCACTAGAGTCAGACATCCTGAAATGTGAAGTCAAGTGGGCCTTAGAAAGCATCACTACGAACAAAGCTAGGGAGGTGATGGAATTCCAGTTGAGCTACTTCAAATCCTGAAAGATGATGCTGTGAAAGTGCTGCACTCAATATGCCAGCAAATTTGGAAAACTCAGCAGTGGCCATAGGACTGGAAAAGGTCAGTTTTCATTCCAATCTGAAAGAAAGGCAATGCTGAAGAATGCTCAAACTACCACACAATTGCACTCATCTCACACGCTAGTAAAGTAATGCTCAAAATTCTCCAAGCCAGGCTTCAGCAATACGTGCACCATGAACTTCCAGATTTCAAGCTGGTTTTAGAAAAGGCAGAGGGACCAGAGATCAAATTGCCAACCTCCTTGGATCATAGAAAAAGCAAGAGAGTTCCAGAAAAAAAATTAAAAATCTATTTCTGCTTTATTGACCATGCCAAAGCCTTTGACTGTGTGCATCACAAGAAACTGTGGAAAATTCTGAAAGAGCTGGGAATATCAGACCACCTGACCTGCCTCTTGAGAAACCTCTATGCAAGTCAGGAAGCATCAGTTAGAACTGGACATGGAACAACAGACTGGTTCCAAATAGGAAAAAAAGTACGTCAAGGTTGTATGTCACCCTGCTTATTTAACCTATATGCAGAGTACATCATGAGAAATGCTGGGCTGGAAGAAGCAGAAGCTGGAGTCAAGATTGCCGGGAGAAATCTCAATAACCTCAGATATGCAGATGACACCACCCTTATGGCAGAAAGTGAAGAGGAACTCAAAAGCCTCTTGATGAAAGTGAAAGTGGAGAGTGAAAAAGTTGGCTTAAAGCTCAACATTCAGAAAACGAAGATCATGGCATCTGGTCCCATCACTTCATGCGAAATAGATGGGGAAACAGTGGAAACAGTGTCAAACATTATTTTCTGGAGCTCCAAAATCACTGCAGATGATGACTGCAGACATGAAATTAAAAGACGCTTACCCCTTGGAAGAAAAGCATATTGAAAAGCAGAGACAATACTTTGCCAACAAAGGTACGACTAGTCAAGGCTATGGTTTTTCCAGTGGTCATGTATGGATGTGAGAGTTGGACTGTGATGAAAGCTGAGCACCAAAGAACTGATGCTTTTGAACTGTGGTGTTGGAGAAGACTCTTGAGAGTCCCTTGGACTGCAAGGAGATCCAACCAGTCCATCCTAAAGGAGACCAGTCCTGGGTGTTCTTTGGAAGGACTGATGCTAAAGCTGAAACCCCAATACTTTGGCCACCTCATGTGAAGTGTTGACTCATTGGAAAAGACTCTGATGCTGGGAGGGATTGGGAGCAGGAGGAAAAGGGGACGACAGAGAATGAGATGGCTGGATGGCATCACTGACTCAATGTACATGAGTTTGAGTGAACTCCATAAGTTGGTGACGGACAGGGAGGCCTGGTATGCTGCAATTCATATGGGGTCACAAAGAGTTAGACAGAACTGAGTGACTGAACTGAACTGAACTGAACTGGTAACTGGAAAAGGGGCTTTCCTGGTGGCCCAGTGGTAAAGAATCTGCCTGAAATACAGGAGACTTGGCTTCGGTCCCTGAGTTGGGAAGTTCCTGTGTACGAATTCATGGCAATCAGAGCCTGGAATGCTACAGTCCATGGGGTGGCACAGAGTTGGACACAACTAAAGCAACTAAACAGCAGCATGTAACTGGATGAACATGGCCCCACCTATGAGAGGAATGATAGAGATGGTTACAGAGGTTACACATATTCCCAAACTCCCTCCCCCTGGACCAGAATCCTTTCTCCAAAATCAGAGAGATTAACTGAGATTGCACTGAGGATACTTTGCCTGGAACTAGCCTGGTGTGCAGATTGCAAGGGCATCCTATAGGTGCATTACTCCCTTCCCCCAGGTCCTCCCCAGAACCTCTCCATCCAGCAGTGCCCAGCCGCAGGTGTCTATCCACCTGGGATCAGCTTATCCAGTGTTCTTACCCCATGGCAGAGAAGTCCCTTGAAGAACAGAGGCAACAGGAGCAGCATTGAAGCTCTCTTAGGTGAAGGATGCCTCCCCAGGCAAGCTGCCCTCAGAACTCAGAAATGGTTCCCCTCTCAACCCTCTTGCCCTCTCGTCTGACTTCCCTACGTACACCAACACACAAACCTCTTCCTCTGCCCACTTCCCTGCCAGAGAAACACTACAGATTCTAGCAGTCATAGGCCTCCCACATGATCTCTCACTTGCTCTCCATTTCTCCCATTATCTGATTTCCAGATTTTCTTCTGCTTCTGTCTTCAGCCTCCTGATCCCTATTGCACTGAGGTGTTAGTCACTCAGTTGTGTCCGATTCTTTGTGATCCCATGGACCATAGCCCACCAGCCTCTTCTGTCCATGGAATTCTCCAGGCAAGAGTACTGGATTGGGTTGCCATTTCCTTTTCCAGGGCATCTTCTCAACCCACGGAATAAACCTGGATCTCCTGCATTGCAGGTAGATTCTTTACCATCTGAGCCACTAGGGAAGCCCTCTATTGCGCCCAGTTCTGGCTTATGACAACGTCTGTAGTTTGTGCCCTGGTTGGAATACTTAGTGTCTTTTGGCCTTAGAGAAATCATGTCCACACTTTGTTTTTCAACGTCCTCATCTGTGAGATGTGATGGAAGCTGATCAGTGATGCCCAGTGGCCTTTTCTGCATCTTCCTCACCCATTATACCTCTGCAGTCTCCATCTCTTGTGTGTGCTCCTGGCTTCCTTTTCCCTTCTTCTTGGTCTTCCCTGTCTTTCTCTGTTGACTCATTACTTTTCCACTCCTTTCACTTTTCCTGCTTGTTCTCCAGTCCCCTAGAGTATCCACAGGAGAATTAATTGTTGAGTCAAGTCTTTACTTTTGTTTCTTTTATTGATGTTTGCTATGGCAACCTGAAGGCAGTTGAAACATCGTTCCATTGTTTGGCTTACATCTATTCATTCAATTGACATTAGTTATGGCATACCTGGTGCTGAGAAATTTGCCAGACACTAAGATTTCAGAGACAGAATTTCTTTGGAGAAAACAAAACAAAATCTAACCTAAAAGTTCAGCTTACTCTACATACAGAACTCAAAAATTAATTATTTTAAAAGTTATGCATTCTGTCTCATCTTGGTATTATTTCTGAATTCCATGACCAAATAAATAATGTAAAAACAAAATCCCTGAAAGTATTAGACAAAATTCTGGGTTCTTACAAAAGATGAGAAGACACTTGCTTCAAATACCTCTAGTGCAATGCTGTTGGGAAATATTCAGGCGTTTGAGGTACTGACATCATCCTAAAATATTTTATTTAGGCAAATTTTATTCTCCAATGAGGGCAAAATAATCCATATTTGAACATCCAGAAACTCAAAGAATGTACCATGTAACACCCTGTACACTCGTGGTGAATTCATGTCAATGTTTGGCAAAACCAATACAGTAATGTAAAGTAAACTAAAGTTAAAATAAAAAAATAAATAAATAAATAAAAAATAAAAATAAAAAATAAAAAACAC
>SJYQ01002543.1:159688-179577 GCA_006410935.1 Redunca redunca | reverse complement strand
AGGTGGAAGTTCTCAAATTGAAAGTAAAATAAATTCCTGATAAGACACAAGATAAATATATCAATTTCATATATATTTATAAAATCAATTTTATTTATATGTCCCAATAGCAAATAATCAAAAATGAAATTGGGAAAGCAACTTCATTCACAAAAGTTTTAAAAGCAATAAAATCTATAAGAAAAAGTTTACTGAAAGAAATGCAAGATATGTACATTGAAAACTAAAGGAGATTATTGAAATTCATAACCTAAATATGAATAAATGGGGAAACACTTCATACATTCACAGTAGAGTCAAAAATAATGAGAAAAAGAAACAAAGTTAACAAAAATGTAACACTTGTATTCATTTTGCCTCTGTTGTGTTGGTCAAAAGTGTTGTTTGGATTTATCCATAGCATTGTATGGAAAAGCTCAAATGAACTTTTTGGCCAACCCAATACATATGTCATAAATAGCTCATCTTGTTTTCCCTGCCGATAATGCAGTTTTCATGTTAATATTGATTTGCCTTTACTGAATATCATTTTGGATAAATGGGATTCAATGGACAATTTTTATTTTAGTATTATATTGATTTCAGTTCAGTTCAGTCGCTCAGTCGTCTCCAACTTTTCGCGACCCCATGAATCACAGCACGCCAGGCCTCCCTGTCCATCATCACCTCGCAGAGTTCACTCAGACTCACGTCCATCGAGTAGGTGATGCCATCCAGCCATCTCATCCTCTGTCGTCCCCTTCTCCTCCTGCCCCCAATCCCTCCCAGCATCAGAGTCTTTTCCAATGAGTCAACTCTTCGCATGAGGTGGCCAGAGAACTGGAGTTTCAGCTTTAGCATCATTCCCTCCAAAGAACACCCAGGGCAGATCTCCATCAGAATGGACTGGTTGGATCTCCTTGCAGTCCAAGGGACTCTCAAGAGTCTTCGCCAACACCACAGTTCAAAAGCATCAATTCTTCTGTGCTCAGCCTTCTTCACAGTCCACCTCTCATGTCCATACATGACCACTGGAAAAACCATAGCCTTGACTAGATGGACTTTTGTTGGCAAAGTAATGTCTCTGCTTTTCAATATGCTCCCTAGGTTGGTCATAACTTTTCTTCCAAGTAGTAAGCGTCCTTTAATTTCATGCCTGCAGTCACCACCTGCAGTGATTTTGGAGCCCCCAAAGTCTGACACTGTTTCCACTGTTTTTCTCCAACTATTTCCCATGAAGTGATGGAACCGGACGCCATGATCTTCATTTTCTGAATGTAGAGCTTTAAGCCAACTTTTTCACTCTCCTCTTTCACCTTCATCAAGAGGCTTTTGAGTTCCTCTTCACTTTCTGCCATAAGGGTTGTGTCATCTGCATATCTGAGCTTACTGATATTTCTCCCGGCATTCTTGATTCCAGCTTGTGCTTCTTCCAGCCCAGCGTTTCTCATGATGTACTCTGCGTATAAGTTAAATAAGCAGGGTGACAATATACAGCCTTGACATATTTAGTATGTTGACATTTTGTCCAGATATATTGCTGAATTATATTCCTTTTAAGTTAATTTCTCTATTGTTTACTTTTCCTGTAGAGAAGATGATATGAAAATAAAGTCTTTTATATCTTTTTTATATTTACTTACTAGACTAGAATGTGCTGCTTTAGTATCACTTTGGATAGCAATGGCAATAGCAAAAACCATTGTCTTTTCTCTAATTGCAATGGTGTGTGTGTGTGTGTGTGTGTGTGTGTGTGAGTTGCTCGATTGTGTCCAACTCTTTGCGACCCCATGGACTGTAGCCCACCATGCTCCTCTGTCCTTGAAATTCTCCAGGCAAGAATACTGCAGTGGGTTGCCAGTTCCTGCTCCAGAGGTTCTTCCGACCCAGGCTTGAACCCGGATCTCCTGCATTGCAGGTGGATGCTTTACCATCTGAGCTACTAGGGAAGGAAAGGTGACTTCACTAAATCTTCTGACTCGCCCTCAGCTGTGTAACTCTCCTGACAGTGGACAGCAGTGCATGTATATACAAGATGAATAAAAGGAACGAGGTCCTCTGATCTCTGCAACAACACTCCTCTTACCTCAGATAAACTAGGGGATGACAAATTGCCACAGGCTCATCATGGAAATTTGAAAGCTGTGTTTTCATTTATCTCCCTTTTCTCTTCCATGTCTCCTCCTCTTTTGTTTAAATATCCCTGAGAAAATTTTGAAGTGTAAACTGAGAAGAAAGATGTGCCTGATAGCATTGCTGAGTGCACTATAAATATTGGTTAAATAAACAGGGTGACAAAGAATACATACTACCCTACAAAAACATATATAGTCAAAAGATTCAAAACATACTACAAGTAACTGTACTACCTTGAAGAATTTAAAATCATTTACAAGTAAAATTAAGCAAAAAAAAAAAGTTAGAGAGGAAAATAATTTGATTATTACACAAGAAACACTGTTACATAGGTGAAAATAACCAAGCATCAGTTTTCAATTTTGAGGTTACTGAAACTGCAAGTATCAGCAATGAAATAACTGAGCAAAGCAGAAAGAAATTTCTGATAGAAACCCTAAAATAATTAATAAAATCACAAACACTTATTCTAAATTCAAATCATGCACAAGATAACTTCTAAAGGAAAAGTAACGATAATTTTAATTTTTTGACACATATTATGGTATGACTACTCCCTCCTCGCTCCACAAACTTTCATTTGAGCCTAACCACTTTTGACCAAGGGCTTCCCAGGTAGCTTTAGTGATAAAGAACCCACCTGCCAATGCAGGTGAGTCTAGAGATGTGGGTTCAATCCCTGAGTTGGGAAGGTCCCCTGGAGGAGGGCATGGCAACCCACTTTAATATTCTTGTCTGCAGAACCCCTTGGGCAGAGGCACCTTGCAGGCTACAGTCCATAGGGTCACACAGAGTTGGACACGCAAGAAGTGACTTAGTATGCACACATGAATTTTGACTACAAGTACTTACTGTTTGTGACCAGTCTCTTTAAGAAGAAATCCCCCCTCCTCTGCTGCACTCTGGGGCTGTCCCACAATTACAGTCACAGATCCCTATTTGTTAACCTTCTTGCCAAAACTGAAAATTAACTGGAAACATGTGACAAGAAGATGTAGCTTTAGATAATGCAATCTTCCTAAGTATGAAAGTGGTGGAGGGAAATCACCTAGAAATGATTTTTTAATACATTTGTATAAATGAGAGAAGTGTTCAATTTGCTACTATTGAAAACTCTAATCATCAGGTGACCTTCCTGTATTTTTTCCAAAGAAGTCTGAGTTACAATTTAATGATATTAGATTAAGCAGTGACAATTTAAGAAAATATTAACCAAAGGTATAAAGTAACATTAATTCTTATTATAACTACAAACATTCAATAGTCAACCAACAGAATCTCAACTTTCAATTTGAACATATTGTTCTTTCTTCAAAAGTGCAGGAAAAAGGAGAGAAGATATCCAGACTGTCCAATATGATCAAACAGTTGGAATGTTTCTAACTTCATTCATCTATTCAGCAGTTCTGTAATCTTCCAAATCCACCCACACAGCCAATTCCTTCCTGTAGCTGATTTTCAGGAGGTTTATATATTTCAACTCTTTTCTTTCCAAATCTAATTCTAAAGTTCAGTGGCACTTTCTCTCTGAGGTCTCATTCTATTTCAAGGAGATTTCCATTTAGATAACAATTTCACTCATGGGAATTTATGAAGCCAGTGTTGTTCCAGGTAGCCACAGTAACAGGGTACAAAAAGGTCTCTTTCCATACTAATCCAGTTTGCTCTTATCATTGTCCTTATATATTATTGGATTATCTTCAGAATCTCCAAAATCTTAAATAATTATTTCTTTTTTTATCTTTCAGTCGTTTTTTTTTTAACTTTATTTTATTTTACAATACTGTATTGGTTTTGCCATACATTGATATGAATCCACCATGGGTGTACATGCGTTCCCAAACATGAACCCCCTCCCACCTCCCACCCCATGACATCTCTCTGGGTCATCCCTGTGCAAGCCCCAAGCATTTCTAAGAGAACCTTTGTGATGCTTCCATGACCCTACCAATGAGTACATTTAGAACCTACTTTTTGAAAAGCTGTGAACAAGTTTCCCAGCCTTACCTTCTGTGGCTTGAGTCATTGAGTGTCATGGCCCTTTACAGTCATAGCTAAACCAACCTGAAATGAATCCACACACTCAAAAGCAGTTTACAGTATGCTCTGAGGCCTTCAAAGTGCTAATTCCAAATGAAAATCCATATCTTTCTCCTCACTTGTGATGTATTTTAAGGAGTTTTGAGTTATGCTAACTACATTTTAGAATAGTGCTATATAACAAAATTATCTGCATGATGGAAATATTCTATTCTGTGATTTAATGGTACAATGTTTAGTTTAATTTTGGAAAGAACAATCCTAGTGTTTAAACAAAATAATAGCTTTTCATTTCTGTCCACATCCCTATGGCTTTTTGTGTTTTAAATTTGTCCAGCTCGCAGATAAGCTGGACTTTTCCCTCATGTCTGAATCCTGTAGACGTTGTTGAGCCCAAGCTGAACATATTTACATGCTGCCTACAAGGCTTCATTTAAGGAGTCTGAAATTGCCATCAGAGCACCCTACCCTTCTTTTCCGACACTACCCAGTCCGTGATAGCTTTATTCTGTGGCTAAAGGTTACTGTTTCCTAGTTCTTCACACTGTTTTGAAGTACAGCAGAAGGTGAAGTGGCCATTGCATAGTCTGACTTCTCATTAGCCCGGGTGCCTTTTCTCTGAGAATCTCCAGCCAGGATAACTGACTTTTCTTAACAGGCTCATGGAGGTTTTTGAGGGAAAATATTTGAATAGAAGATTTAATACTTTATATTTTTAATTCATATTAATTCAGCTCTTCCATGTATTTCTAATTTAAATCTTTCTTTCACTTCTACCTCATGGAATTTCTTTTTTGCTCTTCTTAGTTTATACCATAATATGTAGAGCCGCAGAGTAAGTGCTATTTCCTGTGGCGCACACTTGTGTAGGCCTTCTTAACAGTTCATATACTTTATTAACTTTGGAAATGGCAACCCAATCCAATACTATTGCTTGGAAAATCCCATGGATGGAGGAGCCTGGTAGGCTCCAGTCCACGGGGTAGCAAAGAGTTGAACACGACTGAGCGACTTCACTCACTCACTCACTTTTTAATACACTTTAGTAGGATTAAAATTTTTTTTTCTTAATAATTTTAGGTTTAATGAAAAGGTGTAAGATAGTTTGGAAAATTCTACCATTCCCATAATGTTAACCCCCTATATAACTCTGGTAAATTTGCCAAAACTAATAAATTAACATCTGTACATTATCATTAAAGTACAAATTTGTTCAGATTTCACCAGTTTTACCACTATTTTTCCACTATTTTCCACAAGCCATTCCACACTAATACTGTAAAGACTCCTCTTTCAAATGTCTCATGCCTCTAAGACAAGGTCCTGCCTTTACTGGTGAAAAGTAGAATGAGAGGGTAGGAATGAAAAGGTGAAATTTTACCTCCTATTGCTCCAAATTCCTAACAACAATTTCTTGTATTTAACAATAAATATCAAATTATATCTCTAAAGCATAGAAAACACACACCTTGAATCTAGAGGTAAGATTTCTACAGACCTAAGGGCAACAAATGTCCATCCACTGAAATACAGGTGAGCTTCTCAAGTGAGCTGTTATCTAACTGCTGCCTGAGGGCTGCTCCTGTGTGCAATCTTATACAGTCAGTGGTGGTCACAGTACCTAAAGATGCTAAGCCAGGCAGAGGAACCTGAAGCAAATGAGTAGGCCATGATATTACTCTGTGTGTGTGTGTTTCTTTTTTTAATGCTCTGATGTTAACCAAGCAATAAACATTAACAATGCATCTAAAAAAGACAAGAATACTTTGATTTACTTGTTTATGCATTTGCTCGTTTATTGAGTTCCGTCTGCTTGCAGCCATAATAGTCCTTTACTATCTCTTCACCAATGAAATTGTCATCCCCTATCCAGTCTTATCCAAAACCTGGAAATGAGTTTGTGGACCATTTTAACTCAGAAACCTGATTGGCTTAATTTTGTCTAAGATTCATGGATTCTTGAAATTGTAAAGAATCTTAAATTTGATTTGTAAGAAACATTTTACCAGCAAAAATTTACCTGCCTCTCCAGTCATTTGGACACAGAAAGACAAGCTTCTGAAACAGACTGATTGGCAAACCCATTGTATTTTTGCCTTATTGGTCCTTCCACACTGCATGTTTTTGGATTTCATTTTTTCTGATGTTATTTTTGTAGATTTACTGCTTTTTTGCTGTTGTCTGTTTTTAGGTGGCTCCAGTGGTAAGGAATCCAGCTGCCAGTGCAGGAGACACAGGAGATACAGGTTCTTTCCTCAAATTGGGAAGATCCCCTGGAGGAGGAAATGGCAACCCACTCTAGTATTCTTGTCTGAAAAATCACATGAACAGAGGAGTCTGGTAGGCTGCTGTCCATAGGGCCACCCAGAGTCGGACATGACTAAAGCAACTTAGCACACACACATGAACGGACTGAACACACACATGTATGGCAAAACCAATACAGTATTGTAAAGTAAACTAAAGTTAAAATAAAAATTAAAAAAAAAGTTTTTGAAGTATAGCTGATTTACAGTGTTGTGTTTAATTTCTGCTGTGCAGCAAAATGACTCAGTTATACATATATGTATTTTCTTTTCCATTATGGTTTACCACAGGATATTCAATGTAGTTCTCTGTACTATGCAGTAGGAAATTGTTATTTATTCATCCTATATGTATTAGTTTAGTTCTGTTCATTCCATACTCCCTGTATCTTTTAAGAGTCATATAATAAGATTCATCTAATTCTTGTATCTGAATAAAGCAGATGTATGTCCAGAAACATCTGGATTTCAAACTCTAAGTGCCAAGTTATATTTTATTGTTTTCTTGCATCCTTTGTTGAGGGCTTCCCTGATTGCTCATTTGGTAAAGAATCTGCCTGCAATGCAGGAGACCCCAGTTCAATTCCTCAGTCAGGAAAATCCGTTGGAGAAGGGATAGGCTACCCACTTCAGTATTCTTGGGCTTCCCTTGTGGCTCAGGTGGTAAAGAATCTGCCTGCAATGGAGGAGACCTGGGTTCTTTCCTTGGGTTGGGAAGATCCCCTGGAAAAGGGAAAAGCTACCCATTCCAGTAGTCTGGCCTAGAGAATTCCATGGAGATTTCCATACATCACAAACAGTTGGACACAACTGAGAAACTTTCAATAAAACAATAAATTCAATTGTTGAGGAAACAGCTATCATTCTATTTATTATTATTTGTAGGCAACTTTTTCTCTCCAAATATTTTCATCTTTTCCATTCTCTGTTTTTTGGAAGTATAATTGACATATAAAGTTTTATTGCTTTAAAGTGTAGAATACAGTGATTTGACATTTTTACGCATTATGAAATGGTCATCACAATAAATCTAGTTCCCATTCATCATCATCTGAAGTTATTACAATATTACTGATTATATTCCCTATTCTGTGTATTATACCCCAATGACTTTATCCACTTACCTATCAGTAAAAGTTAGATCAATGGCTTCCTTAGTGGCTCAGCTGGTAAAGAATCTGCCTGCAATGTGGTAGACCTGGGTTTGATCCCTGAGTTGGGAAGATCCCCTGGAGAAGGGAATGGCTACCCACTCCAGTATTCTGGCCTGGAGAATTCCATGGACTGTATAGTACATGCAGTTGCATGAGTCAGACATGACTGAGCAACTTTCACTTGCATATCTTGGCTTGTGTAATTAATGCTGTAATAAACATTGATGTAGATATATCTTTTCAAATTACTGTTGTCATTTTCTTCAGGTAAGTACCAAGAAGTGGGTTCTTGGATCCTATGGTAGTTCTATTTTTGAACAACTTTCATACTGCTTTTTATAGTGGGTGAACAAATTTACATTCTTATGAACAGAGAATGAATATTTTCCTCTATGCCCTTACCAGCACTTGCTTTATTTTGGTTTGGCTTTTGCCTTTTTATAATAGCCATTCTAAGAGGTGTGAGGTGATATCTTATTGTGGGTTTTGCTTTGCCTTTCTCTAATGAGTAGAGATGTTGAGCACTGTTTCCTGTGCCTGTTAACCAGAAAGGAAAATGTCTGTTCAAGTTTTCTGCCCATTTTTCAGTCATATTGTCTTTTATTTTGTTGTATGTGTTCTTTCTATATTATGGAAATTAACTCCTTATCAGATATATGATTTGAAAATATCTTATTCAGTTAAGTACATTGTTTCTTTATTTTGTTTTGTGGATAGTTTCTTTCTCTTGTCCAAAAGCTTTTTAGTGTGATGTAGTCTTCTTTAGTTTTGTTCTTGTTTAGGAGATGGATTTTTTTTAAATGCTGCTAAGATCTATGTTAAAGACCTGACTCCTGATGCTTTCTTCTGAAGAGTTTTATGGTTTCAGTTTTTACATTCACATCTTTAATTCATCATGAGCTTATTTTTGTAGTAGTGTATGATAATGGTCCAGATTCACTCTGCATGTAGTTGTCCAGTTTTCCAACGCTAGTTATTGAAGAGATCGCCTTTTTCCATTGTATATTATTGATCCTTTTGCCATGGATTAATTGGCCATGCATAAGTTTATTTATGGGCTTTCTGTACCTTTGTACTTTTGATTTACCTGTCTGTTCTTGTGCAAGTACCATACTATTTGGTTATATAGCTTTGTAGTATGGTTTGAAGTCAAGATGCATGATACCTTCAATTTTGTTCTTCTTTCTGAAGTTTGCCTCTGCTATTCAGGGTTTTTTGTGACTTCATACAATTTTTTTTTCAGTATTATTTATTCCAGTTCTGTGGAAAGTGTTACTGGCATTTTAATAGAGATTACATTGAATCTATAAATTGCTCTGGGTAGTTTGAACATTTTAATGCTATTAATTCTTCCAATCAATATGCAAGTTATTTTTTTTCCATTTATAGACATTCACACATGCTAAGTCGCTTCAGTCGTATCCTTGAAACTCTGTGGACTATATCCTGCCAGGCTCTTCTGTCCATGGAATTCTCCAGGTAGAATACTGGAGTAGGTTGCCATGCCCTCCTCCAGGGTGTCTTCCTCGCCCAGAGATCAAACCCATGTCTCTGGCATCTCCTGCACTGGTAGGCATGTTCTTTATCAGTAGCACCACCTGGGAAGCCCATTTATAAGCACACTTTGTTTTATTATGCTTTGCCTTTGTTGTGCTTCCTAGATGCTGCATTCTTTACAAATTGAAAATCTGTGGCAACTCTGCACAGCGTAATGCTATCAGCATCATTTTTCTAACAACACTTTCTCACTTTGTGTTTGTGTCACATTTACTAATTCTCAAGTGTTTCAAGCTCTCTGATAGCAAAAAGGTTATGAGTTGCTGAAGACTTAGATAATAGTTATCAGTTTTAGGAACAAACTGTGTTAAATTAAGATATGTACATTTTTATATAAATAATGCTACTGCACACTTAGTAGATGACCATATAGTATAAATATAACTATTACATGGACTGGGAAACAAAAAATTATGTCACTGGCTTTATTGCTCTATTTGCTTTATTGAGATGTTCTAGAACTGAACTTGCAGTGTCTCCTAGGTATGCTTCTATTCGTTCATACTTTTTTTTTTTAGTGGAAATACTTTTATTTCCTCCTTTCTGAGTGAAAGTACCCACAGTAATTATGAATTGTTCTCCTCCAAAATAATTCTAAAATTTACTTTACAACTTCTCTTGCTAAAGGTATATAAGGTATATAAAGTATATACAGGTATGTAAAGTTAAGTGTAACAGCAGTATTAACAGAAACAACCTTAGTCTCTAATATATTTTTGTAGTTGGAAAAGATGTTTGAAGGATTTCAGTTATTTTAAATTTATTGAGACTTGTTTTGTGGCCTAATATGCAAACTTTATGGGAAACATCCAGGTGTACTTGAAAAGAGTATATATTCTGATTTTGGATGGAGTGTCCTATATATATCTATTAACTCAATCTAGCTAAAATGCCTTTTTTTTTTTTAACTTTAGTTTACTTTACAATACTGTATTGGTTTTGCCAAACATTGATGTGAATTCACCACGAGTGTACATGCGTTCCCAAATATGAATCCCCTCTCACCTCCCACCCCATACCATCTCTCTGGGTCCTCTCCATGCACCAGCCCCAAGCATCCTGAAGTCAGTTTTCCCTTACTGATTTTCTGTCTAGATGATTTATCCATTACTTTAAGTGGAGTATTAAATCCTATATTATTATTGTGTTAATGTCAATTTCTCTTTTTTTGTCTGTCAAATGTGCTCTATATATTTAGGTGTTCTTATATTTGGTACATAAATGTTTACAAGTATTGTATTCTCTTGGAGGATTGATCCCTTTATCATTATGTAATAGCCTTTTTGTCTCTTACTATAACTTTTGTTTTAAAGTGTATTTGTCTGATATAGCTATTGCTACCCTGGCTTTTTAAATTTTTTTACTTTATATTGTAATATAGTTAATTAACAATGCTGTACCAGCTTCAGGTTGCTGTACTCCATATTCATGAGCTATCTTTTTCCATCCTTCATTTTCTGCCTATGTGTGTCTTTAAAGCTAAAGTAAATCTTGTAGGTAGTATATATCTGCATCTTTTTCTTTTTAACCCAATAAGCAACCCTATGTCTTCTGATTGGAGCATTAGATAGGTATCTTTATGACCATTACATTGAACTCTTTATCTGGTAAATCACTTATCTCCATTTCTCTTTTTCTGAGGTGTCTGTGTATTTGTTTAGAACATATTCCTTTGTTGTCTTTTCAGCAGATGACACCATCCTTGTGGCAGAAAGTGAAGAGGAGCTAAAAAGCCTTTTGATGAAAATGAAAGAGGAGAGCAAAAAGGTTGGCTTAAAGCTCAACATTCAGAAAACGAAGATCATGGCATCCGGTCCCATCACTTCATGGGAAATAGATGGGGAAACAGTGGAAACAGTTTCAGACTTTATTTTTGGGGGCTCCAAAATCACTGCAGATGGTGACTGCAGCCATGAAATTAAAAGACTCTTACTCTTTGGAAGGAAAGTTATGACTAGATAGTATATTCAAAAGCAGAGACATTACTTTGCCGACTAAGGTCCGTCTAGTCACGGGTATGGTTTTTCCAGTGGTCATGTATGGATGTGAGAGTTGGACTGTGAAGAAGGCAGAGAACCGAAGAGTTGATGCTTTTGAACTGTGGTGTTGGAGAAGACTCTTGGGAGTCCCTTGGACTGCAAGGAGATCCAACCAGTCCATTCTGAAGGAAATCAGCCCTGGGATTTCTTTGGAAGGAATGATGCTAAAGCTGAAGCTCCAGTACTTTGGCCACCTCGTGCGAAGAGTTGATTCATTGGAAAAGACTTTGATGCTGGGGAGGGATTGGAGGCAGGAGGATAAGGGGACGACAGAGGATGAGATGGCTGGATGGCATCACAGACACGATGGACGTGAGTATGAGTGAACTCCGGGAGATGGTGATGGACAGGGAGGCCTGGCGTGCTGCGATTCATGGGGTCACAAAGAGTTGGACACGACTGAGGGACTGAACTACTACTATTCACATTTTTTCTATATATTAGGTAGATCAACTGTGTCTCCTGGTCTTGAAGGAGAGGCCTTATTTAGCAAGGCTTCTGTGGGAAGAGCAATCCAATCTGGTCACCAGAACCAGGTACTGCTTGTACTCTGTGTGGTCTGTGTACTCTGTGTAGTACAAGTAAATCTTGTAGGTAGTGTATGTCTGCATCAGATAAAGTTGTATTCTGTGCGGTCTGTGGGCACCCTCCAGTTGTGGTGTGGTTCTATAGATGTGATAGTGGGAAGACCTGTCCTTGATGAGGCTGGCTATGCAGCATAGCTAAGACTGCTATGGGTGCACTGGTAGACAGTGCTGGCCTAGCAGGGCATGAGTTACTTTGGAGGAGTACCTGGCCTGTCCTAAGCCTTCCACTAGGTGTAATGGGGCAGGAGCCACCTTCGATGGGTACAGGTTCTGACTCAGGCTGCCTGTTTGGTGTGTTAAGACAGGAGCTACTTTGGAGGGGCACCAGAACTAGCTAAGGGTGCCTTCTGGGTGTGATAGGGTAGGAGGCCCTGTAGAAGATCACTAGGTGGGTAGGTAACGTGTGGATTCACAAGAAAATGCTAGGACCTATGGTGATTCTTGTTTAGGTTTAACAGAAAACAGCAAAATTCTGTAAAGCAATTATTCTTCAATAAAAAATAAATAAAAATTTTTTAAAGAAAAAAAAAATGTTAGGACCAGGTGAACAGTGCTAGCAAGGTCGGCAACAAATATCAGAAAGGCATCCACCAGAGTTAATTCAAGTGGGTAAAGAGAAAATTTTCTAAAATGATGCCAGCTGGCACTTTGGCTCCCAGTTGTTGCTGTTCAGTTGCTCATTCACATCCAACTCTTCATGAGCCCATGGACTGCAGCATGCCAGGCTTCCCTGTGCTTCACTAATTCCCAGAATTTGCTCAAACTCATGTCCATTGAGTCAGTGATGTCATCCAACCATTTCATCCCCTGCCACCCCCTTCTCCTCCTGCCCTCATCTTTCCCACCATCAGGGTTTTTTTCCAGTGAGTTGGCTCTTCACATCAGGTGGTCAAAATATTGGAGCTTTAGCTTCAATATCAGTCCTTCCATTGAACATTCAGGGTTGATTTCCTTTAGGATTGACTGGTTTTATCTCTTTACAGTTCAAGGGACTTTTAATAATCTTCACCAGCACCATCAATTCTTTGGCTCTCAGCTTTCTTTATAATCCAACTTTCACATGTATACATGATTCAGTTCAGTTCAGTTCAGTTCAGTCGCTCAGTCGTGTCCGACTCTTTGTGATCCCATGAATCGCAGCACGCCAGGCCTCCCTGTCCATCACCATCTCCCGGAGTTCACTCAGACTCGCATCCATCGAGTTAGTGATGCCATCCAGCCATCTCATCCTTTGTCATTCCCTTCTCCTCCTGCCCCCAATCCCTCCCAGCATCACAGTCTTTTCCAATGAGTCAACTCTTCGCATGAGGTGGCCAAAGTACTGGAGCTTCAGCTTTAGCATCATTCCTTCCAAAGAAATCCCAGGGTTGATCTCCTTCAGAATGGACTAGTTGGATCTCCTTGCAGTCCAAGAGACTCTCAAGAGTCTTCTCCAACACCACAGTTCAAAAGCATCAATTCTTCGGTGCTCTGCCTTCTTCACAGTCCAACTCTCACATCCATACATGACTACTGGAAAAATCATAGCCTTGACTAGATGGACCTTAGTCAGCAGAGTAATGTCTCTGCTTTTGAATATACTATCTAGGTTGCTCATAACTTTTCTTCCAAGGAGTAAGCGTCTTTTAATTTCATGGCTGCAATCACCATCTGCAGTGATTTTGGAGCCCCCAAAAATGAAGTCTGACACTGTTTCCACATCTATTTTCCATGAAGTGATGGGACTGGATGCCATGATCTTCGTTTTCTGAATGCTGAGTTTTAAGCCACATTTTTCACTCTCCTCTTTCACCTTTATCAAGAGGCTTTTTAGTTCCTCTTTGCTTTCTGCCATGAGGGTGGTATCATCTGCATGTCTGAGGTTATTGATATTTCTCCCAGCAATCTTGATTCCAGCTTATCCTTCATCCAGCCTGGCATTTTGCATGATATACTCCACATATAAGTTAAATAGGCAGGGTGACAATATACAGCCTTGACATAATCCTTCACTAATTTAGAACCAGTCCATTGTTCCATATCTGGTTCTAACTGTTGTTTCTTGACCTGCATACAGGTTTCTTGCAAACAGATAAGGTGGTCTGATATTCCCATCTCTTTAAGAATTTTCCACAATTTGTTGTGATCTACACAGTTAAAGGCTTTAGTATAGTCAATAAAACAGAAGTTTTTCTGGAACTCCCTTGCTTTTTCTATGATCCAACAGATGTTGGCAACTTGATCTCTGGTACCTCTGCCTTTTTGAAATCCAGCTTGAACATCTGGAAATTCTTGGTTTACATACTGATAAAGCCTAGCTTTCAGGATTTTGATCATTACATTGTTAGCAGTGAAATGAGAACAATTGTCCAGTAGTTTGAACATCTTTTGGCATTGCTCTTCTTTGGGATTAGAATGAAAACTGACCTTTTCCTGTCCTGTGGCTACTGCTGAGCTTTCCAAATTTGTTGGCATATTGAGTGCAGCATTTTAACAGCTTCATCTTTTAAGATTTGAAATAGTTCAGCTGGGATTCCATCACATCCACTAGCTGCCTTCATAGTAATGCTTCCCAAGGCCCATTTGATTTCACACTCCAGGATGTCTGACTCTAGCTGAGTGATCACATCATCATGGTTATCTGGCCCCCATAGAAAAGGTGCTGCACCTTTGACATTCACCCTAAAACTAGTCAATAAATTTCCTTCTTTTATGGCCCAGGCACATTTTAATGTGCTGACTCTGTGCCGAGACCAGAGCAAGTGAGTTTGTGTGCCAGGTACTTAAGAGGTGAGTCTCTGTTTGCTATATCCCTCCTGCTTTCCTGGATGTAAGTTTCACTTGTTTGCAAAGCCAAATATTGAGGGGGCTAAGTCTTCCTGCAAGTCCTCAGGACTGAGATGCTCAATGTGAAGTTCCAAACCCTCCCTTCTTAGGGAGGACCTCTGTGTTTGTGATATCAACTCCATTTCCAGGTTGCTGTGTGAGGGCTGTGTGAGGGTTGACTAGACTGCATCTCACCCTTTCTATTCTGGACCTGTTCTTTTTCTTTCATTTGTATCCTTAGTTGAGGAAGAGACGTTCTACTAATCTTTAGGTAGTTCACAGAGAGATTGTTCTAAATGTAGTCATAGTTTTCATGTGTGGGGGAGGAAGTGAGCTCAGAATTTTCTTGCTGTCATCTTCATTCTGTCCCCTTTTCTATTCTTTTCTCATGGAACATTTTGTAATTAGACTCAGAAATTTCATTTTGTAGTGTGAATATCTCACAATTGCTTATTTATTGATGTGAAACATGACCCACAAAGTGACCATTTTAAAGTGTACAATTCAGTGGAACTTAGTACCACACAATATTGTGCAGCCACCAGCTCTAACAACTTATAAAACATTTGTGAAAGTGAAAGTTGCTCAGTCATGTCTGAGTCTTTGCAACCCCATAGACTATACAGAAGCCTATAAAACATTTTTATTATCCCCCCAAAATAGCCCACATTCATTAGGTAGTTGCTACTTATTTCTCCTTTACCCCAGAACACTATTAAGTAATAAATAATCTTCTTGCTGTATCAATGGATTTACCAATTCTATATACTCCGTACATATGGAATGAGATTATATATGTCTTTTTGTATCTGGCTTCTTTCATTTAGCATGTTCTTGAGGTTCATTCACATAGTATCAGGTATACTTCCACTCCTTTTTAGGTTGAATATCATTCCATTGCAGGTATATATACCATATTTTGTTTATCCATTTATTCATTAATGGACACTTGGATTGTTTCTTCCTACTCATCATTGTGAATAGTGCTACTATAAGCATACTTATACAAATATTTGTTTGAAAATCTGTTTTCCATTGTAAAGGGGACATATCTAGAAGTGGAATTGCTGGGTCAAATAGTTAATATTTAGCTTTTTGAGGAACTACCAAACTGTTTTCAATAGCAGCTGTATCATTTTACATTTCTACCAGCAATATATGAGTGTTGAAACTTTAAGTAGATGATAGATGGATAGACAATAGATAGATAGACAGATAGGCAGATGACACCCACATGGATGGCAGAAAGTGAAGAACTAAAGAGCCCCTTGATGAAACTGAAAGAGGAGAGTGAAAAACTTAGCTTAAAACTCAGCATTCAAAACTGAAAATCATATCATTCTGTCCCATTACTTCATGACAAATAGATATGGAAACAGTGACAAACTGTATTTTCTTGGGCTCCAAAATCAGAGCAGATGGTGACTGGAGCCATGGAATTAAAAGACACTTGCTCCTTGGAAGAAAAGATATGACCAACCTAGACAGCATATTAAAAAACAGAGACATTACATTGCCAACGAAGGTCTGTCTAGTCAAAGCTATGGTTTTTTCAGTAGTCATGTATGGATGTGAGAGTTGGACTATAAAGTAAGCTGAGCTCTGAAGAACTGATGCTTTCAAACTGTAGTGTTGGAAAACACCCTTGAGAGTTCCTTGGACTGCAAGGAGATCCAACTAGTCCATCCTGAAGGAAATCAGTACTGAATATTTATTGGAAGGACTGATGTGGAAGCTGAAGCTCCAATACTTTGGCCACCTGATGCTAAAAATTGACTCATTTTCCAATGAGACCCTGATGCTGGGAAAGACTGAAGGCAGGAGGAAAAGGGGATGACAGAGGCTGAGATGGTTGAGTGTCATCACTGACTCGATGGACATGAGTTTGAGCAAGATCCCAGAAATTGGTGACGGACAGGGAAGCCCGGCATGCTACAGTTCATGGGGTCGCAGAGTTGGACATGACTGAGTGACTGAACTGAACTGAACTGAGATAGATGCTTCATTAGAAGTTGTTGTTGGTGGTGGTTAGTCACTAAATCCTGTCTGACTCTTTTGTGACTCCATGGAATACAGCCTGCCAGGCTCCTCTGTCCATGGGATTTCCCAGGCAAGAATACTGGGATTTCCTAGGCAAGAATAGAATGGGTTGCCATTTCCTTCTCCAGGGGATCTTTCTGACCCAGGGATCAAACTTGGATCCCCTGCATTGAAGGAGGATTCCTTAATGCTGAACCACCAGGGAAGTCCATAAGAGAAGTAAAAATGAATAAAATATATACTTTAACATAATAAAAATAAACTGAGTATTAAAATATATCTTTATTAAGTTTATGTTCAAAAACTACAATGAGAATAGGGGCTTTGTAGCCTTGAAGCTTTAAAAATATTTTTGCAATTACTCTGACTTAATAGTAGACATCTGTATTTTCATATCTGCTTCCAAATATAATCTAATGCAATATTGTATGTCAGATAGTCTCTGGAAAGCAATGAACACTAAAATAATATTTTGGTATTGTTATAAGAATAGCTTTTAACCTATGGATCCTCTGAATGGGTGTCAGAAATCCACAGATATCCAAAAACACACTCTGAAAACAGCTCACTTAGATCTAGTATTTCTTTAAGTGGTATGTAAGGGTAACATACCTTCCTTCTAATTTAGAATTTTTCTAAAAAGATACATTCTCCTAAATAAGTATCTCATTACTCTAACATAACCAAAGGCAGAATAAGTACTTGATTCTTCCCGTGTATTTACCAATGTACAAGAGAATAAGTTTTTTATATAAGTTCCTGGGTGACTAATGGATTAGTTTTTGCATTACTGAAAATTCATGAATTTCAGCATGTTGAAAATGTTTGAATCTATCCTAGCCATTGTTTCTCTTGAGACTTAAAATGATGGGATCCTTTTCAAGGCAGTTGTGTATGAATCCTTTCAACATACCTTTATCACTGAGCTTCCAGTTAACCTTCTGGCATGACAAAATTGTTACAGACCCTTGTAGACAAAATTGTTACAGACCCTTCCTGCTCCGACCTAGAAATTATCTGTTTCTTCAAGGTGTTCTGGTTCCTTTTTGTGCGAAAGTATTATATGGAAGCCACAATCCTGTCTTTGTTTCTGGGTTTTTCAAATGGTCAGAACACTTTTTTCTTCCTATTAATGAGTTTATATCTATATCTTCAAGTTTAGAGCTACAGAGGTTTACTCATCTATCTCACATCAACTTGCCTTCTCCTACACAAAAAATCCTGGTTCCCAATGAATCAATACAATTGTGTATTCAACTAATCCTACTGTACACTATATACTATCCACTTGTCTCATTATACAGTATATCTCAGTAGCCTATACACACATGATAGTCTTAGAATAACAATAAACCAATACCTCCAACAATATGATTATTGAAAACAATTTAAGATTTGTTTTCTGACCTTAAGTTATATATCTTGGGGATAAAAAAAATTGTACTTTAGAGCAGCTTGAAACAGTACCTAATTTGTGGTATGTTATCAATTTAATAAGTGATTATGTTCCTTGTTGCAGTTTGCTCTCCATTTTTTAGGAACTGAAACTCCTGTTTGATATATTTATAATACTGTAAAATGTCTACATGGAGCAAAGCAACCTGAATGTCTGAGTAAGGAGCTCAAGAAAGTCTTTTTCCAAATATCAATGATAATACTGGACAAAATTTTCAAAATCATCCATTTCAAAATTCTGGGCAATGACCAAAGGCATACAACAGATTGAGAAGTGCTTATTCTAGAACTACCTGAAAATCCTCAGCAAAAATAATGAGGACAATATAACATGAGGTTGTTCCCTTCCTTTGCTTGACTTGGTAATGCCATAAGTTTGGAATCAGCAGTCTTGCTGTTACCATAAGAATATACCTGATTCAGAGCTCCACAGAGAGCCCCAAGCCCAGAGAGGATGTAGGAAACAGCAGCACTGGTGGCAAAAGTCGAAGGTCAATATTACAGCTGCCCGAGGCTGCAATGCTGCTTGAAGCAAAAAAGAGACCAATCAACATTTAATAGACACCTGGGAAGTGGAGGTTTGGAAACTGCACTCATAATTTGGAAACTGCACTAAAGAGTGACCAAACAGGACCACGGTTAACTACTTTTCCCTGGCCAAACACGACACCTTGCACAAAGAAAAAGTAGAAACCACAGCAGATTTGTAAACTGCGTGAGTAGTAAATCAGTAAAATAGTAAATGTGGACTGGAAGTCCACAAACATCCCCTCAGCAAAAGGTGAAAGTGTTACTGGTTAAAGTTAAAAGCACAACTGCTGACTAATCATTGTTCACTAATAAGCTATATTGATTTAGAAGTGACTCCTAGGAAACTAGGAAAAAGAAATAAAAATGAAAGACAGGAAGGAAAGGAGGAGAGGAGAGAAATGGAGGAAAAGTAGGAGGAAGTGGGGGGAGAAGGGAAGAAACAAGATCTATTTTTAAATTTATCTTTTAATTGGAGGATAATTGGTGGCTCAGAGAGTAAAGAATCTGCCTGCAATGCTGGAGACCTGGGTTCTATCCCTGGGCTGGGTAACCCCTGGAGAAAGGCATGGCAACCCACTCCAGTATTCTTGCCAGGAAAATCCCCATGAACAGAGGAGCCTGGCAGGCTACAGTCCATGGGGTTGCAAAGAGTTGGGTACGGCTGAGTGACTAAGCACACAGAACGCAACTGCTTTATAATGTTGTGTTAGTTTCTGTTGTACAACAATGTAAATCAGCCATAAGTGTGTATATATATATAATTCCCTCCCTCTTGAGGCTCTCTCTCCCCTCCCATTCCCCCCAACTAGGCTATCACAGAACACCAGGCTTGACTCCCTGTGTTATACAGCATCTTCCCAGTAGCCATGTATTTTCCTCATGGTAGTGTATATATGTTAATGCTACTCTCCCAATTCATCACACCCTCCCCTTGCTCCCCCTACCCTTCTGTGTCCACATGTCTGTTTTCTACATCTACATCTCTATTCCTTTGTTGCAAATAGGTTCATCTGCACCATTTTTCTAGGTTCCACCATTTTTCTAGATCCCATATACATGTATTAATATGCTATGTTTGCTTTAGTCTTTCTAACTTACTTTACTCTTTTTAACAGGCTCTAGGTTCATCCACCTCACTACGACTGACTCAAATTCTTCCCTTTTTATTTCTGAGTAATATTCTACTTGCAATGAGACCTATTTTCTTTAATGAGACATCAGTGGCTACAAACTGCAAGACAGCCAAAATTGACAGAATTA
>SJYQ01002543.1:107241-153866 GCA_006410935.1 Redunca redunca | reverse complement strand
GGAGCTCCCTCCCCACCTCCTTTGTCTCTCTTTTCGTCTTTTATATTTTTTCCCTACCTGTTTTTGAAGGCAATGATCTGCTTTTCTGGGTGCTTGATGTCCTCTGCCAGCATTCAGAAGTTGTTTTGTGGAGTTTGCTTGGCGTTGAAATGTTTTTTTTGAGGAATTTGTGAGGGAGAAAGTAATCTCCTGGTCCTATTCCTCCGCCATCTTCTCCCCCTCTCTCAAATTTATTTATTTTAATTGGAGGTTAATTACTTTACAATATTGTATTGGTTTTGTCATACATCAACATGAATCCGCCACAGGTATACACGTGTTCCCCGTCCTGAACCCCCCTCTCTCCTCCCTCCTGGTACCATCCCTCTGGGTCATCCCAGTGCACCAGCCCCAAGCATCCAGTATCATGCATCGAACTTGGACTGGCAATTCATTTCATAGATGATATTATACATGTTTCAGTGCCATTCTCCCAAATCATCCCACCCTTTCCCTCTCCCACAGAGTCCATTTTGATAAAATTACAGAAAGGACAAATCTAAACAACTAGTGTAAGGCATGCAATAGCAGCAATAACACATAGTTGGTAATGGTTTAAGTGCAAATAGGTTTGAGGAGTATTGGGGTAATGGAAATGTTTCATATCTTGATTGTGATCATGTTCACATAGGTTCATATATTTTTCAAAATAATGGGCATGTACATCTAAAATAGATGTATTTTATTTTACATAAATTATATATCCATTGCTAACTCAATTTTTATAATGAAGCAGAAAAAAAAAAATGTGACCAGTAAAAAGGGCACAGGTTGAGAAAGTAAACTTTGTAAACTTCAGGAAAGTAGGAATAACCTTGGTTGCTTTCTCCCCCACCAGTTTATAAGTTGAATGACTGTCTCATATTCAGGGTTTAACAAATACTACTTGATTAGTGAATGAAATCTTCCCTGGTGGCTCAGATGGTAAAGAATCAGCCTGCAATGTAGGAGACCTAGATTCAATCCCTGGGTTGGGAAGATCCCCTGGAGAAGGGAATGGCAACCCACTCCAGTATTTTTGCCTGAAGAATCCCATGGACAGAGGAGCCTGGTGGGCCACAGTCTGTGGGGTCACAAAGAGTTGGATACAACTCAGTGACTTACACTCACCCAGTGAATGAAACTTAAAGGAACCAACATCTAGGCAGGGATATCTCAGAACCACTCTCTGGGGGACTTGCCTTCCATATACATCCTTTGCTTTGATCCTATCCTCATTCCTCTTGATCTTACCTTAACCATTCAGTGATATATTTGGCCCATTGCCCTTCATACATGGCCTGCACTCTTTCTCTCCTTGTGTTTGGAATAAGTTTGAAAGAGCTGACTAAATGTATTTAGAAAGTAAGTGTGACAAAGGGCAAAGTTATATTTTTTCTGTAAGAGTTTAGATAGAAAGTGAGGTAGCTAAAGAAGTATGGAATTTCTTGCCCACATTAAAAAAGAAAAAAAAAGCATTTAAACAAGAAGGGGACCATCAGAGTTTCAAATAGCAACAATGATGTCAGAAATGACTATAATGAGAAGTCTGTCAATATGACAGCAAATCCAATTTGGACAAGGTTGCTTTGTTTTGGTTTGATTTCCATCGAGCACTTTGAATGTAAGAACGGCAACTTTGTCATGACCATTGTCCCAAAGGAGCTTAAATATTAGAAGATGTACAAAGACCTAAGTAGCTATAATTCAGGGAAAGAAGTAACGTATACTTGCAGCAGAGCATAGTTGAAGCACTGTCTGGATTCAGACCAGGGAGAGATTCCTTCCTACTTATGGATCAGGGAAGCCTTCTGGAGGATATGGCATCAGAAATGGGCTTTGAAGGTTGAGTACTACTAAGAAAACTGAGATTACAAGGAAGGTATTCCATTCAGTTACAGAAATTAAAATAGCTTGCGTTAACAAATCATTATAAAGTAGAAGCAGAAAAAAAAAAAATGCAGAAGAGATACAGTGGCATCACTATGTTGTCCTAGGCTTCTGGGCTGTTGGGTACTCATTCAGATTGGTAAGGCATGGTGAAGAATCTCGTGGGATGTCTTGATATGAACTGCGAAACAAGAGAATTGGGGAGAAATTCTAAATAAGATGGAAATAGTGATTGAGGAAGGGGGGAGAGGTCAAGAGAAGAAAGCTAAAAGAAGTAAAAATGAAATGGAATATAAAATAAGAAATTGGAAAGAGAGGAGAAAATACAAAAAACTCAGCAATACTTCCTAATCCATAATGCAAGGATCATCAAAAGCATTAGGGGTACTATCACTGCCAATGATATCAAGTTCATGGAAAGATGATACCCTGTGAATATTAGAGAGACACCTAGATGTCATAATAAACCCACTGCCAATTTTGCTCTATTGATTTGCCTACCTTAGCATACAAACTGGGCATAAGTCCCATCAATTACCTTATTTAGCCACTTTATTCTCATACTTGTTGGGAAGGATTCTTCATCTCCTTACAAAGCTCTTATATCTGAGTGTCCCTCATATTCCATTTCTGCATTTCTGTAATCATCTCTATTAATTCCTTCTCAATATCTCTCTCACTTAGTTCTTACATCATCAAACTTTCTTTTGCCCTGACTTCTAGGCTCAAGAACCACCTTTGCACACTTAAAAATTCCATCTTACTTACCCCAATAGAGAAAGATGTCCTGGTCTCCTAGACTGCTATGCCTCACTCAGCAAGAAAAGTCAGTTGCCTCCTCAGCATCCACATGCATGACCATGTGAGGATCCCATCAACATTGGCCAGAACATCACCCTACTGAGCTCCTGGGTGCTCCTGTTCACCCCACATCCACATCACCAAAACAGGCTTTGGGTAGAAGCCAGAGACATGACAAGCTAGCAATAGCTAACTTGACCCAAGGATGAAGATACTGGTCAGCCAAGCCTCTGGTCTCACTGGAAAAATCATTAAAAATATTCATATGAGGACTCTATCAGACAGTTTAGGGACAAAATATCCACATTAATATTAAAGTTCCTCTAGGAACTTTTTCCCAGCAACCCCTCTCCCTCTTAAACTGTCCCTTCCTAATTTTAAAAGGAATGGTGGAAAGGAGCAAGACTTACATAGAAAGATCTTAGAAAAGGGGGCTGTACCAACCTTGCCTCTGGAGATACATCTTGCCTGCATCAAGGAGACCCAAGAGAAATTGGGGACAGATGTTGCTGATGAGTTTATGCACTGTTTCCTTGATGCCTTCATACTTATCACAGACACTCTGGGCCCCACTCTTACCCTCTGGAGATGGTACCCATGACATGGTTTGGAAACTCAAGAAACCTGATCCTTGATAAGCTGCCTGAAAATAACCCTTTTGTGGTTTCCCTAGAATGCAGCTCACAGCCAACACTCACTGTAATTCAAAGGGGTCTGGGGAGAGGGAGGAAGAAGAAAGAGAAATTAATGAAAAAAATGAGAGGAACTATATGGGAACCTGAGACTTTTTTAAAAATTGGAGCAAGGAGATGGTTTTATAAGCTTATAAGGGTGAGTCAATGATATATTCAGTCAAGAACAGGTAAGAGAAGAATTGGTGGAATTGGGAAAAGGGCATAAGGGACAAATGCCAAGGACTAAGGGTTTGATTTGAATAAGTTGGAGGGTAAATCATAAGTGAGGTTCATGGTATAGGTTAGGGGAGAGTGAAGAGGAACTCATGTGAGGGAGAGGAGAGTACAACATTCCTAGGTGCATGAAATGAATCATAATGGTTGTTGGACTATGGACATAGACTTAAGGAAACTGAGTAGAAGAAGAGATCATATTTTAAGGGAGTCAGGCACAGAGTGGGACAGTTGTGTGTCTCTGGGTCTTAAGCCATAGAAGGGAGACCACTGAAGAAAGATTAAAACACACACACACACACACACACACACAAACACACACACAAGAAAAACAGAAATCTGGGAGAAGCAAGAGTGTAGGAAATCTTGAACAGTCAACATCTGGAATAAACCCCAAGAAATTTATACACGAAGGTTTTTATGGTGGAATAGAAAAAATAGAAATGGTCCAGAAAGTGTTTGTTTCTAGGAAAGGAAGAACCTTCTGAAATAAACCCTTAATTGGATGGATTGAACTTGCATTCAAACTTCAGTTGTCTGGCATAATCTTGAATCTCCCAAGTTAATCCAATCAAATAGACATGGAATAGCAGCTCCAGGTCTATCATCTCCTATTGCTGAAGTTGCCCTGTGGCCAGGGGTACAGAAAAGTTACTGCACCTGTTTCACTCTCCCAGCTGTGAGTCTGCAGCTCATCCAGCCAACCAGAGCCCTGATTCTGTGCCTCTGAATGGTTGGAAAAGGGTGAGGTCTGGATAAGATAGAACGAGACGTAGTCCCGGACTCCTATGATGGTATATGTTCAGGTAGTTTAAGGAAAAGTGAGGCAAATAGAAAGGATAGAAGATGGAGATTCAACCAGTTAACAGAAAGAGAGAAAAGTTACAGTTAGCCTAAAGATGACATTTTCCTGACCCAGGGCCCCACCTTCCTTTGAAAACGCAAACTGGATCTAGAGACAAGAATGCTCAGATTGTAAGCACTTTGGTACCCTTAGAATCCAAATCCATCTTGGAAAGGTCCGCTACACTTTAACCACATCCACTTGATTAATGACAGACAGACATTCTTACCGTCTACATTGTCCCTGCCTGAGAGAATAGCTAGCAAGGCAAGGTGCAGAAAAAGCATGTCATTTGCAGGTGTTTCTCTCTCTCTTTGCTCTCTAGAAACCTACCCATTAGTATCTCCACTGTAACTTCCTTCTTCTGTCAACTTGCAGTTCTCCCCACCAATCACTGGCTATAATAAAACTGCTGTTCACTCAACCTTGGGCCTCCTACTCAATCTCTCATCTCCCCTCAAGCTCTGACCTGAGGTTATTCTCTGCTGTCTGAATTCTAGCCATTCTTCTTACCACTAGCCTTCATTCTGTGTTCTTTTACTCAACTGCTGTGGACAAAGTTGTTTGTGACACTGAAAGGTTATGTCTCCTCTCTGGGATTTTCACCTTATCGTTCAAATGAAGAACAGAAACTGCACTGCTTCCCCAGGTCTTGCCCGTTTTAATAGATCACATTTCTTCCAGTTTCTCCACTCAATTCTTTTTATATTCCATCATGTTTCCTCTTCTGGGCATCAGTTCTACTCTATTCCTTTCAAAAACCCTCAAAGTATTCTATTTTTCATTCCCCTCTTCTTCTTCCACCTTTCCCATTAAAAAAAAAAAAATTTTACTGACTTGTTTATCAACTGCAAAGCATGTTTTCTCAGATCTTCTATGCTTTCACCATACAATTGTATAAACTATAGCCAGTTTTCCATTACACTTAAAGTTGACATTGTAACCACCCAGAGTGTATTCTACCATGAAATATATAAAGAATAAGGCTTCCTCTTTTTGATTTTACTTCAATCTGTATAACACAGTCTAAGTCCATCCATGTCTCTACAAATAACCAAATATCGATCGTTTTTATGGTTGAGAAATATTCCATTGAATGTATGCACCACATCTGCCTTATCCATTTGCAGAGCAGGAAGAGATGCAGATGTTGAGGGTAAACATATAGACATAAGGTGGGGAAAGTGGTAGGATGAATTGGGAGATGTGATTGACATATATACATTATTATGGCTAAAATAGATAGCTAGTGGGAACCTGCTCTATAATACAGGGAGCTCAGCTTGGTGCTCTGTGGTTACCTAAAGTGGTGGGAAGTGTGGGTAATAGAATATATGTATGCAAATAGCTGATACCATTGATTGTACAGCAGAAACTAACACATTGTAAAGCAGCTATGAAAGTGAAAGTGAAGTCACTCAGTTGTGTCCGACTCTTTGCGACCCCATGGACTGGGGCCTACCAGGCTTCTCCATCCATGGTATTCTCCAGGCAAGAATACTGGAGTGGGTTACCATTTCCTTCTCCAGGCTATACTCCAGTTAAAAAAAAAAAAAGAAGAAGAAGAAGAAGCCTTTCTATTGAGTTTAATTCATATGCTCACTCACAAAAAAAAAAATAATCACTCAACAAATTTTTAGTACCAAGTGTTTTAGTAGGTATAAGAACATACAGAGATTGACAATGCATTCATGCCTATCAAGGAACTATAAACTACAGAAGTGTATAAAACCAAAATTAAAACTCATTGTTATAACTGCCATTTGATTGGCTAGAATTCCAGATACAAGCTTATTCAGAACAATAGTTTTGTGGTTTTAGGAACTTATAGCTGATACAATGTGATATTTCCATTAAACTTTCCTCCAGGGCCTAGAGAAAAAATGTAATTCTCCCACTCGTTTCTAATCGGATCAGGACCATGTGACTGAGTTCTGGTCGATGGAATGTGCTGTGCTAGAGATGTAAGCCTCATCTAGTCCCTACCACATAAACTGTTACATCTGATCATTTTGCCATGCAGTGCCAACCTGGAGATCATCTGTTCCATGTGGAAGAGATACAAGCAAGGGAAGGTTTCCTGCTTTCCATGGAGTTTGCCAGAATGAAAAATGTATTTTGTTGTGTTTAGTCTCAAGTATATTTATAACTACAATACAATCTAATTACGCTTGTCAATATTATAGAGCCCAGTAACTACTACCCTTTCCTACCTCCTGAATTCAAATCCAAATGAGATAAAGATAGAGAGCATTTGATATATGGATCAAATTGTCAACTTCACTTCTGATAAATCTTCTAGATGATTTCCCTTAACTGTATGATCCAAGTAATGTTGCTGGTATTGAAAACCAAATGAAGTAGACTGATTTACTCTTATAAATGGATTATTTGTGTCCCCTCTAAACTCACATGTTGAAACCCCTACCCCCAAGGTGGTTATACTTGGAGATGATGACTCTAAGAAAGTAACTAGAGTTAAATGAGGTCTTAAGAGTGGGGTCTTATATGAAAAGACACAGAGTTCACTCGTCCTCCTTTCTCCCTCTCTCTCTCTTTCTCTCCTCACATGCACGGAGTAAAGGTCATTTGAAGACATATCAGGAAGGTGGCTATCTACAAGAAAGCCAGAAAGAGAGCTTTCACAGGAAATCAAGTTCTCGTGTACTGCTAGTCTTAAGAACTGTGAGAAAGTATGTCTGTGGTTGAAGCCACCCAGGCTGTGTGTTTTCCTCTGCAGCCCAGGCAGACTAATATACTTACCTAGTCCAAAAAGTGTTAGAAAGCCTCTAAGCAACCCCTTCCCAAGGGTCTGGTCAAGGCAAGGGATGGAGGAGAAGACCGGAATTGACACTTGTGAGAGCAGCTTGACTCCAGAGGCAAAAGGCAGGAAGAAGCTGTTGAGACATATCACAACCCAGTTTCTCACCTAGACTCAGCAGTGATCTAATTCTATTTCCTATTTTCACAGGAAAGAATAGGACTGAGAAGAAAAACAAAAAAAATATTTAAGGAATTCTCCTTCAGAGGAATTAGAAGATGTCATCCAATTCCATGATAATAATATTCATTCAATCATCTAAACAGAAAACTAGTAATGCACACTCTTTGCAAACCTCTCTCCTGACTGACTCTTCACAGTCACCACTGCATTTATCTCCATAATCTGTAAAATCTGCCTCTTTATCTCTAACCCTACTATCATTTAGTCCTTGCTTTCATCATGTATGACTCAGGTCATTGCCATAATCCCTTATCTGGACAATGCAATCCAAATCCTCTCCCTCTCTGTTCAGATTTATGATTCAGAGTTGCTATGTAAAATGCACACCTGATATTGTCAAACTCATAATTAAAATATTTCAATTGCCTTCATGAAAAATAATCCAAACTCCTTCATATGCCAGTATTATACACAAAGGCTCATATTTTAATATATCATTCCCCAAGGAAAAGGTTGGAGGAAGTGGAAGAAGTAGGATTTGCAAGAAGGGAAACAGACTATCTGTATCAGTGAACAATTATGAACAGAGATCCAAGAGCCTGAAAATCTCCAATAGGGAGAGAAAGAGGTGGTTATATAGGCCCTCTAGATACACATGGTCCCCAAAGAATAACCTGAGATGGCTGGAACATCTCCTGATTAGAATCCAGCCTGTCTAAGGGCCCTGGCTTTCCTGGGGGTGTCAGTGCTCTTCCTCTTTTACCAACCTTCCCCAGGCTCCCTCCTCTCACCCTATTGGTGCTCAGGTTACAGATGTGCTTATGCTCACCTTTGCCTGGGCTCTTACCTGGCCCTCCACCAAACTCACGTCAGCAAGTGTTTCCCCCCTAGAGACACTGTCCTCAGCACTCCACTGTCATGTGTCCACCCCACAGTGTCACACCCTACTCCATCATCCCCTCTCTGCCAGCAGAAACCTCACCCTCTGCCCACTTCCCTGCTTAAGAAAACCCGCTTTCTCAGAGCCACATCCCTTTCCCTGAACTTTCATTTCCCCATCAGCACTTATTCGTGTGATTCTCTCCCCTTCCTGGCTCCCAGCAGCAGTCTCTGCTTCTGTTCTGGGTCCTCCTGCCTCTCACATCTGCAGCAGTGAAAAGAGTCCCATCCTGAGATCGAGGATAAATCCCTTACTAGAATGCATTGATTACTGTCTTGGGTCTTAGTTTCTCCCACTGTAAAATGATTGAACTAAAATAATTTTATATTCTCCAGTTCTGTTTCAATTTTAACATTCTTTGACTTGGTCTGTGTTCATATTCATTTTTATTTACATAGCCTTTTCCTTCTCTGCCTCCTGGTCCTCATTTCTTACTTACTTTATTATGACTCCATAATGTTCTGTTTACCTTTAATCTGAGTCCCTTGGGTCCCATCTCTATTTTATCAGCACTCCTCCCTAATCTCCCTATTCATTCTTTCTAAACTCTGCTCACCACCTCAGTTAAATTTTAAAGCCTAGGATATTTCCACATCACTTGACCCTTCGATTTCCATGCTTAAATATGTGACAAGTAAGATGATTTTTTTGCAAGATTGAAGCCAGGAAAGAACAACAACAACAACAACAAAAATCTACTATAAAAATGTAGATATTTTGGATAAACTGTAATTTTACAAATTGTTTATACAACATATGCTCACCTCATAAGATTAAAGAAATTAAAAAAAAAAAAAGATTAAAGAAATTATCCAGAAAACAATCAAATGAGACATTGAAAATTGGAGCTAGAAATGAACATTAACACTTGGACTTTCCAGGGTGTTGTCAAGGGTTGATTCCCAAGGGCTTTGGCTACAATAGCCATACAGATGATGAGGTAAAGTCTTGAAACCTCCAGAAAAAGATACAAATTGGGCATGAGACTTTCTATTTCATCCTCAGTAAGACTGGACCAGAAAAAAAATCCACTCTACTAAACAGGAAGACAAAAAGAAATCTTGTGGTTACCTTATGCTCTGGCTAGAAATTTTTTAAATTATTCTTAGAAAAAATATGATCGCAGGTTTTCCTTCACATGAATTTAACGTTAAATAATATTCACTCAATTTGGAATGCCCGACTCAGGAAATTAATATTAATAAGTGGTTCTAGGCAAGAAAGGATGAATAGAGTGCAGAGAATTTTTACGACTGAAAATTCTCTTTACAATATTAAATGAAGGATACATTTATCCAAATCCATGCAATATACAACACCAAAAGTGAATTCTGGGGTAAGCTATGGACTTTGGGTGATTATAATGTGTCAATGTAGATTAACTTTGGTTAAAAAAAAATGTGCCATATGGAAAGTGATGTTGATGATGGTGAGGACATGACTATGTGGGGGCAAATTGTATACTTTCCTCTCAATTTTCTTGTAACCCTAAAAACTGCTCTAAAACATAGTCTTAAAACAAATTCTAAAATTTACATTGGTAGCAATAAATTGTGAAACCAAAAAGGAGTTCTTCTAAACAATCAATAAAAAAGAAAAACAAATCTGATCAATTTATGCTACAGAGAGACTGGATGATCTTTTCATGTTTCCTGGAGAAAATGATGTAACAAATTGCTATCATAAGAGGCAATCAAAAAGCATGCAGCTAAACATGTAGGGGGTATACTATTAGAGGTATGTCTATGTTAATTTCAGAATTATCTTATTTTTCTGGATATTTCTGGTATTTGTCAACTTTTTAAAAAACTGAAGTTTACTGTCATTTCTGTCATGTCTTATAAGTATTAGCTATCTTACAACAACAACAAAGAAATGGCTCTAAGCTGGTCACTTGGCAGAAGCAATAAAACAAGGAAAATTCTAGGGATCCACACATAATACAGTCTTCTTTTGTCTAATATAGGTAATGCTTGCTTTGCACACTTTCAATATACACAAATTTTAGTTACCAGGGTTTTTTTAAATAACACCAGTTCCCCAACAGCATGGCTCAAATTTCAGTCACCACATTATATTAAATGTAAGTAAAGTACAAAACTACTAATTTTTAGTTCCATGAATCACTATGGAAATAACAAGCGTGCAATCAATAACTAATGATATCACTGACAAATCACAACCCTTCACAAAGTTTATTCTTTTCCATGAACAGACACCAAAGGGTATACTTGATTATCTCCTTGTATTTCAGTAATAAATTCTGTGACACTTTAAATGAATAATAATAAAACAATGAATTGACCAACAAAAATGAAAATGCTGGAAGTGAGATTTGAACTGAATGTTAATGAAGTCATTGAAGAAATAGCTGGCCTGAGGAAGATGGATATTGCCACTGGTTGAGAATTTATAGATATGAACCTAGATAGAGGAACTTATCAACATAAATGAGAATGGTTGTTATAAAATTGATGAAGATGTCTCAAATGAAGTTATGTTTGCAGAAGACTTCAGTTTTAAGGAAATTTCAGAGATACTCCCCAAAACTGAAAACAAGTATAAAATGTTGGAACCTGATTCAAATTTAGAAAGAATTATGAAAATACACCAAGGCATAGAAAAATATTTTATAAATTATATGATAAGAATAAAGTAAGCACAGGTCAAACCACTGTTGGTAAATTTTTACAAATTAAAACACTCATTCTGGATGTTAAGTTTGCAACTCTGTAGACATTACTTTGTCAACAAAGGTCCGTCTAGTCAAGGCTATGGTTTTTCCAGTGGTCATGTATGGATGTCAGAGTTGGACTATAAAGAAAGCTGAGCACCAGAGAATTGATACTTTTGAACTGGAGAAGACTCTTGAGGCTCCCTTGGACTGCAAGGAGATCCAACCAGTCCATCCTAAAGGAGATCAGTCCTGAGTGTTCATTGGAAGGACTGATGTTGAAGCTGAAACTTCAATACTTTGGCCACCTGATACAAAGAGCTGACTCATTAGAAAAGACTCTGATGCTGGGAGGGATTGGGGGCAGGAGGAAAAGGGGACAACAGAAGATGAGATGGCTGGATGGACATGAGTTTGAGCGAACTCCGGGAGTTGGTGATGGACAGGGAGGCCTGGCGTGCTGCGATTCATGGGGTCGCAAAGAGTCAGACACGACTGAGTGACTGAACTGAACTGATAGGTTTTATGTCATCAAGTTCTTATTTTCCTTTGTCTTTAGAAACTTTTTAAATTTCTTTTTTATTTCATTGGTTGTTTAGATGCATTTTGTTTAGTGTCCACATGCTTGTGTTTGTGTAAGGATTCTTTTTGTAGTTGATTTCTAATCTCATAGCATTGTGATCAATTATTTTTATAGCAATCAGAAAAGATCCTTGATATGATTTCAATATTCTTAGCTTTACTGAGGTTTGTTTCATGGCCCAGCACATGATCAGTCCTGGAGAATGTTCCATATGCTCTTGAGAAGAAAGTGTATTCTGTTGCTTTTGGATGGAATGCTCAATAAATATCAGTAAAGTCTATCCTAATATGCCCTTTAAGGCCTGTATTTCCTTTCTGTATATTAATGGACAAAGCATGTTAATGTCACCCTCTATTATTGTGTTACTGTCAATTTCTCCTTTTAGGCCTGTTTATATTTGCCTCATATATTCTGGTGCACCTATGCTGGGTAGATATATATTTGCAATTGCTATATCTTCTTCTTGGATTTATTCCTTGATCATTATGCAATGTCATTCTTTGTCTCTTGTAATAGTCTTTATTTTAAAGACTATTTTATCTAGGTATTGCTACTCCAGCTTTCTTTTGATTTCCATTTACGTGGAATATCTTTTTCTATCCCCTCACTTTCAGTCAGTTTGTGTCTCTAGATCTGAAGTGGGTCTCTTGTATATATATATAGGCCTTGTGTTTGTATCCATTCAGCTAGTCTATGAATTTTGGTTGAAGTATCTAATTCACTTATATTTAAGGTGATTATCAATAAGTACGTTTTTATTGCCAGTTTGATGACTGTTTTGTATTTGTTTTTGTAGGTCTTTTTTCTACCTTACTCTTTAGTTCTCTTCTGTTCCAATTTGATGACAATCTTTGGTGCTGCATTTGGATTCCTTTTTCTTTTTTGTGTTTATCTATTATAGATTTTTGATTTGTAGTTACCATGAGGTTTTGACATAGTAGCCCCAGAGCCCTCCATTTATTTTATGTATACACACACATACACATACACACACACACACACACACACACACGGTTGTTTTAAGTTGCTGATCTCTTAATTTCAAGTGCATTTCAAACATCCTGCATTTGTACCCTCCCTTCTCACAGTTACTGGTTTAAATATTTGTGTGTAGATGATTTTCTATCTTTACTGTATGTTTGCCTTTTCCAGTGAGGTTTCCATTTCATCACTATTTTGTTTCTAATCGTGGCCTTTTCTGCTTATAGAAGTTCTTTTAGCATTTGTTGTAAAGCTTATTTGGTGGTGCCAAATCCTTTTAGATTTTGCATATATGCTTTCTATATGTTTTTACTTTCTCTGTAAAATCTGAATGAGTCTTGTTGTATAGACTATTTTTATTTATAAAATATTCTTCCTTCCATTGGAGAAGTGGCCTTCTATAGCAGATGCATTATATGTTCCATAAGTACACTACCCTCTCATCACCCAAGGGCCAGGCACCAGCTGATGCCAAGGAAAGTTCTGATCTGTGTTCACAGAACTTGGTTCTGCAGGTTGCTGGTTTGTAGGGGTTTTGTTTCTGATGTCTGCCCTAAGGTGTGTGAGGCTGGTCTAGACACTTTTGCAGGTTTCCTGATGGGAGGGACTGGTGCCTACCCATTGGTGTATCGAGCTGAGCCTTTGCCCTCTGGTGGGCAGGGCTGCATCAAGCAGCAAGACTAGAAGTGTCATGGGCTCAGGAAGTCTATAAGCAGACTGTCTGCTGATGGATGAAGCTGTGTTCCTCTCATGTTGGTTGTTTGGCCTGAGACATCTCAGCAATGGAACCTATAGGCTCTTGGGTGGGGCCAAGTCTTAATGCCAAAATGGTGGCTTCCAGGAAAGCTCACAGATGAATATTCTTCAGTACCTCCACCACCAGTGTCCTTGTCCCCACACTGGGCCACAGCTGCCCCCACCTCACCATGAGACCCTCTAAAACCAGTTGGCAGGTCTGGCCTGGGCCCCCATAAAGTCACTGCTTTTCCCCTTGGGTCCTGGTATGCATGAGACCTTGCATGCACCCTTCAAGAGTAAAGTTTCTGTTTCCCCCAGTCCTATGGAGCACCTGCATTCAAGCCCCACTAGCCTTCAAAACCAAATCCTCTGGAGCCTCTTCCTCCCAAGGCCAGATCCCCAGGCTGGGCATCCTGATGTGGAACTTAACACTCTCTCTCCTGCAGGAGAACTTCTGTGATATAATTGTTCTCCAGGTTGTAGGTTTTCCACTTGGGCAGCTTGGCACTTGATTATGTCACAAGGATGCCCTCCCTACCATTTTGTTGGGTTTCTTCTTTTATGTTTTTGGATATAGAATATCTTTTTTGGTACATTTGGTAGTCTTTTTTACTGATGGGTGTTCAGCAGTTAGTTGTGATTTTGGTGTGCTCCTGACAGGAGATGAACTCAAGGTCCTTTTACTCTGCCATCCTGTTCAGGTCCCACTGAGAGGGTGACATTTACATTGACCATTAAATGCTGAATGTTCAGTTTCCACAATGGACCTTGGTAGACAGAAGGCAGCCTGGGTAGGGAAATTAGCATCAGCAAAGCAATTAGACATGAAACAACATAGCAAGACTAAGGATGATATTTCATATATTAATTTATTCCTCATTTTCACAATAATTTTTTCTCTATAGTTACAACAAAGGTTCCAGAAACCTTTGTTAATTCTTTCCTGCATTGAACTTATTCTTCTAAACTACAGGCACCAACCTTCCATTTTATTCAAAATGAGTGAGAATATATGGTAAAATTTCACCCCAACTTTCTATGTATCTTATAGATCTTCTTTGGTTTTTTGTGTGTAAGTTAAACCTCCCTAGTAGATTCAATGTAGAAAAATTACTTTTTGTACTTTAGATTTATCTCAGTGAAATGAATTATTAAATATTTCACTCTATCATTTTCCTAGAAGTTTACTGTGATTTCTTTTTTCAAATTAATTAATTTTTTTAATTGGAGAATAATTACTTTACAATACTGTGGTGGTTTTTACCATACAGAGACAAGAATCAGCCACTGGTGCACATGTAAATAGCAATTTCATATAAATTTCAGATGATGATTACATTTGCTTCCTTGCCTTAGAAAATTTATAGATAAAAATGAATTTATATACAGATAACATGGGTGCTATTGTCAAAATTTTTATTTACTCTTAGCAAAAAATAAATAATGCATATATGTCAATACAATGAAAAAAGTAAAGAGTTATAGGTAAACCTTTCATAAACCAAAAGTATTAAGTTTAAATTGATACTTAGCTAACATCCTGGATTAGTTAGGATCAAATTTGACTCCAAGTAACAGAAAATTAAAATGGAGGAAATATCTTTAAAAAAGATACAGATATTAAAAAAAAAGATAAAATTTCTCTTATGAAAAGACTAGAAGTAAGCAATTCAGGTTGTTATGTCATTTCATTGTCACAGAGTTGGTTCCAGTTTCCTCTTTTGCTTTGAGGGTTTTGGGGGGTTTTTTTGGTATTTTTGTTTTGCTTTGTTTTGTTGTGTCCTTTACTATGCTTGATCCTCACTCCAAAGGCAATCCCATTCTCTGAAATGGATGCCAGAGGTCCATTTACCAAAGCCATATTATGCTGACAATAAAGAGAAAGGAAAAAGCTGAGCACACTTACCACCCTCCAGTACTTCAGATCCCTGGCATTGATTTGAGAGCACAGTCACATAACCACAACCAATTAAAAAGGTGCTAAGAGATATAATTTTATTCTGCCCAGCTAATGATTAAGCAGTTGATTTATTCTGGGGGAAGTGCAAAATAGATTTCAAGAAAAAATCAGTGGTCTTTGCCATATAGCACCATTTGGCAATTCAATTGTCAATTTAGGGACATAAGTTAACAGTTTCACTTAAATAGGTCATCTGGATATAGGTCACTTTTTCAAAGACCATGAATGTTTTACTTAGGACACTTTAGTTCAAAATTAAGGCTTATTCTCATTTTAAATATTTCCCTTTCTCAATTTCTGTCTAATGGACAGAGTTGTAGGTAGGCCAAGTGCCTTTATATTAGAGCAGAGCCAAATTATATCTTGAGAAGAATCTTGGTCCTTGCTACAAGTACTCCCAGCCTCCTGGGAGCAAACATGAGATTCAAACAACAGGCCATGAGCAATCTCCAAAAGTTACAAGAAATTGTCAATTGCAAATTCCACCTACAACTCCACTGATTAAAGTTACTGCTCTGCATTTATCAGATTATATAAAACTGTCATACATATAGTGTATATTAGAGTAACAATCTAAAAGTCTCTGTTGCTGACAAAGATTCAAATTAGTTCAACATAAACAATATTTATGGAACACTTACAGTCTACTCATTTCTGTAGGTTATGTAAGATCTTCTATTGAATTTTCCAGAGCATCAAAGAACTGCACAGGTGAACCAGATCTTATGAGCTGCATAGAGTTATTTTCCCCATTTAATTTTTAATGTATTTTAGACTGACATGCTAACCCTACTTTAAGACTACAAACCAACAGGCCTGTGAACCTCATGAAATTTACTGAAAGAACCTTCCTAAGAACATTGTTCCCTGAACCAAACAGTTTCTTCTCTATGGAAACTGATGAAAGAAATTTCCTTGGGGCCTCAGGACCAGGAAGAGCTGTGTCTTTACTGAACAACATATTTGTCTGTTTCTTCTAGGCTCTGTGACTACATAATTGATCAGTCTTACTCATCATGTAGTCCACTAATAATCCATGACCCACATATAGCCTGTGCATAGGGTGCCATGATACTTTCTTTTATAAGTTAATCCTTCTTGGGGTTAGCTTGTTTTACTGGCCACATATTCCCTTGGATTCTATTTCCATATTATAGCTGCTATACTTTTAATATTATGTGCATGCTTTATGAAGCAATTTTTAATTATTTTTAGAGCTAACAAGTTACTGTGAATTTAAGTAGTATGATTTGGAGGCCTTCTGAAAATTCCAGGATTAAGTAGCTGAAGGTTTGTTTTAATCTTTACTGCCACCAAGTGGTAAAATATAGAAATGTACCCCTATATAGAGCCTTTGTGAAAGTGTGAAGGTGCTAGTTGCTCAGTCATGTCCTCTTTGCCACCCCACGGACTCTAGCCGGCCAAGTTCCTCTGTCCATGAAATTCTCCAGGCAAGAATACTGGCTTGGGTATCCATCAACTCCACCAGGGGATCTTCCCAACCCAGGGTTCGAACTCAGGTTTCCAGCATTGGTAGGTGGATTCTTTATCATCTGAGCTGCCAAGGAAGCCCCATTTATAGACTTTAATGATTGCAGAAACCTTAACATTTTAAATCAGAGAGCCTTGAGGCTGCAGATATTTCAATACTTTTCCTAGATATGAAAGTATTTTATTGCATAGTTTTGCTATAAAACTATGCAAATTATTGCATGAAGTGAAGTGGAGTCACTCAGTCATGTCCAACTCTTTGCGATCCCATGGACTCTACCAGGCTCCTCTGTCCATGGAATTCTCCAGGCAAGAATACTGGAATGGGTTTCCATTTCCTTCTCCAGGGGATATTCCAGACCCAGGGATTGAACCCAGGTCTCCTGCATTGCAGGCTGACACTTTACCGTCTGAGCCACCAGGGAGTTTGCTATAAAACTAACAATATTGCATAGTTTTGTGTTTGTTTTCCCTATTAAGATACTGCCTATTAGGAAACCCATTATCCTAATTCAAAATGTGGTGCTGGAGAGGACTCTTGGGATATCCCTGACCAGCAAGGAGATCAAACCAGTAAATCGTAAAGGAAATCAACCCTGAATGTTCATTGGAAGGACTGATGGTGAAGATGAAGCTCCAATACTTTGGCCACCTGATGCAAAGAGCCCACTCGTTGGGAAAGATCCTGACTCTGGAAAAGATTGAAGGCAAAAGGAGAAGAGGGCAACAGAGAATGAGATGGTTGAATGGCATCACCAACTCAATGGACATGAATTTGAGCAAACTCCGGGAGATGGTGAAGGACAGGGAGGCCTGGCATGCTGCAGTTCATGGGGTCACAAAGAGTCAGACACAACTTAGAAACTGAACAGCAAATCCAAATTCAGTCTCTATTCTATACAGTATCATTAAACATTTTCCAACTGTTGTTTTGTTGTGTTGTGTTTTGCCTTTAGAATCATTAGTGCATTGTTGAATTATTCTCCAATTTATGGTTCATGGATATCATCTAGTCTGAGCAAACTTCCTTTATAAATGGCTTGAATGATTGACTTATCCTCATTCTCGTCTCTTCCCCACATTCTTACTTTATTATCCTTCTGCTTCTATATGTTATTATAAAATGTGATGCTGTTTCTGATGAAAGTAATTGTAAACAACACAACCAGATAGGAAAATATAGCATGTTTATTGCTTGGAAGAATTAATATTGGTAAAATGACCACACTACCCAAGGCACTGCACAATTTCAATGCAATCTCTATAAAGTACCAATGGCATTTTTTCATGAAACTAGAACAAATAATTTAAAGTATGAAAACATCAGTCAGTTCAGTTCAGTTCAGTTGCTCAGTCATGTCCAACTCTTGTGACCCCATGAATCACACCACAAAAGACCTCAAATAGCCAAAACAGTTTTGACAAAGAGCTGGAGGTATTTATGTTCCTTGATTTCAGTGAAGTGAAAGTGAAAGTATCAGTCACTCAGTTGTGTCCAACTCTTTGCAACCACATGGACTGTATGTTGCCTGCCAGGCTCCTCCGTCCTTGGGATTCTCTAGGCAAGAATACTGGAGTGGGTTGCCATTTCCTTCTCCAGGGGATCTTCCCAACCCAGGGATCGAACCCCAGTCTCCTACATTGCAGGCAGATTCTTCACTGTCCGAGTCACCATAAGAAGCACTCTTGACTTCAGAATACATTACAAAGCTATGGTAATCAAAACAATACAATATTGACACAAAAGGAGACACATAAATCAATGGCACAGAAGAGTGACCCCAGAATTAAACCCATGGTCAATTAATCTACTACAAAGGAAGCAATAATATACAATAAGGAAAAGGCAGTCTCTATAATAAGTGGTGCTTGGAAAGCTGGATAAATGTAAAAAAAAAAAAAATGGAATTAGAATATTGTCTCACATCATACACAAAAATAAAATGGAATAAGACCTAAATATGAGACTAAAACCTATAAAACTCCTAGAAGAAAAACAGGCTGAACACTCTTTGACATAAACTGTAGCAATATTTCCTTTGTTTCCTAAGACAATGTATACTAAAGCAAAAATAAACAGACATGACCTAATTAAACAAAAGTTTTTGCACAGAACAGGAAACCATGGACAAAATGAAAAGACAACCTACCCTAAATGGGAACACTTATTTGCAAATGACATGACCCAGTGAAGGGTTAATCAGAATACATAAACAGTTCATACAACTCAGTATCATTAAAATAACCCAATTTACAAAAAATTAGGAAGAAGACCTAAACAGATATTTTTCCCAAAAAGACATATAAACTAGCAGGGCAAAAATTTTCAGCTCAGAACACAGGGGTGATCTTTCTCTCCTGAACTACTTTATGCTCAATTTGTTCCTGATGCAAGATAAGTGCTTAATAATTATTTGTTGATTTGATCAATGAATCCTAAAATAACTGAAGTCTCTCTATGGATATCTCAACTCACACTGTCAATTTGGCTCATTAGTCATAGAGTCTATCTTCACTATTCACCAGTTCTGCATGTGCTTATTTATCGGTCTGCTAAAATGTATTTTTAATGCTCAAGTAAATACTCACAATGCTTTCACAGTCATTCATGGATATGTGCAGAGTGGTATGAAATATCACCTGCCTCACAAGTTCCCAGATGAGAGAGGTGACTCCCTGCATTTTTATTTCACTTCTCAAACTGTAAACATATGCTTTCCACCATCTACTTAGCCCACATTTCTGTGTATCTGTGCTCTTTGTTGGTGATGTTGCTGTTTAAAACAGTCCTAAGGCCAAGTGTTGAAGTGTTGTCTGGTGTTCCAAAGCACAGAAAGGTTGGGACATGTCTTAAGAAAACACGCATGTAGATAAAGTTTTGTTCAAGTGAGCATTGTTGGATTGTGAGCCATGAGTTCAGTGGTAAAGAATCAACAGTGCAGTAAATCCAGGAAAACAGAAGGAAATTTACGGATTTGTAGGTGGAGCCACTCCCGAAGTGTCAAAGTAACATCTACAATATTATGATGAAGCCACTGAAGAGATGGGGAAAGAACTAGATTTGTGGATTCATGAGGTGTGACTGGTTTTTGTTTGTGTCCTTTTTTCTTTGTTTTTAAAAGTATAGTGGACGGCACAGTGGTATGGCTGAAAGTCAAAGAAATTTATGATAGTGTTACCCAAGACCAAGAAAAGATTAAACACTTCTTGGCTGGTATTTTATCATTAAGAAATACTGTATATAATTNTGGTATTTTATCTATATAATTAATAGATTATATATATATATATATATATATATGCAGAATCGCACATAAAGCTATGTATTTATTAGTTGATGAAAAATGTTGTGACCAGAAGCTCATTGGAACCGAACTCTACATTTGCCCTAGAAGCAATGGCTTAATTTTCACTAAATCAGCATTTTCCGTAAATTTAACACAACATCATGAATAACAAGAACATGTTTTATGTATTCTCCTTGCCTTGATCTCACTTCAGTACTGAGGATCAATACTCTTGTTCTTTTTGCTTGACTTTTCTTTTCTCTTCAGGGAAATACTCCTACCAGTACTTCTCAGGCATCACTCACGTAAGTGCTCCTGGATTTAAAGGCAACTATGAACCCCTTCTGATTTTGCTAAAATGCAAATTATGATTCATGAAGTCTAAGAAGAGATCCAAGACCCGATATTTATGACAATTTCCAAGATGATAATTCTGGTTCTCATCCATGAACCACCCTGAAAATAAGGGTCTATGTTCTGCCTTCCTCTTTTTGTTTAGAATACTTGGAGCAACACTTCATCCCAATAGGTCTGTAGAGTTAAATAATTAGAATTGTCAGAGGCAAAACTCTGTTCTCCTTAGGAGCTGAGAGAAATCACTAAGGAACTAGAAAATTTTGAAATTTCTTGGTCAAGTGAGAAGGACTTTAGTCAGAAGAGCATCAAATGTCTCAACTACTACAAAGATATCAGGAAAGAAATAGATGTTTAAAAGGATATAAAATTGAAATAAATTTAACACAGATTTTTACGGAGAACATATCACACACAGGTAAGACATTTTGCCAAGGATGCATATAGTAAAACATGTGGACTTTGTTCTCAAGAGCTTAAAAATTAGAAGGGGGAAAGAGAACTAGACAGTGGCCACAAATGATCTGAAGTGAGGAGGAGATTTACCGCAGTCCAGTTAAATTTTGCTGGGAATTCAGATGAGACAGAGACAGCTTCGACTGGTGAATCAGGAAAGGCCCTTTGGATGAAGTGACATCTGAAATAAGCCTAATGGTCCACTCACATTTGAATACACGAAGGATATTAGGACTGTGTTCCATTCAGAACTTAAATTATGAATTTTTAAGTCTCAAACCTAGGTTAGAACAACAAATCCTGGAAAATCACATTTGTTATTGCTTATATTAACAACTGATCATTCAGCAGAAAAAAAGCAGCATCTAAAGAAGCTGTACAAAGAGAGTAGAAAGACCATCATCGCCGAGTTCTATTTAGATGTGTCCTGGGTTCCTGGGCTGCTGGGATCTCATTGCAAAGGGAGAAGTGTGTTTGAAGGTTTACAGCAAGTCCTGATGAGAACAGAGATTGAAGTCATTCTACATGCGGTGGAGGTGAGAAATGAGGGGCAAGAAGGAAAGGGGCTGGGAGGAGAAGAATGAGAAGAGAGAGAGCAAAACAGGTGGGCAGAGACGTGGGAACTGGGGGGAAGGCAGGACGCAAAGAACTCACCACCTCTTCCTAAGCCAAAGGGCAAGACCAGCCAGGAGGACCAGGGACACAATCACTGCCAAGATGATCCAGCCAGTGGAGCTGTGATGATCTGTGGGCAGGGTGCACACAAGAGTGTCTTCTCAAACCCACCCACTGTTTTGCTACATTTCCATGCTTTTCCTTTGTTATTCAAGCGTCTGCCTCAACAATCTCCTTCTCTTATCCCTCCTTAGAGATGACTCCATCTAACCTCCTTCCTATATCTATGGGGCTTTCATTTTCAACTCCCATATTTCTTATTTTTATTCCTTTTGGGTCTGGACTGCCTAGAATCCCCAATTTTTCACCTGGCTCTTTAGTCTGCTTGAGAGTCACCTATTCCCATCCCAGCGGGGCCCCAGCTCTTCCTCACCCCAGTAGAGGATGATGTCCTGGCCTCCTAGACTGCTGTGCCTCACCCGGCAACTCAGGCCAGATGCCTCACTGGCTTCCACATCCAAGGAAACCCGAAGATACCATGTCCCATCAGCGTTAGGCAAGACGTCACTTCTCTGAGTGCGCTGTTGCTCCTGCTCACCCCGCATCCACATCACCCAAATGGGCTTTGGGTAGAAGCCAGAGACATGACAAACCAGCATCAGTTGGCCAGGGCCAGGACGGGGGCCAAGGGAGAGCCAGGCCTCTGGTCGTACTGCAGAGGACAGAGAAGATAGTCAGATGAGGACTCCAATGCAGATTCAGAGGTTCAAAGTTTCATGTCAGTTTAGATGGACATACTTTTCCCACTATTAGCAATCTGTCAACCAATATCCCCTCCCCCACTTGGCTCTTTGTTAGCAAGATGAGAAGGTATGATTTTTATAACAGAAAATTCGTTGAGGAAGGGTGCAGGTCTGACCTTGTCTCTGGAGATATGCCTTTCCTGCATCAAGAAGACTCAAGAGGAAACGTGGGCAGGTGTCACTGAGCAGCTTGTATATTATTTCCTGGGTGCCTTGGTACAAATTGAATAGTGCGCAGACAAACTCAGCCTTATTTCCACCCTCTGGAGACGGTACCCATATATTTTTCTGGAAGTTTAGGAAGTCTAATCCTTGATAACCGACTCGCACAAAGCCTACTGAGGCATCTTTGATGTGCATCTCACAGCCACCTGCTACCTGCAGTTCAAACGGATCTGGGGAAGAAAAGTTCTAAATTAGAAGAAAGAAGGAGTAAGAAAAAATAAAATAAAATGAGTAATTAAAAGATGATAGAAGCATAAGGGAGGATTTTAGAAAATTTGAGGGAATAGAGCAAAATTTAGTTTGATTGGAGGTTCAGAGATTGGGATCTGGTAGTAGCTGGAGATGCAGAAAGAGGTGAATGACATGAGGAGCAAAATATTTGAAGAAGGCATTGTAAACTATGTGGGTAAAAAAGTAAGGAAGGACTTAGTGTGAGAGAGATTTGGGATTATAATAATGTAGGATAAGTAGAACACTGTAGGTTACACTGAATATGCAGACTGATCGCTAAAGCGATTGAATGGGGGGTAAAATCACACTTTAATAAGTGAATTAAGGAATGAGGAAGATGAGAGTGTCTGGTAAGGCTCAGAATTGATGGAGGCTGCTTATTAGAGAAATAAGAAACTCACTGAGACACACACACACATACATCATAACTTGCACCATATCCCCAACCCCCATTGAGGGAACTGAACTTACATTCAAGCTGCCATTGACTGGCATGGTTGTAAAGTGCCTGACCAAGTCTAATGAAGAATGTATGAAGTATGTTTTCCACTTCTATCAACTCCTCATCACTGAAGTTGCCTTTGGACCAAGGATGCAGGTAAATGACTTTGTCAGAGTTGTTTTCCCAGGCATGAGTCTGCAACTCATCCAACCAAGCTGAGCCCTGATTTTGTGTAAAGAATCGGCTATAAAATGATGAGATCCGAATGATTTGGAAGGTGATTGGCTCCTGGAAATCTGGGAAAAGAACAAAGAGAATGAGAAAGGGCATTGGGAAGGAGAGAAAACAGAGAAAGAAAGGTGCCAAAGAGAGGAAACTCAGAATTTAGGGGAAAAGCAAGATACCTAAGCAAACATTTGGCTGCCCCAGGGACTCAGACATAGTAGACGACCTTCAAAAGGGCCATGGACCTGGAGTCAGTGATACTGGAATGAAACTAGGCTGATATTCTCAATCTCTAGGTTGGGAAAACTACTCCATACACATGTGCATACCACACATTCACACACACCAGCTCAAACAGGTGGATGTGCCTGCCTGCATACATGCACACACACACACACACACACACACACACACACACATACATGTCTTTCTGAACAGAATTCTTACCATCCTCATTGTCACCATATGGGAGAAGAGTCAGGAGCAATGCAGTTTGCAGAAACAGCATCTCATTTGCAGATGTTCTTTCTCTCAGAAATGTCAGTCTTTGATTTCTGTTCTAAACAAACCTACCCCACAATACCTCTATTCTGACTTCCTTCTCCTACCAACAGGCAAAACTTCCCTTTAGTCAACATCTGAAAAAAGAAAAATCTGCTCCTTCCTTAAACCCTGGGCCACCTACTCAGACACTCATTCCCCTTCCAGTTCTGACTGTCCTCTCTGACTTCCAGCTTCTCTTCCTGTCCCCAGATTCCATCCTGTTCACCTTCCCCTGGTCTAACTGCTATGGACCAAGCTTTATATGGCACTGAAAAGTCAATGGATAGAAGTCACTTTTCCCCTCTTTCATATAATAAAACCATGAAACTAAATGTCTTCCTAGCGACCTAGCTAATGTTCTCATGCCCCTGCTCTTCTCTGTCATACAGTCCTCCTTTTGCCTTTTTGAATATCTTCTCAACTATTCTCTTCCTCTTTCTTACCCTCACCCTGCCTCATTTGCATCTCTGACTTCTTATTGGTTGCTTTATTAGCTTTTTCAGAATTCCTTATGATTGCTTTGAAAAAACAATATAAACTGACACCAAATCATCATTCTTAGGGAAGAATCAAGTATGCAGACAGTAAACAATCAATGGTTGCTAGGGGCTAGGCAGTAGAGACAAAGAGTTGTAGCAGTTGTATTCTTAGGGCAGTGAAACTATACTGAAACATACTGGCATGGTGGATATATGTCATTACATATTTGTCCAAACCCATAGAATATATACCACCTTTGTTGTACTTTGGTGATAATGATGTAACTTATGAATTTTGGCTGATAATGATGTGTCAATGTAGGTTCATCTATTGTAACAAATGTATCAGTCTGGTGGGGGATGCTGATGGTCGGGAAGGCAGTGCCTGTGTGGGCGCAGGAGCTATATGGTAGCCTGTGATTTCTACTCAATTTTGCTGTGAATCTAAAACTGCTCTACACATTGTCTTTAAAAAATGTTTTCTGGTATTTAAAGTCAATTAAATATGTATTTTCAATAGAACATACAGGAAGACCATAACTTATAAGCAGTACTGTGAGTACTGTGAGATGAAAAGTCATCACACTGTGATAAGGATTCTTGTAGTCTCACATTTCTAAAGGAGAAGATAGAAATTTAACTTTAACTGAATCTCCTCACTGTACCAGGCTTTGATCAGGGACTTTTGTCATGCACCCTGATTTTTCCAAATAACTCATTAAGTCCTGTATGCGATAATCGAGGTCCCATATGTTTCTAGATATGATCTCCTTTTAGATTATGACTAAAAGAAATGCTCTAATCTTGTCATACATCAACATGAATCCTCCACAAGTATACATGTGTTCCCCATCCTGAACCCACTCCCTCCTAAGTAATTAACCTCCAATTAAAATAAATAAATTTATATTAAAAAAAGAAATGCTCTGATCTGCTTGCCCCTAGTCAGAAAACTTCAAATTCTCAAAGATGACTAATGAGTTGAGTCAGTTTCAGAAGTGTTTCTGACCACTTTTAAGCATTTCAGTCTGTGAGTGATTGCAGGACTTCTGAAGAGACACAGAACTAAACCTCTTGGGGATTTTTAGTCTTTTGTTGAATTCTTCAAAGAACTGTTTTTCCTATAGATTTAAGAGTTATCTCTTTGGTCCTATTAGGTACTAGATGTGCAATAATAATGCTGATAATAATAGTAATCAGCAAAGTTAAGTTTTATTCTTATAGCACCTCTTATCTGCCAGCAGAAAGTATTTCTATTCTCCCAACAACCTTAAAGTGGTATTATTAACTTTTTCAGTTTTAAAAATGAGGGGAAAAGGGGTTTGCTAAACTCAACTAAATTTTACAACTGCTGATTTGCAGAGTTAGAATTTAAACCCAAGGTTTTCTGACTGCATGTTCTTCTATAGCATTATCAACACTGAAAAATTGCACTTGAGGTTCCAACTTTTTAGTACACTCAGAGTCATGAGACATAAGTAGCATGCATGTCTGTGGGTACGAGAGAAGCAGAGACGAACTCACAGGCAGATGATCAGAACTGATCTTCTTTTTTTTTTTTCTTAAGAGGAAATGCTGTTCTTCCTAAAAAGAAAGTGATATGTTTTAAATGTTCTGAAAGAGCAAATAAGTGTGACAATACAGAATACACCCCTCTTCTTTTGGAGGTGAGATGTCTCTTGGGGCATATATTGATCTTATACTCCCTTTGCTTTTTTCACACTCAATAGACTTGTTCCCCTTAAGTACAAGTAAGGAAACTACATTCTTGTTTCTTTATGCTGTTATCCTGGATATCAGAACAAAAAACAAATCATTTATTATACGTCACAAAATTAAAGATAAAATAAATTAATCATAAAATTAGATTTTTAATCATAAAATTAAATCTCCACATTTTACATATATATTTTAAAAATTTTATCTAGTATTTTCACTATAAACACTTTTTCTGCAAGTAGTTTCACCACACAACAAGTTGTTCATACACCAATTTGGGCATTAAAGATAAAAAACTATAATTCACCACAGTCTTCAATAGCATTAATTATCAATTCTTTAGCTAATTTAGATAAAATGGCTTATTCTTGAGTGCTGTGTTTTTCAAATGTATCAAGTCACATTTGAAGTTGGAAGCAAAAGACTAAGATTTCTCCCGTCTCAAAAAAATAACCATATAATTCCTGATGAATATGGTTCTTGAAAACGGTAATTATTTTTTGCTATTTTATAGTGGAGAACATGGTGCAGACAGAATTTTGGTGTTTGGCACAGAATCTAGCTGAGATAATTTGGTGAAATATTAGGACTGGACATATGATGGAAAATTTAAATATAATCTAGATATATGCTTCCAACTATATGCACTACATGTATTGATAAGAAACAGCTGCATCCCTCCTTTGTTTGTTTTACTTCCAGGGAAATTGATAGTGACTTATGGCAGATTTGTGTGTGTGTGTATATATATATATATATATCATAAACAACTTGCATGCAGTATTAGATCCTGAGTCCTTAATATTGACTTTGAGAAAGGAAATATCACTGCTCCCTCTAAGATATACCCTAATACAACTATAACTATGAAGCTACACCAGTTTGTTTTCAGATATTTTTTGTATTTTTACTCTTCAGTGAAATATTTTCATAATTTTATTAATTTTTCATATTTCATTATCTTCTTTTTGTCTTTTTCACTGTGTTCTTTTCTTATGGCAAAATTGTCTTATGGCCAATTAGTTGTGCAGTAAAACTGCTTGTGGCAAAGATTCTTCTGGCAAAAATACCTAGAATCTAAAAAATATATACAGCTCAGGAAAGGTACGTGACCCACTTTGGGTGAGAGTTAGTTAGTGGCAGAATCTCGATGAAAGCTCAGACCTCCTGACTCCCGCTCTACATCCACAGGGCCTCCTGTGAACATAGGGGATAGACGCACTTCTGCGTGGCTCAGGCAGAGCTGCGAGGCTGGTATCTCCCACAGGCCTGGGGAAAGGATTCCTAGGAGAACTGTTTTCTAGAGCTGCTTTTTTTGCACCCTGCTCTGCATTTTCATGTTCCCAATTTGTATTAATTGAGAGAGTCATGAGGAGAAAACTGGGGCCTCTCCAAAGCTCCCTGCTCCTCAACTCAGGCAGAGAGAGGCCCCTGCAGAGAAAATGATAATCACTGAAGTTTGATAATCACTAAAGTTGAGGTTCTGCTTCATTAAACAGGCACAGCCTCTCCTGGGAACAGTTCCCTGGACTCACTCTTTGGTTTCCCCAGCTGAACTAAACAGCTTGTTGGACTTCTTGTTAACAAACGTGTTAGCACATTGCTCTGTTCCCCTGAGTTGCTCAGAAGAAAAGTTTTGTGGAAGGATTTCCTTCGCTGTATAGATCTGACTCTCATGCTTCCCTATGGTATATCTTGGTATTTCAGATCCTTCAAACAAGGGGTTAGGGCAGTACTAATTCAGTGGTGGACTAAAGCTCCTCCACTTGAGCAAAGGGAGCTGGAAGGACAAGCCTGGGCTGACTAAGGAAATGGAAGTTCAGTCTCACTGCCTGAGATCTAAGTGAGAAGGAGGAGAAAATCTGACTTGTTTTAGATACAATGCTCAAAGGTTTCCAGGCTTATCTTGTACTGTCAGCCCTCTAAGCAGAGGTGTCCATGCAGTCTGGACTCCTCTCCATATACAGAATTCCTACAGACCCCATACCATGGTACAGCTCTTTCATATTCACTAGGCACTATCACACTTCAGCAGCACCTCCCCACTGAGGCAAGACAGGACAGGATACATGTTATTATTCTGTTTTTCAAGTAGGAGCCTGGTGTTCTAAAAGCCTACCTGAAGCAGAGACTGACTTCACTGGTAGGGGGATTTCTAGTCCTTATTAGCGACAGGTGAAATGACATTCAAAATTGCTTTATGCTTCAGCCCATTGAGACCAAGCATCAGTAATTTATTGGGTTGGCCAAAAAGTTTGTTCAATATTTTTCCAAAAGATGTTACAGGAAGACCCAAATGAACATTTTGTTCAATACAACAATTTGATATGCTTATGTTTACCACCAGCAATTTAGTAGTAATAGCAATAATACTATTTATTGAATTAGTATCCATCTAGAATGGATCGAGAGAAAGGCATACAAGAGGACATAAATGAGTTACATACTTAGAGGTCATAGGTTCAGAAAATGTTAAAATTCACCATTATTCTGACTTTACTTTCACTGGACTGTGGCTTCTGGATCTACTAAGAGATTCATCCTTGGACTCTTAAAGTACCCAGTTTCTACGTGAAACAGAGCAGAAACAGCAGATTCATTACTGTATCAGGGGTCTCCGACTCCATCCTAATTTCACCATCTACTCTGCCCCTCACCATTGGTAGAAGTTTTTAGTTAAGTTACACAGTTATTCAGTTCTTGGTTCCTGGTCCTCAATCCATATGCTGACTAGTCTTGATGACTCTTTTGATGAGGGTACTGAATTATACTACCTGTTCAGAATACACTCTTGTTTATATTTGACACAAGTAAGCAGGTATCCTGGAATGAGGAATGCTCTTTCCTTCTTCGCATTAGTCCAGCAATTTCTGTGTAGCCCTAGCAAGAAGCAGATCCAGCATTCTTGAAATATCAAAGAAGACACCAAGAAATCATCTCTAATCCTATATTTTCAAACAAAAATATAGCATTAGAATATGTTTACCATTCTAGATGGATACTAATTATTGAACCCTTTGTCTCTACCTATCCTATATTAGTCCTTTATGTAAAACGTCCCCTTCCCTCCCCCTCACCTATGTACAAGGACTAGATCCATCATTTTTGCTAGTGGGATCCTCAGTCTCCTCAGAAATGTAAATTTGCATATTCACTATAGTGGGCATTCAGTAGATAGTATTATTGTTATTACTACTAATTTGTGGGGGGTAAACATATGGTAAATATATAGAATCTACCATATATAAAACAAAGTGAAAAACAGGCTGAAATAGAAAGTGGAAATGGGGAGACCCAAAGCCCTGGCCACTCCCTGTGCCCTGCCCTCTACCCTGTTTCCACAAGTTCCTCTGCTGAGATGACTCAGTTCTGCTTTCTTACTTTTTCAGATGAGAGAACTAAGGGCAAAGGAGGTGACACGAGCTATCAAAGATGAACAACTCGTTAGGGACTAAGACAAGACCAGAGCTTGCAGACACAGGCCATTCTGTGGATCAGGAATATTTTTATAAAAATGTTTCTAACTGTGCTTATGTAAAAATGAAATTAGAAAAGTTCCTGAACATTAGTTCAACCCCAGATCCACTCTAGTGGACTGGGTGACCTTGGCAAGACTTCCTCAGCTGCCTTCTGTCCTTCTGCCAAATGAGAGGAAGGAGTGAGGAACTGCCCACATTCCTTCCTGCTTAGCAAGTTTTGTTACATGATTGCAACTCTTCTTAAATAAAGCAGGATCTGAACTACATTCAGCTGGAAAAGATCTGAATATCCAGCACAGAGAGGAAAAGGTTTTGGTCTGAATTTCAATTTTTCTACTTTTTGACTATATGATCCTGGACAAGAAAAGACAGTAACTACTCTCTAATCTCAATTTTGTCTTTTAAAAAATCTGCAACAAAGGGTCCTAAAGGTCAAATGAAATAACACATGTTGAATGTTCAACACTTAATTTAGGCAGAGGCTGAGCAGTTTAGTAGTTAGAACATGGAATTGTTCTAACCTGTCTGACTGGGAATATTAATTCTAAAACTTTCTTGCTGTGGGACCTTACCCACCACATTTAACTTCCCAGTGACTCAGTTTCCTAATCTGTACAATGCGGGTAATAATAGAACCTTGCTGCTGCTGCTGCTGCTAAGTCGCTTCAGTCGTGTCCGACTCTGTGCGACCCCATAGACGGCAGCCTACTAGGCTCCCCTGTCCCTAGGATTCTCCAGGCAAGAACACTGGAGTGGGTTGCCATTTCCTTCTTCAACGCATAAAAGGGAAAAGTGAAAGTGGAGTCGCTCAGTCTTGTCCGACTCTTAGCAACCCCATGGACTGCAGCCTACCAGGCTCCTCCGTCCATGGGATTTTCCAGGCATAGAACCTTAGGCACTATATAAATGTTAACTCAGGACTTCCCTCATGCTCAGTTGGTAATGAGTCTGTCTGCAGTGCAGAAGACCTGGGTTTGATCCCTGGGTCAGGAAGATTGCCTGGAAAATAAAATGGCAACCCACTCCAATATTCTTGCCTGGAGAATTCCATGGACAGAGGAGCCTGGAAGGCTACAGTCCATGAGGTTGCAAGAGTTGGACATGACTGAGCAACTAAACCACCACCACCAAACGTTAACTCACTGTCACTTCAAAGATTTCCCATATACATTTCTGCAGTGGCAATTTCTTTCCTTAAGAATGCTTAGTTTAACATGCTTCACAAACAATTCAAGTGAAACATCTCCTTTTGACCTAACTGTGCAAAATACACTTTGCTTGAGGTAAGGAGTGCTCCTAGCTTTCATGAAGTCTACACTATTCCCCCAAATTTAAAATTCAGTACTCACTTCCACTGGCCTGCTAAGTCTACTACTTTTTTTTAAGGTGAGAAAATATCTTTTGTTGAGGTATAGTGCACATAAAATACTGTATTAGTTTCAGGTATATAGCATAATGGGCTTCCCTGGTGGCTCAGATGGTAAACAATCACCTATAATGCGGGAGACCTGGGTTTATTCCCTGGGTTGGAAAGATCCTCTGGAGGAGGGCATGGCAACCCACTCCAACATTCTTTCCTGGAGAATCCCCATGAACAGAGGAGCGTGGGCTACAGTCCACCACGTTGCACAGACTCAGACATGACTAAGCAACTAAGCATAGCACAGCATACACCATGATTTGACCTTTTTGTGTTAAGTGAAATGATCACAACAATAAGACTAATTGCATCCATTAGTATATGAGAAAATATATTTATGTTGTTGTTTAGTCACAAATTCACGTCTGACTCTGCAGCCCCATAGACTATAGCATGCTGGGCTCTTGCATTCTCTACTCTCTCACAAAGTTTGCTTAAATTCATGTCCATTGAGTTGGTAATGTTATCTAACTGTTCCATCCTCTGCAGCCCCCTTCCAATTTGCCTTCATTCTTTCCCAGAATCAGGGTCTTCTCCAAAGAATGGGCTCTTCACATCAAGTAGCCAAACTATTGGAGATTCAGCTTCATCAACAGTGCTTCCAATGAATATTCAGGGTTGGTTTCCTTTAGGATTGACTGGTTGGATCTCCTTGCAGTCCAAGGTACTCTCAAGAGTCTTTTACATCACCAGTTCGAAAGCATCCATTTTTCAGCACTCAGCCTTCTTTATGGACCAGCTCTCACATCTGTACATGACTACTGACAAAACCATAGCTTTTAGTATACAGACTTCTGTTTGTAAAGTGATGTCTCTGTTTTTTTTAATATGCCACCTAGGTTTGCCATAGCTTTCCTTTCAAGGAACAAGTACCTTTAATTTCATAGCTGCAGTCACTGTCTGCAGTAATTTTGGAAACCAAGAAAGTAAAATCTGTCCCTGCTTCCACTTTTTCCCCTTCTATTTGCATGGAGTGATGGGATCCGATGCCATGATCTTAGTTTTTTGAATGTTGAGTTTCAGGTCAGCTGTGGGGAAATTAACAAGAGGGCACCAGTCAGTCTCTCTAGCACAACACTCTCAACAGCGTCTCACCTCATTTTCTGTAACCAGTGATTTCACACAGTTATATAGCAGCTGAGGTAACTTATAGCAATGCACATGCAGGTCAGGAAGTACTCACTTGGCCATGGGCTACTTTTGTTCTGTAAGTATATATAAGCTTCACCTAGAAAAGCTCTTCCAGATGTTCTTGAACTTCAGGATGTTCAAACAGATTTAGAAAAGGCAGAGGAAAGAGAGATCAAATTGCCAACATCCATTGGATCATAGAAAAAGCAAGAGAATTCAGAAGAACATCTATTTCTACTTCATTAACCATGCTAAAGCCTTTGATTGTGTAGATCACAACAAGCTGTGGAAAATTCTTAAAGAGCTGGGGATACCAGAACACCTTATCTCCCTCCTGAGAAATCTGTATGAAGGTCAAGAAGCAACAGTTAGAACCGGACATGGAACAACGGACTGGTTACAAATCAGGAAAGGAGTGTATGAAGGCTGTATAATGTCGCCCTGGTTATTTGCTTCTATGCAGAGTACATCATGAAAAGTGTTGGGCTGGATGAAGCACAAGCTGGAATCAAGTTTGCTGAGAAAAACATCAATAACCTCAGATATGCAGATGACACTCCCTTATGGCAGAAAGCAAAGAGGAACCCAAGAGCCTCTTGATGAAGGTGAAAGAGGAGAGTAAAAAAGCTGCCTTAAAATTCAACATTCACGAAACTAAGGTCATGGCATCTGGTCCCATCACTTCATATCAAATAGAAGGAGAAACAATGGAAATAGTGACAGACTTTATTTTCTTGGGCTCCAAAATCACTGCAGATGGTGACTGCATCCATGAAATTAAATGACGCTTGCTCCTTGGAAGAAAAGCTATGACCAATCTAGACAGCATATTAAAAAGCAGAGACATTACTTTGCCAACAAAGCTCTGTATAGTCAAAGCTGTGGTTTTTCCAGTAGTCATGTATGGATGTGAGAGTTGGGCCATAAAGAAGGCTAAGCACTGAAGAATTGATGCTCTTGAACTGTGGTGTTGGCAAAGATTTTTGAGAGTCCCTTGGTTTGCAAGGAGAACAAACCAGTCAATCCTAAAGGAAACCAATCCTGAGTGTTCATTGGAAGTATTGATGCTAAAGCTGAAGCTCCAATACTTTGGCCACCTGATGAGAAGTGACTGCTCTTTCACAAAGACCCTGATGCTGGGAGAGATTGAAAGCAAGAGGAGAAGGGGACCACAAAGGATGAGATGGTTGGATGGCATCAATGACTCAATGGACATGAGTTTGAGCAAGTTCTGGGAGATGGTTAAGGACAGGGAAGCCTGGCATGCTACACTCCATGTGGTTGCAAAGAGTCGTACATGACTGAGAGACTGAACAATAAGGAAAAACCCTGAAGTTTTGTGTTGTGTTATGTTATATCTACAGCTACAACTGCTGTGCCAGCCAGGAGAAAATAAACATGTTGTAGTTCCTATGGCTCCTCGCATTTTCTTCCAGCCTCTTAACTTGCACCTTGCCTACCATAGGTTCAGTGAACTGTGTGCACAGTAGAAACATCGAGACAACTGACGCTGTGAACAGGATCAGCAAGGCACCAGCTTTTTCGCTCTCCTCTTTCACCCTCAATAAGAGGCCATCTAGTCCCTCTTCACTTTCTGCCATTAGCGTGGTATCATCTGCACATCTTATATTATGGATATTTCTTTTGGCAATCTCGATTCCAGCTTATGATTCATCCAACCTGGCCTTCTGCATGATGTACTCTGCATATAAGTTAAATAAGCCGGGTCACAATATACAGCCTTCACATGCTCCTTTTCCAATTTTGAAACAGTCCTTTCTTCCATGTCCAGTTCTAATTGTTACTTATTGACCAACATACATGTTTCTCAGGAGATAGATAAGGTGGTCTGATACTCCCGTGTCTTTAAGAATTTTCCACAATTTGTTGTGATCTGGCAGAAAGTGAAGAGGAACTAAAAAGCCTCTTGATGAAAGTAAAAGAGGAGAGTGAAAAATTTGGCTTAAAGCTCAACATTCAGAAAATGAAGATCATGGCATCTGGTCCCATCACTTCATGGCAAATAGTTGGGGAAACAGTGGAAACACTGTCAGACTGTATTTTGGGGGGCTCCAAAATCACTGCAGATGGTGACTGAGCCATGAAATTAAAACATGCTTACTCCTTGGAAGAAAAGTTATGACCAACCTAGATAGCATATTGAAAAGCAGAGACATTACTTTGCCAAAAAAGGTCCATCTAGTCAAGCCTATGATTTTTCCAGTGGTCATATATGGATGTGAGAGTTGGACTGTGAAGAAAGCTGAGCACTGAAGAATTGATGCTTTTGAACTGTGATGTTGGAGAAGACTCTTGAGAGTCCCATGGACTGCAAGGAGATCCAACGAGTCCATTCTAAAGGAGATCAGTCCTGGGTGTTCTTTGGAAGGAATGACGCTAAAGCTGAAACTCCAGTACTTTGGCCACCTCATGTGAAGAGTTGACTCATTGGAAAAGACTCTGATGCTGGGAGGAATTGTGGGCAGGAGGAGAAGGGGACGACAGAGGATGAGATGGCTGGATGGCATCACGGACTCGATGGAGGTGAGTTTGAATGAACTCCGGGAGTTGGTGATGGACACGGAGGCCTGGCATGCTGCAATTCATGGAGTCACCAAGAGTCGGACATGACTGAGTGACTGAACTGACTGACTGACACAGTCAAAGGCTTTAGTGTAGTCAATGAAGCGGAAGTAGATATTTTTTCTGGAACTCCCTTGCTTTTTCTATGATCGAATGGATGTTGGTAATTTGGTCTCTGGTTCCTCTGTCTCTTTGAAACCCAGTTTGTACATCTGCAAATTCTTGTTTCATGTACTGCTGAAGCCTAGCTTGAAGGTTTTTGATCATAACCTTGCTAGCAGTGAAATGAGCACAATTGTACAGTAGTTTGAATACTCTTTGGACTTGCCCTTCTTTGGGATTGGGATGGAAACTGACATTTCTCAGTCCTATGGCCATTGCTGAGTTTTCCAATTTTGCTGACATGTTGAATGTAGCATTTTAGCAGCAGCATCTTTTAGCATTTTAAATAACTAAAATCCTATTTAATTTCTATGGAATTCCATCACCTCCACTAGCTTTGTTCATAGTAATGCTTCCTGAGGCCCACTTGACTTCACACTTCAGGATGTCTAGCTCTAGGTGAGTGACAATTTTGTGATTATCCAGGTTGTTAAAGGACTTCCCTCATAGCTCTGTTCGTATAGAATCTGCCTTCACTGCACGAGATCCTGGTTCAGTTCCTGGGTTGGGAAGATCCACTGGAGAAGGGATAGGCTACCCACTCCAGGATTCTTGGGTTTCCCTTGTGGCTCAGCTGGTAAATAATCTACTTGCAAAGCAGGAGACCTGGGTTCAATCTCTGAGTTGGGAAGATCCCCTGGAGAAGGGAAAGGCTACCCACTCCAGTACTGGCTTGGAGAATTTCATGGCCTGCATAGTCCATGGGGTTGTAAAGAGTCAGACATGACTGAGTGACTTTCATTTTCAAGATTTTCTTGTATAGATCTAACCCTCTTCTCTTCTATTAGGTGATAACAATTTCTGTCCTTATTCGTTCCCATTCTTTCATGAAATGTTCCCTTGATATCTCCAATTTTCTTAAAGAAATCTCTAGTCTTTCCTGTTCTATTGTTTTTTCTCTATTTCTTTTCATTGTTCATTTAAGAAAGCCTTCTTATCTCTCCTTGCTATTTTCTGGAACTCTGCATTTACTTGGGTATATCTTTCCCTCTCTCCCTTGTCTTTTGCATCTTGTCTTTCTTTCCTCAGCTATTTGTAAAGCCTTCTCAGACTTTGCCTTCTTGCACTTCTTTTAATTTGGGATGGTTTTGGTCACTGTGTCTTGTACAATGTTACAAACCTCTGTCCACAGTTCTTCAGGCACTCCATCAGATCTAATCCCTTGACTCTTTACATCATCTAGACTGTATAGTATAAGGGATTTGATTTAGGTCATACCTGAATGGTCTATTTGTTTTCCCTTCTTCCTTCAATTTAAGCCTGAATTTTTCATTAAGGAGATCATGATCTGAACCATAGTCAGCTTCAGGTCTGCTTATATATTTATAAATAATAATATTTTATGTTACTATGGTGCAGCCACAATAGTTAAATATCTTTTTTTTTACTTTTAAAAAAATTATTTTATATTGAAGTTGTTAATTAACAATATTGTGTTAGTTTTAGTGTACAGCAAAATTAGTCAGTTATGCATTTACATATATCTCTTCTTTTTCAATTTTCCTATTTAGGTTATTATAGAGTACTGAACAGAGAATTCCATGTGCTACATAGTAGGTCCTTGGTGGTTACCTACTTTAAATAAAGTAGTGTGTGCATTTCAGTCCCAAACTCCAATATGTTTCTTCCCCCAACCCTTTGCCCCTTGTCATTCTCTAAGACCATGAATCTGCATCTGTTTTGTAAAAAGTGTCTTGCATCATTTTCTTAGATTCCTCATATGATCAATATCACATTATATTGTCTTTGTCTTAATACGAAAATCTCTCAGTCCATCCATGTTGCTACAAATGGCACTATTTCATACTGTTTTAATGGCTGAGCACTTTATCATTGCATAAATAAACCACATCATCTTTATCCAATCATCTGTCAGTAGATATTTAAGTAACTTCCATCTCAGTTGTTGTAAATAATGCTGAATTAACATTAGGGTGCATGTATCTTTTCAAATTATGGTTTTCTTCTGAGTAAATATCCAGAAGTAGGATTGCAGAACTGTATGGTAGCTCTATTTTTAGTTTTTAAAGAACCTCCATGCTGTTTTCCATAGTAGCTGTACCAGTTTACATTCTCGCCAACACTTCATTTCTCCACATCCTACTCAGTATTTATTATTTGTGGACTATTGGATGATGGTCATTCTGACTGGTGAGGTGATACATACCTCACTGTATTTATTTGAATTTCTCTAGCAATTCAAATAATTTCCCATTATTAGTAATGCTGAGTGTCTTTTTGTGTGTCGTTTGGCCATCCCATACACTGTATGCCTTCTTTGAAGAAATGTCTATTTAGATCTTCTGTCCATTTCTCGAATGGGTTGTTTGTTTCTTTGGTATTAAGCTATATGAGTTATTTTCATAGTTTGGAGGTTAAACTCTGTGGATCACATCACTTGCAAATATTTTCTTCTATTCTGTAGGTTGTCTTTTCATTTTGTTATGGGTTTTTTTTTGCTGTGCAAAAGCTTTTAAGTTTAATTAAGTCCCTTTTGTTTATTTTGTCTTTATTTACATGTCTCTAGGAGACAGATCCAAGAAGATACTGCTGAAACTTACCACAGAGTGTTCTGCCTATGTTGTCCTCTGTGAGTTTTATATTGTCTACTCTTATGTTCAGGTCTTTAACACATTTTGACTTTATTTTCTGTGAGTGTTAGGAAATGCTCTAATTTCATTTTTTTACATGTAGCTGCCAAGTTTTTCCCACAAAACTTATTAAAGAGACCGTCTTTTCTCCATTATATGTCTTTCCTCCTTTGTTGCAGATTAATTGACCATGGGTGCATGGGTTTATTTCTGGACTTTCCATCTTGTTTAATTGATCTATATGATTTTGTGCCAGTACCATATTGTTTTGATGACTATAGCCTTGTAGTATAGTCTGAAGTGAGGGCAGCTTATTCCTCCAGCTCCCTTTTTATTTCTTAAGATTGTTTTGGCTATTCAAGGTCTTTTGTGTTTCCCTACAAACTTAATATTTTTTGTTTTGGAATAATTCATTGGCAATTTGATAGGGATTGCATTGAATCTGTAGATTGCCTTAAATAGTATAGTTATTTCAACATTATTTATTATTCAAATCTATGTATATCTTTATATATATTGTATCTTTCTATCTGTTCATGTCATCTTTGATTTCTTTCATCAGCATCATATAGTTCTTGGAGTACAGGTCTTTTGTCACCTTAGGTAGGTTTAAGGTTCCTAAGTATTTTATTCTTTTTGATATGATGGTAAATGGGATTCCTTAATTTCTCTTTCTCATCTTTCATTGTCAGCATATAGGAATGCTAGAAATTTCTATGCATTAATTTTGTATCCTGCAATTTCATCAAGTTTTTTGATGAGCTCTAGTACTTTTCTGGAGAAGGCAATGGCACCCCATTCCAGTACTCTTGCCTGGAAAATCCCATGGATGGAGGAGCCTGGTGGGCTGCCGTCCATGGGATCGCAGAGTCAGCATGACTGAATGACTTCACTTTCACTTTTCACTTTCATGCATTGGAGAAGGAAATGGCACCCCACTCCAGTGTTCTTCCCTGGAGAATCCCAGGGATGGGGAAGCCTGGTGGGCTGCCGTCTGTGGGGTCACACAGAATCGGACACGACTGAAGCAACTTAGCAGCAGCAGTACTTTTCTGGTAGTGTTTTTAGAATTTTCTATTTATAGTATGTCATCTGCAAAGTGAGTTTTGCTTCTTCTTTTCACTTTGGATTCCCTTCACTTCTTTTTCTTCACTGCTTGCTGTGACTAGGAGTTCAAAAACTATATTGCATAAAAGTGGTGAGAGTGGAATTCCTTACCTTGTTCCTGATCATAGAGGAAATGCTTTCAGTTTGTCACTGTTGAGTATGATGTTAGCTATATGCTTGTCATATCTGGCCTTTACTATGCTGAGGCATGTTTCCTCTATGCCCACGTCCTGAAAGAGCTTTTTTTTTAAAAAAAAAAAAAAAAAAATCAATTAAAAGGGGGTGGNAAAAAAAAAAAAAAAAATCATAAATAGGTGTTGGATTTTGTCAAAGCTTTTTCTGCATCTATTGAGATGCCATGACTTTTTTTTATTTAGATGTTAAATATTTACTTTTCACAGCACTGGGTCCTCACTGCTGCATGAGGGCTTTCTTTAGTTGTGACGAGTGAAGGCTACTCTCTAGTTGCAGTGTGTGGGCTCCTCACTGCAGTGGCTTCTGCTGTTGCAGAGCGTGGAGTCTAGGCGTTTGGGCTCAGTGGTTGTAGTGCATGAGCGCAGTAGTTGTAGCTAGCAGGCTCTAGAGCAAGGCCTCAGTATTTGTGGCACATGGGTTTAGTTGCATGTGGAATCTTTCTGGAACAGGAATTGAACCCGTGTCCCCTGCATTGTCAGGAGGATTCTTAACTGCTAGACCACCAGGGAAGTGCAATCATATAATTTTTACTCCTCAGTTTGTTAATGTGGGGGCTTCCCCTGTGGCTCAGCTGGTAAAGAATCCACCTGCAGTGCGGGAGACCTGGGTTCAATCCCTGGGTTGGGATCCCGCAGAGAAGGGAACAGCTACCCACTCCAGTATCCTGGCCTGAAGAATTCCATGGACTGTATAGTCCATGGGGTTGCAAAGAGTTGGACATGACTGAACGACTTTCCTTTCACTTTTGCTAACGTGGTATATCACACTGATTTAGAGTTACTGAAGAATATTTGCATCACTTGCATGATTCCTATTTGATCATAGTGTCTGATTCTTTTAATATATTGTAAAATTTGGCTTGCTAGTATTCTGTGGAGAAGTTTTGCATCTGTGGTTATTATTAATGATGGTGGTTGTTTAGTCACTGAGTCGTGTTGGACTCTTATGACCCTATGGACCATAGCCTGCCAGACTCCTCTGTCTATTGGATTTTCCAGGCGAGACTGCTGGAGTAGGTTGTCATTTCCTTCTCCACGGTTATTATTAATGATATTGGCCTAGGATTTTCTTTTTTTTTTTTTTTGTGGTATATGTATCTGGTTTTGATATCAGAGTGATTGTTGCCTCAGAATGAGTTTAGGAGTGTTCCTTCCTCTTAGATTTTTCAAAACAGCTTCAGAAGAATAGATGTTAACTCTTTTCTAAATGTTTTATAGAATTTTACTGTGAAACCATCTGATCCTGGACTTTTGTTTCATTGGAAGTTTTTAAATCACTGTTTCAATTTAAGTACTTGTGAATTGTCTTTTCATATTTTCTATTTGTCTCTGTTTGGGACTTGGAAGGTTGTATCTTCCTAAGAATTTGTCCATGTTTTCCAGGTTGTACAATTTATTGGTTATAGTTGCTTGTGATAATATAGTAGTCTCTTATAATCCTTTCTATTTCTGTGGTATCCATTGTAACTTATCCTTTTTGTGAATAACATTGATTTGAGTCCTCTCCATTTTCTTGATAAGTCTGGGTAAAAGTTTATAAACTTTGTTTATCTTTTCAAAGAACTGACTTAGTTTCATTAATATTTTCTACTGTTTTCTTCATCTCTTTCACTTATTTCTGTTCTAATCTTTATAATTTCTTTCATTCTGCTAACTTAGGGTTTGGTTTGTTCTTCTTTCTCTAGGTACTTTAGGAGTAAGGTTAGCTTGTTTGTTTGGGGTTTTTCTTGTTTCCTGAGGTAAGATTGTATTGCTATAATCTTCCCTCTTAGAACTGTCTTTTCTTGTCCAATAGGTTTTGGATTGTCATGCTTTTGATTTTATCTGTCTCTAGGTACTTTTTTTTTTCTCTCTTTGATTTCTTCAGTGATCCATCGGATGTTTAGTGGCCAATTGTTTAGCCTCCACATGTGTGTGTGTTTTAGTATTTTTCTTTGTAGCTGATTTCTAATCTCATCTCAGAGTGTTGTGGTCAGAAAAAAAATGCTTGATATGATTTTAATTTTAATAGATTTACGAAAGCTTGCTTTCTGGCCCATCATGTGATCAATCCTGGAGAATGTTCCATGTGGAATTGAGAAAAATGTATATTCAGCTGCTTTTGGATACAATGCCCTATAAATATCAATTAAGTCCATTTGGTTTAAAATGTCATTTAAGGCCTATGTTTCCTCACTGATTTTCTGTCTGGTTGATTTGTCCATTGATGAATCCAGGGTGTTAATATCCCCGGCTATTATTATGTTACTATCCATTTCTCCCTGTATGGTTTTAGTTTTTGTCTTGTAAACTGAGGTGTTTCTATATTGTGTGCATGCATGAATATCAAAAATTTTTATATCTTCTTGGATTGATCCCTTGATCATTATGCAGTGTCAAGAAGCATTTAACAGGAGGCTTCCTGTGTGATGTTTTGGATCTGTCAGGAATTCTCTGTTCCTTATTAATTCCTGAATATTCAAAAATTAAGAGGAGAGGCAAGCCTCTCCTGGGGGCTGAGGAATCCAGGCATTTCCTTCCTTAGTTTTTTTATATGGTGATAAGTACCCTCTTCCTTTTTACAAAACATAGGGGATCCATATTAAAGAGAGAGGGTTGTAAATAATCACTTTTACAGTTAGAATATTCAGGAATTAATAAGGAATGGAGAATTCCTGACAGATCCAAAACAGCACACAGGAAGCCTCCTGTTAAATGCTTCCTGACACTGCATAATGATCAAGGAATCAATCCAAGAAGATATAACAATGTACGTCAAGGCTGTACTGAGCAACTGAACTGAACTGAACTGATGTTGTTATTTTCATTTTTTAGTTTTGGATTGGTTTTTGTTGATATTTTTTCTTCGCTTTATCTTTTGTTCTCTTCTGTTGTAATTTGATAACTAACATTAGTGTTGTGCTTGGTTTCCTTTTTCTTTTCTGTGTATCTATTGTAGATTTTAAGTTTATGATTACCATGAGGATTTGATATAGCAGTCTATATATAGATAAAATTGTTTTAAGTTACTGGCCTTTTAATTTCAAATGCATTTCCAATAGCCTACATTTGTGCTATCTACTTCTTACCATTACTGATTTTGATATCATATTTGTGTGCATATGTTTGTCTTTATTGGTGAGCTTTTCCAAAATTCCATTCAGAATTTTTTTGCTTCTAATTGTGGCCTTTTCTTTTCCTCCTAGAGAATTCCCTCTAGCATTGTTTCAATCCTGATCTGATGGTGTTGAATTTTCTTAGCTTTTTTGTTTGTAAAAGTTTTGTTTTCATTTTTGAATCTAATGAGAGTCTTGCTGGGTAGAGTATTCATGGTTGTATCAATAGTGCCTTTCCTTTCATCACTTTAAAAATATCAACACTCCCTTCTGGCTTGTAGAATTTCTGTTGAAAAATAAGCTGATAACCTTATGGGAGTTCTCTTGTATGCTATTTGCTGCTTTTCCCTTGTTGTTTTAATATTTTTTCTTTATCTTTAACTTTTTTCAGTTTGATTATTATGTGTCTCAGCGCTTTCTTCTTTGGGTTTCTTGCCTGGGACTCTCTGCATTTCCTGGACTAGAGTGACTGCTTCCATTCCCATACTGGGGAATATTTCAGCTATTATCTCTTCAAATATTTTCTCAGGTCCTTTCTCTTTCTCTTTTCTTCCAGGACCCTTATAATGAAAATGTTGATATGAATAATGTTGTCCCAGAGGTCTCTTAGTCCGTCCTCATTTCTTTTCATTTTTCTTTCTTTATTCTGTTTAGTGGCAATGGTTTCCACCATTCTGTCTTCTAGGTCGCTTATCTGTTCTGTCTCAGTTCTACTATCGACTCCTTCTAGTGTGTTTCTCATTTCATTTATTATACTGTTCATCTCTGTTCATTTTGCCCTTTAGTTCTTCTATGTGGTTGTTAAACATTTTTGTATATTCCTGATTGATGCCTCCATTCTTTTTCTGAGATCTTAGATCATCTTTATTATCATTGCTCTGATTTTTTTTTTCAGGTAGATTGCCTATCTCTACTACACTTAGTTGTTTTTCTGCAGTTTTATATTGTTTCTTCATCTGGGACATGTTCCTCTGCTGTCTGTCTCATTTTGTGTAACTTTCTATGATCACAGTTTCTTTCAGCAGCCTGCAGGGTTGTAGTTCTTCTAGATTCTGCTGCCTGTACTCTGGTGAATGAAGCTGTCTATGAGGTTTATGCAGGTTTCCTGGTGGGAGGGATGTACCCACTCATTGTGGGTGGAAATGGGTCTTGTCCTTATTGTAGGCAGGGCCATGCCTGGGGTTATGTTTATTATCAGGCAGCAGTTTATTCAGGAATACTTTAAGCTGCCTGTCTATTGCTGGGTGTGTTTCTGCCCTGTTGGTTGTTTGGTCTGAAGCATCTCAGCACTGGAGCTTACAAGCTATTGGTTGGGGTCAGGTCTTGGTGAGAAAATGGCAACCTCTTAGAGAACCCATGCCAGTGAATTCTCAACAGAACCTCTGCTGCCAGTGTCCCTGCTCTCACAGTGAGCCACAGCTGCCCCTTATCTCTACAGGGCACCCTCCAATACTAAATGGGAATTCTGACCTAGTTTCTTATGAACTTACTGCTTTATTCCCTGGGTCCTGGTGGGTGTGAGACCCTATGTGCATCCTCCAAGAGTATAGTTTCTGTTTCCTCCAGTCCTGCACAATTTTTACAGTCAATCCCCACTGTCCTTCAAAGCCAGATTCTCTGGGGACTCCTCTTTCTGTTGCCAGGCCCTCAGGCTATGAAGATCAACATGAGGTTCAGAACTTTCACTTCCAAGGAAGAACTTCTTTGATATACTTATTTTCCAGTTTGTGAGTCATTCACCTGGTATGATAAGATTTTATTTTATCATGATTGCACCCCTCCTACTATCTCTTTGTGGCTTCTTCATTGTCTTTGGATGTAGTGGTAATCAGAAAAAGAGCTCAATTCTTGCAGGAATTTTTTTAAAGATGAAGCTCACTTCTTAAGTGCTCAATGTGTGACTCTTTAAATGTATATTTATGCAAAGTGAGTTATCTTTTACCGTAGAAAGCTGTATGGAATTTGCAAACCTTCTAGTTTTCTGGAGGACACAACATTCCTGAGATTGAATTCGAGAGCCCTATGATCAGGACTGCAGAGTTGAGAAAAGTTGTTTGAGAAATAGCACTACTCTGATTTGCTTTCCTGTGCCCAACATTCTGCCCCAGAAGGACTTCTGCTGAGTGCTAGTCATGCCCAGAAACCCCAGGAAAACAGCAAGGAGCCCCTGGGAAGCCAACATTTCTAGGAACAAAAGTTATTTGTAGGAGAGTGTACTAGAGATAAAAGGACACTGAAAAAGAAGCTACAAGACTTAATGGCCCCTGCAGTCAGGTAATGGTCAGGTATGGTGCAGCACAGATGAGGGGAACTGAAGAAGAGGACTAAGAGAGGACTTTGACCATTCCTATGTGAGATCTGTTAGATGTAGGAAGAAAGCTCTTGGTATATTAGGACAGATCTCCTTTCTCCATCCTCATCCCTAAAATATTTTTCAGTAACATTAGAAGACCACAGACCACTAGGACTATAAGGGGCTTTGTAGGACATCTATTCAAAATTCATTTTAGATGAGAACTAGTTGAGGTAAAGACAGGAACAATGGATAGTGTCAATTTTCATTTTGAGTTAGTGGCAAAGCAAGTTTAGAAAGTCAATTCCCAAAGAGAATGTGTTTTATGTTATAGTATTGACCTTCATACCAACGTCAGAGAGTCTTGACTTCATCAGTTCACACAAACAGACACAAACACTTTAGAGACCTCATAGTACATAATTCGTTCTGGGAATATTTACTCAGAATGCACTGTGCCTGCTGTGGTGCCCTATCATTCTGGACTTTGAGGGATTTTTCCCAGAGTGTTCACATTTCTTTTTTCTCTCACCTCTTCCCCCTTCAGCCCATATAACATTAGTCTTTACAGCATTCCTGAATTCCAGAGAGGCTCTATGAAGGAACTTACCTGTCATATTTCAGAAAAATATGTCTTCTTTTCCCATAGTTAAATACAACTGATGATTGGATACAAGGGATATGGTATAGGTTGATGATTTAAAGTCACAGGACATTTCGTTTGGACTGTAAGAAGAGCATAAAAATTTCTTATCTCTTTTGATTCCTTGTGGGGTATGTGGGAAAATATCCTGTGGTCTAAGATGCTGGTGTCACATTCTGCACAATCGAAATCGTGCTGGACAGTAAATCAGGAAACCTGGACTCCAACTTTGTTAGCAATCGACTGTGATGTTATGCAAACCACTTCTGCATTCTGGTCGACACTTCCTCTTTTAAAAAGTGAGATGACTTAGTTTAATAATATGCAAGTTATTTTCCATGTCATATGTTCTATACTTTTGAATTTGGCAAAATTTCTGAAGAAAAAGAATATTGAAGTGGCTAATTTTACTTTTTCCATCCTTCCTAAGAATCATGGTTTATGTCATCCACATGTGGATTTCTAGATTTTCTTCTTTGTTGATTTTATTACCACAGGACTCCTGTGAACTCTTTCATTCTTGGGGACACCCAGTGCATCTGTCTTCTCATCCTGGCAGGGAATTTGTTTATCACTGTCCTAGTTCAGGCAGATTCTAGATTAGCCATGCTCATGAACTTCTTCATCAATATGCTCTCCTCCTTGAAAATCTGATATGTCAGTAAGAAGATATATCGACAACCATGCACTTATAAGCAGAAAGGTACAGATATGACTAATGGGAACCACTTGGGTGGCTAGTTTCTCAGCTATGCTTATGCCAGCCAGTCACATAATCAGTCTACCTTCTTCTTTGTAAGAGGGGTATGAAATACATAGTTATCAAATTTAAAATATCCAGTTTTCAGCAACAACAATATCAAATATGAGACATGCAAAGAAACATAAAGTTTGACCTACACAGAAGAAAAAAAAAGTAGTAACTAGAAATTGTTTCTTAAAAAGCATGAATCTGGAGCTTCATAGACAAATATTTTAAATTATATATTATAAATATGCTTAAGAATTAAAGGAAGTCATGATAATGGCTTTAATATAAAATATCAAAAAAAAGTTCAGAATTATTTTTTAAAACTAAGTCAAAACTCTGAAGCTGAATAATCCAATAACTGACATGAAAAATTCACTAAAAGACTCACAACAGTATATTGAGCTGGCAGAAGAATCAATAAACTCAAAGACAAGCTAATTGAGAGTATTTAGTATGAGGAACGGAGATAAAAATATACTAATAAAAATAACCTTCACTCCAGAATAGCACCAAATATTGATAAGGAGAATCTCAGGAGAGGAAAGAGGGAAGGGGGAGAAAAAGATACTTGGAGAAATAAAGCCAAAAGCATTTCAAATTTGAAGAAACACATGAATCAATACATTCAGGTAGCTAAACAAACTCCAAGTGAGATAAACTCGAAGAGATTCATATCTAAACGTATGATAATCAGACTATTAAGAGCCAAAAGACAGAATCTTATAAAGCAAGAAGAAAGAAGCAAATCACTACATACAATGGATCTTCATATGATTAAAAGCTTATTTACTATCAAAAACCATTGGGATCAGAAGGCAGTTAGATGATATACAAAGTGCTGACACGAAAAGATTTCCAACCAACAAGTCTACCATGCTTATACTTCACCAACTAAGAATTTCTGCCTTATTTATATTTCAAAGTAATTTTTCAAACAAAGGAATTTATTCACAGATGAATAAAGATTTAGACAAACTTTCCCTAGAAAGACTGAACTACAAGAAATACTAAAGATTAGAGAAAAT
>SJYQ01002543.1:72676-98368 GCA_006410935.1 Redunca redunca | reverse complement strand
ACTAGGCTGTTACCTGATACATAATAGACATTCAATAAATATTTATGGATAAGTAAATAAATCTTTTTCTTTCTTTTGACTTAGTTTCACCCTTTGTGCTAAGTTTATTTCTATGTAAGCTATCTATCCAAATACCAGGAAAAAGGGACATGAAATTATTAAATCTCTGTTTCTAGTGATGCAATTCAAAAGGCTAAGAGATTCTCAGTCTCACAGCCTTATATTTGGAATTTCATCAAGATCTTTCCAGATAGAATAAAAGTTGGAGCAGTGTGTGACTGATTTCACAGGGCTTTTTACTCAACCTATGACAAGGGGTGGAGGAGGTAGGGTTTGTATCTTGACGGAAATATTTGAAATGGTTTGAGAATAAATCCTGTTTCACTGTACTGCAAAAAGTGAAAAAAAAAAAAGTTAAATTGGATTTAGTACTAAAAAGGGAAAGAAATTCATCACTCCCTTACCTGAACATACATCAGAGCATCAAATGATAAGCTGCAGGCAAATTGTGAATCATAGACTATAACACCACCAGGGGTTCAGTTTATCTATTTTCTTAGCTCTCGTTTCTCCTTTGTTTGTTTTGCTTCATTGTAGTAAAATGGAAAGCAAAACTGAGGTCATCTTTCTTTTATCTTATTTATACAAAGAAGTAAAATTATAGGAATTTGAATGTTAAGAGTTTGTTGTAGTAGTTAGACTCAGTCTCTGCTCCTATGTTTAGTAAGTATTGAAAGAAGTCTGTAAAATGGTGATAGCAGCAAAAGCAATAGCAATAGCAGTAGTGTTTCCTTATCATAAGGGTTTTAGCAAGTGTCATGCATTCTTGAAATAATTTATTCCAGTGACAGACTCTCAACTCTTTCAAAATTTCCAAAACTTTGTAGACACACAATTTATTGAATCATATTTTCTTCTTAAAACACTTACTTAACTTTGTACTCCCTGCATTAGTTTCCAACTGAATCATGATTCAGTAGTAATTACAAAAATATTTTATTTGCAAAGATACTTTATTAAACTATAGGATGAAACTCTACTCTTCAAAAGACACTGGTAGAGAATTAAAAGAAAATAACAACATGGTGAAAATATTTCCATAATTTTTGTGACAAATAATTATATCTAAAAAAATATTAAAAATTCCTATAATTCAATAAGAAGATAAATGATCCAAGCTAAAAATTGGAAAGACATTCCCATTAAGAAATGGATAAAAGATTCGACGAGGTACTCAGCTAAAGAAAATAAAAAGAAGGCCAATATTCAGATATTCAGCACCTTTTATCAAGGGTATTTAAATTACAACCACAATTGGATACCATTAGGAAGCTACCTGATGAATGGAATTAAGACTGACAAGTTTTGTTGAGAGTACTAAGCAACTGGTACACTTCATACATTGCTGCTGAGAGTGTAATACGGTAAAGCTACTTTGCCTAATTGTGTGGCAATCACTTAATATATATTTGCTATATAATTCAGGAATCCTATATTTAGATATTTGCTTAATAGGATGAAAAATATCCTCCTACAATTATGTTAAAATGTGTGCACAAATGCTTGTATAGCTCTATTTCTAAGAGTCAAAAATTGGGGGAAAAAAATAAAAATAAGTGTCCATCATCAGGTGACTGGATAAATAAATTATGGTATATTTACACAATGATAATGAAATGAAAAGAATTAAATACTATGTTACAGCTGGCATGGAAAAATTTTTTTAAATATGCTGAGTAAAAGAAGCCAAGAAACAACAAATACATACTATGATTCTATTCATATGAAATTCTAGTATTATTAAACAAAGTTTTAGTGACAGAAAACAATTACTGGTTTCCTAGGGCTGGTGATAGTATAGGAGACTGATAGGGAAGGGACATGAAGGAAAATTTGGGTGTGATGAAAATGCTTTATATTTTGATTATAGTGGCAGTCACGAGTGTACATTTTTGTCAAAAAAACATCAAACTATGTACTTCAACTTGGTATGTTTATTGTACTAAGTTATACGTCAATATATTTGGTTAAGAGATGAAACATAAACAAATGAATATCATATCAGAATAAAAATTAAGGGTATAAAATCTCTAAACACAAATGTAAGGGAAGTTTTCTCAAATAAATTTATTTTTTTTAAAGAAATTGTTTCTTAGATAAGACACAAAAAGCATTAAACATAAAAGAGGGGAAAATGTAAATTTAAACAAAATTAAAAGCTCACTCTCATTAGAAGATGCTACTGAGAAAATAGACATGCAAACTACAAACCTGGGAACAATAGTCACAATACATATCTTGAAAACAATTTTAAGCTATTCAATGCACACAAAAAGCTACTGGAGTTCAACAATTTAAAAATGGTTTTGTTAAAATGAGCAGAAAACTAGAACAATTTAGTTGAAATGTATCTGGTCAGTTGCTCGGTTGTGTCCAACTCTTTGCAATCCCATGGACTTCAGCCTGCTAGGCTCCTCTGTCCACGGAACTTTCCAGGCAAGAAAACTGGCATGGGTTGCCATTTCCTACTCCAGGGGATCTTCCTGATCAAGGGAGCGAACCCTTTGACAGGCAGATCTTTACCACTAGCGCCACCTGGGAAACTCCTAAAAGATACATGAATAGCCAATAAAAAATAATAATTGTCCAACATAATTTGATATCAGGTTAATACAAGAAATAACGAAGTAAGATTCCACTACTTACCCCAATAGGATGACTAACATAAAAAAAAAAGAAAAAAAGAAAAACACTGGTAGTACCAGTAGTTGGAAAACATATGAAGTAACTGATGAGGTTTTTATCCGGCACACTCACTTTAGAAAGCATTTGGGCAACATCTTCTAGAGTTAAATATATCTACCTAGACATGTAAGAGAGAGGAATGAAAATCTATGTCCACAAAGGTCTTTGACAAAATATGTTCATGGAAGGTTTATTCATAATAACAAAAAATTGGCAACAAATTAAATGCATATCAACAGATAAATGAATAAACGTATTTTTCCTTTGTAAGGGAATCCTACAAAGCAATAAAAAGAACAAAGTATTGTGACTATATATATATATATATCTTATGTATAGATTATTTATATACATAATGGAATACTATTCAGTGACGCTAAAGAAAGAAATCACTTCTTGTAACAACTTGAATGGACCTTGAATATACTATGCTGAGTAAAATATGTCAGACAGAGAAAGAAAAATGCTATATGATCTCACTTTTATGTGGAATCTAAAAGGCTGGATGCATAGAAATAGAAAGTGTAATGGGAAATACTATCAAAGAGTACAAATATTCAGTTATAAGAAGATGAATAGCTTCTGGGGATATAATGCACAAAATGGTGACTATAGTTAACATCTGTATTGTATTCTTGAAAATTGCTGAGAAAGTGTGTCTTAAATGTTCTCAACACCCACACACACACATGCACACACACACACAGATACTCACAAAGGTTATTACATGAGATAATGGAAGTGTTAACTGACTTTAGTATGGTAATCATTTCATAATATGTAAGTGTACTAAATTATCATTTTGTACACTATAAACTTACATATCTCATATGTCAATATACTTCAGTACAGTTGGAAAAAAGTCAACCCTGTGTTATCTCAAGGTAGGGAATCAACTAGAAAGTGGTATAAAATAATCTGTGAGTGACAAAATTACTTTATATCTTGATTGCTGTGATGGTTAAATGAGTGAACATATTTGTAGAAACTCACAAATAACTTGCACTTAGAATATCTTAATTTTATTTATGTTAATTATTATTTAATTTAAAAGTAAGATGAACAAAAATGTAAATATAAAAGGCAAATTGAGACTTTCCCCCAAAAGCAACATTACAAAAAGCAAATCAACAAAATATATTCAAGGAACTCAAAGTATGTTATTAAAAATTGTGCAAGAGAAAATAAAGAAAAAGAACAACTTTTTCTGATATCAGTCCTAATATCAGGAGGACAAAACAAGAAAAAAAAACAACATCCAAAGGTAACAGCTTAAAAATCAATTGACCAATACAAAAAAACAGCTAAAAAAAGAAAAGCATACAGTTTCCAGTTAAGAGTTGAATACACCGCTCTAGATCATCACAGAGCACCTGGTTGGGCTTCCTGTATTATAGAGCAACTTCTCATCCACAATCTATTTTACACATGGTAATGTGTATAGATCTATGCTACTTTCTCCATTCGTCTAGAGGGATGAGGCAGCCTCAGCAGGGAGGTGATATATGGCTGATTTGCTTTGTTGTATGGCAGAAACCATCGTAACATTGTAAAGTGATTTCTTCCAATTAAAAAATGAATTGAAAAAAATAGTTAAATACATCCTAATGACAACACAAGAGGGAGCCCTACAGTTACAAAATGAGGAATACCAGCCTCCCGTTCTAAGAGTATAAGAAAATCAGTTTCACAGAAACAGGAATCCAGAAAAAGAGTATGTTCAGATCCCATATAAAGTTATTACAGGAAAAAGCCAAGCAAAACAACATTGCTCCAGGAAATAACTGTGCCTTTGTAGTGAAAACCAAGCTGCACTGTGCAGATTCTATTTCAAACAAAGGATTTGTTGCCTCAGCTGATGGCAGTGCTGTAGGAAGGCAGGCTTCAGCTGTCTGCCTCTCCAGGCTTTTTGACAGCCCAACCAAATAACATAGACACCTCAACCAAATAACCATCCTTTCTGTAGCAGCCACCGTCAAACATTGATTATCACAGTTTTATAAACTCTTGGCCATATTGGAAGAGAAAAACTCTTGGCCATATTGGAAGGTGCCCAACCCAGGACCCCTCTGCAGAGCTCACGATCAGATCAGCTGATACTGACACCATGAATGCCCTTAGCTTGGCTTCTCTCCCTGCCCAATACATTCCCCTCATTCCACAGGTATTAATTCCAAGCACTTTTAAATACATATTTTATATTCCAAAGGGTCTTAGAGTATGCTTCCCAGGGAACACAACCTGCAAAAGCCTGAAAGACTACTCATAAAATAGGTGAAAACGAACCAATTATTTCAAAATAAGCTAAAAAATAAAATAAGAAGTGATAAAAGATGTAAAATAACAACAAAGGTCAGAATTCAAAATAATTGTGTTATGCGTGGTTGGAAAAACAGACGTTTATGGAAACAGGAACATTAGGACGCACCTAGAAATGAAAGAAAAACCATTTATTTCATCAATGAATCTAAACCTGAAGGAAAACAAGACTGAATAAACATGCTGGAAATAGTAGATGTGAATAGAGTGAAAAAAATAGAGAAAAAGATAAAAGTAATTCTAGAGAAGATATTTTCTAGAATTCTGTTGTTACAAAAAGTTTATGACCAGGCAAATGCTAACGCATGATATTAAAATTACAGTGCTTTTTCCTGCTGGAGAAAAAGGGAAGTGTAATGAGGTGTTAGTAATACCGTATTTTTTACCCACTTTTGTTCATTTTGTGATAATTTACTGACATAAAATTATGATTTGTACACTTTTCTGCCAAGGTGTTTTGTTTCCATAAAAAGGCAATTATAAGATAATGTTCTTTCATGAACATGACTTATTTTAAATGAGGATATTAATGTCAATATTTTCTGTTCTACGCATTTCCTGTTTGTTTTCTTTCTGAGAACTGTTTGTTTTTATGTTTTGATCAAGTCTTCTTCAGATGTCTGGCAACCCTTCGTTGTTCACATGCATTCCAAACTAAGGCAATAAAAAGTGCGATTAGAAGCTCTCTGTATTTAGGTGTTCCCTGTGAACTGATGGAGAAGACAATGGCACCCCACTCCAGTACTCTTGCCTAGAAAATCCCATGGACGGAGGAGCCTGGTAGGCTGCAGTCCATCGGGTTGCCAAGAGTCAGACATGACTGAGCGACTTCACTTTCACTTTTCACTTTCATGCATTGGAGAAGGAAATGGCAGCCCACTCCAGTGTTCTTGCCTGGAGAATCCCAGGGACGCGGGAGCCTGGTGGGCTGCCGTCTATGGGGTCGCACAGAGTCGGACACGACTGAAGCGACTTAGCAGCAGCAGCAGCAGCAGCAGGGGTAGACTATTGGGCTCCCCTGGTAGCTCAGTTGGTAAGGAATCCGCCTGTAACGCAGGAGATCCCTGTTTGATTCCTTGGTTGAAAAGGTCCACTGGCGAAGGAATAGGCTACCCACTGCAGTATTCTTGGGCTTCTTTTGTGCCTCAGCTAGTAAAGAATACACCTGCAGTGCAGGAGACCTGGGTTCAATCCCTGGGTCAGGAAGATCCCCTAAAGAAGGGAATGACTACCCACTCCAGTATTCTGGACTGGAGAATTCCACGGACTGAATAGTCCATAGGGTCATAAAGAGTTGGACATGACTAAGCAACTTTCACTTTCTTTTCACTTTCAGGGGTAGAATATATATGTTCAATCCCGAAAGGTTTACATATAGTTTTTAAAAATAGATTCCATGACAAAATTATTAAGTCAGTACTGCTGCTGCTGCTGCTGCTGCTACAGCTGCTAAATTGCTTTAGTCATGTCCGACTCTGTGCGACCCCAGAGATGGCAGCCCACCAGGCTCCCCCGTCCCTGGGATTCTCCAGGCAAGAACACTGGAGTGGGTTGCCATTTCCTTCTCCAATGCATGAAAGTGAAAAGTGAAAGTGAAGTCGCTCAGTCGTATCCGACTCTTCGCGACCCCATGGACTGCAGTCTTCCAGGCTCCTCCGTCCATGGGATTTTCCAGGCTAGAAATATAATATTCAAAAGCTAATAAATACTAAAGTACTTGCTTCAGTACCACTAAACCATGACAGGCTACAATATACACAAAACAAATAATGAGATCGCATACTAAAATAGTTTGATTAACATTAAAATAACATCTATATTTAGCCTATTAAAATGGGCCTATTAAAATATAAATGAAATTTTTNAAGGAATTACCTATAATAAGTAAATATTCCATTCCTAAAAAAATATTTGGGTAATAAATGACAATTTCAAACTCAGGAAGAACAAATCCACAGAATAAATTGGCCAATGTTGTAATATGGTAACTGAAAATGCCTTAATTATTTAACTAGTAAGAAAGAACATAATACAAAAAGCGTTAATCCAAAAACTGAAAACTGGAAGACAAAAATGGAAATAGAGGCAGTAAATTAAAAATATGATAATGTTATTGACAATTTTATACCCTTTGATTTAACAATCTAAATAAAATTAATAGAATATAGTTACATTTTACCCTGTAAATGGAGGTCATACATGAAATGTAACTTCAGTTTCAATCATTAAGCTTTAAAATAATATTGGTAAGTAGCAGCATGTAGAGAGGACTGCACACAAGGAGCAGAATGTGTCTGAAATTCAGGTCACATGAGTGATGGGAAAGGATCAGATTATCATCACAGCTGTCTCAAACACCTGTTCAGTTCAGTTCAGTTCAGTCGCTCAGTCGTGTCTGACTCTTTGTGACCCCATGAATCACAGCACACCAGGCCTCCCTGTCCATGACTAATTCCCAGAGTTCACTCAGACTTGCATCCATCGAGTCAGTGATGCCATCCAGCCATCTCATCCTCGGTCGTCCCCTTCTCCTCCTGCCCCCAATCCCTCCCAGCATCAGAGTCTTTTCCAATGAGTCAACTCTTCGCATGAGGTGGCCAAAGTACGGGAGTTTCAGCCTCAGCATCATTCCCTCCAAAGAAACACCTGTTAACCAAGATTAACCCTACTATGTAATGCAAGAGACAGAAAGTACAAAAATCACAAAGAGACAAACGTCAGGTTAATTGTGGGGAAACGGCAATGTGAGCTGAAAACAGCAGGGATGTACATTCTGTGATATCCATTCAGGGCAGGCTGGTTTCCCTGGAGATGTTGATGATAGGGATTTCTGGACAGGTGAGAGGTAGGATGAGGTAAATACCCAAGGCGCTCACTGCCTTATACATTCAGATGGCAAATTTGAAACTAAGAGCTCTTCTTCCTAATAAATTTACTGTAAAAGACCACAGAGACATCTTTTCAGCCTGAGGCAGTACTGGCTGGTTATTATTTCTTGTTCATTTATATGGCATATCTTTTAATTGCATAAGTAGTGGTTCAAAAGAGTGATCAAAAAAGGCATTGAGAAACACCATTTCTTGAGAAACGAGGAAATAAAAGGTCCTTGGAGAAATGTATAAAGTCTTGTTTAATATGTTAATAGAGACATATTCTGTGCAGCTTTACATATTACATATGCTTTAGAAAAATCTTATCCATTAGATGCAAAAAAAAAAAAAAAAAAANAAAAAAAAAAAAAAAAAAAGCTTAGTGAGGTTAAAAAAAAAAGAAAATCATATTATCCCTGTTTTCTATATTTATAGATTCAGAGAACAACTATAGCTATATGAAAGTCATGACCTAACCAGTGTCAACCTAAAATCTTCTAATTACTAGTATAGTAACATTTTACCACATCATGTCACATTCCTAGATCCAAAGTGCCTTCTGGCCCAAGCACCTCATTATAAACTGGACACAATCCTTAATGAAAAAGACCATAAAGATTTTTGGCAAACAAGCCAAACATAGGGCAAGAGATAATGGCTGTTAAGACAGTTTTGAGAACCATAAATCTGGGAAAAGAAGAGTAGGAAAGTTATGTTTTAGTGGCAGACACTTTGCTATCTCCCTTAATCTTCGCAATAACCTTGAGATAAACATATACCAAGTCTGCTTTACATAAAAGAACATTAACTCCCCGCAATATCAAACAACTCATCCAAGGCTATACAGTTATACAGATAAATAGAGTAGAAACTTTTATGACTTAAACAGTTAGTGATACATTTGTCCCAAATGTGTGTGTACTGTTTCAAAAGTGTTTTAATTATAAAGTCTTAGTAGAAAACCCCCTTCTTCACAATCATTTTCCGAATGGCCAGCTGTACCTCCTTGTTCCTCAGGCTGTATACCACAGGGTTCAAGAGTGGGGTGACGATGGTATAGGTCACTGTCACCAGCCTGTCTTTGCCTGATGTATTAATATGTTTGGCTGAGGGTCTCAGGTAGACAAAAGAAGCACAGCCATAGTGGATGACGACCACAATGAGATGAGAGGAACAGGTGGAGAATGCTTTTCGCTTGCCTTCAACTGATGGTATCTTCAAGATAGTGGAGACAATAAATCCATAAGAGATGCAGATGAAGATCAAGGGCACAATAAGTACTAAGACTCCACAGATAAAGATGATGAGTTCGTTAATGTCATTTCCAGCATAGGTAAGATGAATGACTGGTGAAATATCACAAAAGTAATGGTTGATCTTGTTGGAGCCACAGAAAGGGAGGCTAAAGACCAAAGTTGTTCCCAACAGAGATATTAGGAAACCACTAACAATGCAAGTTGATATTAGCTGCCCACATACCCTCCAGCTCATGAGAATGGGGTAGTGCAAAGGCTGACAGATGGCAGCATAGCGATCATAGCCCATCACTCCTAGAAGCAGGCAATTGGTGATAGCAAAACCAAGAAAGAAGTACATCTGTGAGGCACAACTCACAAAGGACAGTGTCCTGAACACAGAGAGCAGATTGATAAGCATCTTGGGCAGGATGACAATTGTGTAGAAGATCTCAGAGGTCGAAAGGACACATAAAAAGAAGTACATGGGTGTGTGGAGGCTGTGATCGAAGCAGATGACTGAGATGATGGTGATGTTTCCACTCAAGATGATCAAATAGAGGCAGAGAAAAATCACAAAGAGGACAAGCTGCAATTCCCCAAGACTGGAGAAACCCAGCAGGAGGAACTCAGTAACACAGGAGGAATTAGCCATGGAGAGTTGATCCTACAGAATAAAGTCAATATGATCCGTTCATAGACCACTGGAGGTGAGAAATCAAGGAGACTTACCCTTCATAAAGTAGCCATTCTGGGTATGAAAGAGAAACAAGAGGATTGTAAAGTAGCCAAATATTATACTAAATTAAAATGCACCCACAGTGATAACTTTCTGCTAATGATTTTAGCAGTGAACATGGGGACACATGTTTACATATAAGGTACAGATGCTTGCTCAAATAAAGCCTATTCTTCAGGCTTAGAAGACTTACACAGTCCCAACTTGCAAATATATATATAGTTTCTGTTTAGGTCTTTTTTTTAATATAATTTAATTCTGAAATATTCTTTATCTATAATAATTATTGTTTCAAGTGATCATAGTTTCATTAATATTAATACATGTTCTATAAACAATAGCACCAATATCTGAAAATCTACCTCCCATTTGCTTTCAATACATTCCTCATCTAGGGCAATATCTATTGAACTGTTTTGTGTTGCTTGTCCTTAGAATAGAGTTTCCTTTCATTGATAATCACATACCCCATTTTCATGCAGTTTTCATTAAAATTAATTTGAATTAGAACTACAGATGCTGTCTTGGAACTAGTTTTATAATTTTGCTACTTACTCTTATAGAACATTAGGCTTGATTTCCTCTTATAGAAAATGAGTGACTAGAATAAATAAGTTTTGCTTCAGTATTCATCGGTTGCCCACTTGGTTGTATATCTTATCCTTGATATACCTGACTTAGAAACCCAACAGTCAATTGTTCCCAGATCTGTCTCTAAATTTTTAAGCAGAGAGGTTCAGATACATTCCCTAAGGCTTCTGATTGCTGGTACTAGATTATATATATTTTTAATTAAAACATTCTTATCCTCTCCCACTTCACACTTAAATCTGTTCCATTGTCTGGATTCTCTATCCCAACAAAACATTTCAAAATCTTCTTAGTCATCCATGTTGTAAATTTCTGAGGAATAATTAAACACTTGAAAATTCTCATCCTCCAATTTGTTTTGATCTGCGATACTTCTAGGATCCATTTCTTTCCCTCTGCCAGAAATCAGCTCTTACCTGAACTATTACCCAGAGCTTTATGAATGGGCTCCCAGGATTCCACTTGGTCCCACTCTAAGCCAGCTTCCACAATAGCAATACAGCTTTCTTTCAATAGGACAAATTCTATCCTATTCATAAGCTCAATAATTTGCAATTATCAATAAAGTTAAAGCAACTGTATTTTGTCTTTCATATTTTCTCAAATATACCTTTCCACTCATAACTTCCACCACATATTCCTTTACCTTGTCATTGAGAAAATGCATTTAGGCATTGAGAAAATTTGAACAGTCATGTCATTTTTCATATCATCCCTTACATCTGGAAATAGTCCATGCTCTATATTTATCATTTTCCTTCTTTTCTTTTAAGGAACTTCCTTAAATTCCCATCTAAAATAACACATGCTCATTGATCCTTCCTCCAACTTCCTAATCATGTTTTATACCTTTCTCTGCATCTCCTTAGCAATCACTAGAATCTTACTTCCTTTGCCACTAGTATTATATATTCATGTTTATCTCCAAATATAATAACTTACCTGAGACAGAAAATCCATCTCAACACTTACCATGGTGTCTAGTATATATAAGTTACTTGAAAATTTGTTGAAATAACAAATGACCAATGATTTCAGTTTCTTTTCTAAATTATTTCAAAACTCAAAAGTTAGATAGCATTTGATTTCATAGATTTTTCTATACTTGTTCCACTGATTTTAATTTATCATACAATATTAACCTTCTGCTTCAAAAATTTTGGGTAAAAAATCTAACAGTTATCTAAATGCAGACACAAAACATACATTAAAAATTGTTGTTGTCTCATTTTCTTTTCTAATTACCAAGTGATTTTCTCCATTATCTGCTTAACCAAACTTCCCCATTTTAATTTTAAAAGCACTTTATTGATGGCTTTAAAGTCTTTTAAGGGCTTCCCTCATGGCTCATCTCATAAAGAATCCACCTGCAATGTGGGACACCTGGGTTCGATCCTTGGCTTGGGAAGATCCCCTGGAGAAGGGAAAGTCTACCCACTCCAGTATTCTGGCCTGGAGAATTCCATGGACTGTATAGTCCAAGGGTTCACAAAGAGTCGGACATGACTGAGTGACTTTCACTTCAAAGTTTTTTAAGAATAACACTATTTTTGTTATTATTTGATCTTCTGCATAGACAAATATTTAGCAAAATTTTTTTAAAATCAAAAGCTTTAGATCTTCTTTTGTTATCTTTGAATTGCCTTATCTGTAAACTTTATAAGAAATACACACTGTGCTTTTGACCAGAACAAAGACTCTTCTATTCTTCCTAAGATACCATCTCTACATTTTCAATTTCCTGGTTTCTTTGCTTTGAGTATTTTTTCTTTCATAGGATCTTCCTCAGAAAGAACAGTGACTAGTTATCCAAAGCAAGATGGAGCTTCTGAGAAGAAAGTCACACATTACTCAATGGCTATTCCCATGACACTCCCCTGCCAACCTGTGCAATATGTCATCTACTTTTTCAAACTCATCCTGGGGACTTATGTGGGAATTGAAGTTTGAGAATAATTTATTATGGAAAAATTTGGATATACTTAACCTGCTCTAAGATTCTGCATAAAATAATTGGCCAATAGAAGATAGTGTTGTAATCTTGGAAAGGAAGATATTATAGCTTCCTCTCCCCTCCAAAAAAGCTTTTGGAAAGATGAAAGGAGGGGAAAAGAAAAGGAAAATAGGGTAATTAAGCTGTCTTCACAAGTGGAAAAAGTAAATTGATCTCTTATTATCTTGCTCAATCACTCTTTGACACCTGTAAGATAAAGTTGATACCCTTACTTTGGTTAAAAAGATAAATATCCTCCATATCTACATTTATAACCTTATCCTTTAAATATACAACACACTCAAATTGCACTGACATACTTACAGTTTTCCATATATGCCATCATATTTCAAGATGTCATATTGAGAGAGAGAAAGATCTCAGACTCCAATTTTCTTTTGCCTTCATCTGTGACCCACTCATTCTTTACACTTTTTAAAAGTCAGTAGTTACTGAACTTTCTCTAATCTGTCTAAGGAGGGTTTATGGTATCTTATATATTTAAAGATTATTTCATGTGTCCTCACAAAATACTCAACATGTTATATCCAAATTATTTTTTCCTGATTTTTCCTCTGATAGATTTGACAGACTCAAGAATAAAGACTACAACTTTTCCCTATGTATCCTCAAAACAGAGCCCAATGAAAAAGGACCTACTGTATAGCACAGAGAACTGTGTTTACTACTCTGTAATAACCTAAATGGGAAAAGAATTTGAGAAAAAGGAGATATATGTATATGTATAACTGAGTCACTTTGCTATACACCTGAAGATAACACAACATTGTTAATCAATGATACTACAATATAAAATTAAAAGCGAAAACAAAACAAAAAAATCAGAGTTCAATGTTCAAATAAATTAAATATATGGAATACAAAGGCTTGATGAGCAAAAAAATGAAACAGTTCATAAATGAATTAGTAGTGATTTCAATTAGTACTTTTGACATCACCTTGATCCCCTTTGCAAAGCCATTGCTTCCTAAGTAAAAATACTTTCTGTGTTTTTCATATAGTTCATAGTCTGCTTAAATTTTTGTTTTGTTTCTTTCTAATACTGTATCCCTATATTTTCCTCCATTCAGCTACCCTTTCTATCATTTGATCACCTTTCTATTTTCCACAATTAATAAATGGGAATAAATATCACTGACTCCAAAGAAACACCAACAATTTTTGCATTTGTTGTACATGTAAATGACTAGATTGTCACTGTTCTTCTCAATAAAAATTCCTAAAAAATAAAAAAAAAATTTTCACATTCCTTCAAATCAGAGTTTATTACCCAGTGGCATGCAGGTGTCTTCATTCTCAGACATATCCCCAAAACATCTATGATTTCTGGGCATTATTTGCCAAAATTACCTTCCCTGTCATAATGCCCCAAAGTTTTTCTTCCACTTCCTACAGACTCTTTGAACCAGTATAAAGTATACATTGCTTCACAGAAAAAATGTCATGTTGCCTTATTCATGGGAAGTTTAGCTATTTCCTCAATATGTATCACCAGTTGCCTTCCCTTTTTACATTAACCATGACTTCTGAACTTTGGTTGTTATTGAGATCTCCATCCTCCTAGGGATCTAATTACCACACTCTGCCCATTTCTTGTCATAATTTCCTCAATTAGTAAGTAGAACTATGGTAATGCAGTAGGAAAATTAATTGGTCATAGAAAAGACCTTTTCTAATATACCATGGAGGTTAGTTGGTTTTCTCCTAGAAACCAACTAGGGTTTTTTTCTCTGGGGACTTAGAGAGGTGGAGGTTTTCTTGGTCATATTTGTTGAAACAGACATAATGGAACTACCTTCTTTAAGTTTCCCTACCTCATGACTAATTTTTTCTCAGTTTGGAGAAAAAGATCCTTTTCACATTCTCATTTCTGAAATCTAGAAGAGGGGAAGAAAGGTACAAAGAATACAGGACAAAATATTAGAGTGGCAGAGACAATATAAGTCTTTTGGACACATGGGAAACTTTTTTTCCTGGGATATAATGTGAGCATGATAAATATTTATTTAATGAAAAGAAAATAGAGCAAGCTAGATGTCCATCAGCAGACAAATGGATAAGGAAGTTGTGGTACATATACACAAAGGAATATTATTCATCTATAAAAAAAGAATGCGTTTGAGTCAGTTCTAATGAGGTGGATGAAACTGGAGCTTATTATACAGAGTGAAGTAAGTCAGAAAGAGAAACACCAATACAGTATATAAATGCATATATATATGGAATTTAGAAATGTGGTAATGATGACCCTATATGCAAGACAGCAAAAAAGACACAGATATAAAGAACAGACTTTTGGACTATGTGAGAGAAGGTGGGGGTGGGGCGATTTAAGAGAATAGCATTGAAGCATGCATATTACCACATGTAAAACAGATGACCAGTGCAAGTTTGATGCATGAAGCAGGGCACTCGAAGCCGGTGCTCTGGAACAACCCAGAGGGATGGGGTGGAAAGGGAGGTGGAAAGGGTGTTCAGGATGGGGGGACACATGTATACCCATGGCTGATTCATGTCATTGTATGGCAAAAACCACCACAATATTGTAAATCAATTAGCCTCCAATTTAAATAAATAAATTAAAAAACAATGTGTGGGTTGTAGAGTAAAATGTGATAGTGCATGTTTTAGATTTTAGCTGAGACTTATCATTTACAAGAACTTCCCCTTACCTTCAGGTTGCATATTTATTCCTTCTGTCAATGAACCCAGACTCATGGACTACAAATGAGGCAAGCACTGGACATCCATGGAAGTCTCTTTGAGAGGTTCATGTAATCTACTCTGGTATAAGTTACATCAGAGAAGCTACAGGGATGGAACAGTAGGAAATTTGAAGGTATTCAGTAAGAACTTAACGAACAGAACTTGATGGCTTCTCCTTCAGTTGTGTCAGAGATTGTGACCATGGCTAGATCTTTAGGAAATGCTTTGCTGAGAAGATTGATCAATGGCTTTATCTTTCTCTAGACAGACAAAAGATTAAAAATAGCCACATTTTTTTTTTTAATAGTTCTCACCTGGAGAGATGCTGCATTGCCTCTTTCTCCTGAAACTACATAGGCTGAATGAGTACTTTGATAAGCATATTGCAGCAAAAGTGAAGTTACAATGGTTTACAAACTCTGAGCTCTAGACTCTGGAGCTTCCTACTTCCTACAAAACAACTTCTTACTGTATTATGAAACATCCATTTTTGTACCCTAGCCACCATGTTCTGAGGAAGTCCAAGCAGCACTTGGAGAATCCACATGATAACAAACCAAGGCTCTCAGTCAACAACCTCAGATAAGCACACAGTCAACAGTCAGCATAAACTAACCGGCCACATACATGAACAATTGTGCGAATGGATCTTTCAATCCTAGTTAAGCCACCCAAGGTGACTTCACAAAGAGTAGATATCAGCTGTCCCCATGGAGCCCTGCCAAAACTGTAGATTTATGTGCAAAATAAGTAAAGTCGCTCAGCCGTGTCCGACTCTTTGCGACCCCATGGACTTCAACCTACCAGGCTTCTCCGTCCATGAGATTTTCCAGGCAAGAGTACTGGAGTGGGTTGCCATTTCCTTCTCCAGCAAAATAAGTCAGTGTTGCTATTTTAACAGCAAAAGTTCTCAGTAATTTACTATGCAGGAAAAAAAAAAAAAAGATCAGAATTTGGTGTCCAAAGGCAGGGTGCTGATGTAATAAAAACTTTAATAATGTGGGACTGAGTCTGAAACAAGAGATTCTGAAAAGGCTTAAGAAATCTGTCACTGAAAAGTGGAAGAGGCTTGAGGCAACTCTTGGTAAGTATTTGAAGGACAGAGAGGAAATTGCTCTCATACTCTGGTAAAAAGGGAATATGTATATGCTTTGTTGAAAAGTTGGATGGCCCATAGCTCAGCAAATTTAAAAAACACTTTGTGAGCTCATGGAACTTCCTTTGGTAAACTGGTAGGAAGATTATAGAAAGTAAGAATCTATGATAAAACATAAGAAGGAAGAAATGAAAAAAGAAGGTGACATTAAGTTTCTGAGAAGAATTCAGAGAAACTCTGGAGAACCTAGAGCTCACTGGGATTGGAAAAAAAAAAAAAATTGTTTCTCATCCCATCCCCAAAGTCTTCCAGCAAAGTTTCTCACAGTAATAAATGGCCTCAGGGAAAAAAAAAAAAAGATCAAATTCAAGGTGCTTCAGGATACTATCATCTCAGGGTAAAGATCTGAAGAATATCTCTGTAAGACTCTTTGTTATAATTTAGAAGCATTGAAGTCTATGCCAATTAAGGTTTCCAAGTATCTGAAGGGCATAAATCCTCTAAATTAATGGATTTTTTTTAAAAAAAACAATCTTAATAGAAACAGTATTTTGGACTCTGTGGGAGAGGGAGAGGGTGGGATGATTTGGGAGAATGGCACTGAAACATGTATAATATCATATATGAAATGAATTGCCAATCCAGGTTCAATGCATGATACTGGATGCTTGGGGCTGGTGCACTGAGACGACCGAGAAGGATGGTATGGGAAGAGAGGAGGGAAGGGGGTTCAGGATGAGGAACACGTGTATACCTGTAGTGGATTCATGTTGATGTATGGCAAAACCAATACAATATTGTAAAGTAATTAACCTCCAATTAAAATAAATAAGTTTACATTAAAAAAAGAAACATCATCCTCATAGGTAGCTCACAATGAAGAAAGAAATGTGAGTTTGACTTTAATGAAATTAATGTTATGAACAGAAACAAAAAATAACTTTTTTTTAAGGGATTGTATTACTTTTTGCTAAGGTGAGGGAGAGAGACAATAATAATGGACATAGATATTAGGATCCCCAACCTTTTTTACAGAGTAATGAGACCGAGAAAACTACCCACCTGAAAATATTGTTTGTCTTATGAATAAGGAAGAATGATCAGAGGATGGGAAAAAGACTCCTCAGGTTAGAACAGAGCGATGTGGAGAATCATGCCCAGGACATAGACTAATCCTAATCAAGGTCAACACGTGCACAGTTGGATTTCAGGATTTTTACAGACCAGTGACCACTGTGTGCTTCATTCCCTCCTTTTTCAAATTATCTTACCGTTTTATTTTAGGTGTGTTAGGAGCAGATAACCTGCATCTTTAATTCCCTTAGAACTTTAAATTAGAAAAAAACTTCACTTAATGCAGCTCATATGTGTATGGATTTGATTTAGATCACAAGAACCTGGACCTTGAGAGAACTAACCAGCTGCTGTAATTGGTTGAGTTTGACTGTCCTTGGGAAGAAGGTAAGCATATTTTGCAATGATAAGGATGTAAACATGGTATGATAAAAGGGAAGACTGTAAACTTAAAGATAGCCACAAGTATTTTGAGCCTTTCCTCAGTGAGAAGTGTGGTCTTTCCCTTGAATATCACAATTATGACTGCTTATGGCTTCCCAGGTGGTGTTAGTGGTAAAGAACCAGCCTGCCAATACAGGAGAAGTAAGAAACACAGGTTCAATCCCTGGGTCAGGGAGATCCCCTGAAGGAGGGTACAGAAATCCACTCTAGCATTCTTGCTTAGAGAATCCCATGGACAGAGGAACCTGGCGGGTTATGGTCCACAGAACTGCAAAAGAGTCAGACATGACTGAAGTGACTTACCACACCACACACAGTCCCTGTAATGACAGCTTGACCAGTGAAATGTGCCATAATGGTGCTATGCCTTAAAAGGCTACCAGTTCCCACTTCCTGAGTTTTAGAATATTTACTCTCTGAATCCAGTTACCAGGCTGTGAGAAATTCCGAGGAACTCCACGAAGAGGGCCATACGGAGAAAAATGAGGCTCCCAGTCTACAGTCTTAGATCACCACCTGATCATCTATCAGCACCATCTTGTCAGCCATGAATGAGCCCCATCTTAGAAGTGGGTCCTTCCGCGTAGTCAAGCTGCTTAATTGATTGTATGGAACAGAAACAAGGCATCCTCAAACTCTCCCCAAATTAGAGATTTATGAGCAAAATAAATGATTATTGTTGTTTTAAATCACTAAGCTTGGGAGAGGGGATACATATTAGTACACTTTCACGTGTAGTTTTAGGCGTTGCATTTAGCTAGATAGAGCAGACAATTATTCAAACTTAACTGAGAGACATTTATCAGTAGTTTGAATGCTGCATACTATATCAAGGAAATAGATAATAATGAGAAAACTTAATACATGGGTATGACAAAGCACTTCTTCCCATATTCTGACAATCTGGTAGAGGAGATAAGATATAAACATAACTACCTAAACAATTCATAACACAGTAAGAGTCATAAGAGAGGCCTAAATTACTATGGCATTTTGAAGAAAGGAAATATCTTATGAAATAGGTAAAAATAAAGTGGTACTTTGATAAAGATAGGATTATATATGGGTAAAAGGAAGTAATAGCCCTTTTGACTGAGAAATTCTTTAGTTTCTAGGTTAGCACAGACCCCATCTCCATGAAGATTCCACCTTAGAAGCACTAAATGGATGGGTCTGATGTCCACAGGTTTACCTTTTATTGTAAATTTATGTAACTAAAAAGTACAATATGAATGTAATTGATCCATAACTAGTGTGTAAGAGTGACCAAAATGGCTCATCTTCCACCATTGCAAAGTATTTTTACGAAAGAAAAATTATGCCCCTAATTATATGATCATATTATAAGAGGTTAATAGACAGTATATATAAACAGCCCATAAAACTCAACATCAAAAAACAACAACCAGATTAAAATATGGGCAGAAGAATTGAATAGACTTTCAAGGAAGTCTTTCAAGGAATAGACTCCAAGGAAGACATGGAGGTAGACAAGAGGTGCGTGAAAAAAATGCTCAATACCACTAATCACAGGGAAATGTAAATGAAAATCACAATGAGATATTACCTCACACCTGTCAGAATGTCTATGATCAAAACAACTAACAAATGCTGGTGAGGATGCAGAGAAAAGGGAGCCCTCATACACTGTCAGTGGGAATGTAAATTGGTATAACCACTGTGGAAAACAGTATAGAGGTTTTTCAAAAAGCTAAAAACAGAACTACATATGACCCAGCAATTCCACTCTTGGGTGTACATCCTAAAGATACAAAAACACTAACTCAATAAGACGTAGGGACCCCAATGCTCACTGCAGAACTGTTTACAATAGCCAAAATATAAAAGCAACTTAAATGTTAATTGATAGATGAACATTCAGATGTATATATATGCAATGGAATATTACTCAGCCACAAAAAACGAATATTATCATTTGCAGCAACATGGACCTATTTTGTCAAATAAAATAAGGATAGAGAAAAACAAATACTTGATTTCACTTACGTGAGGAAAATAAGAAGGAAACAAAAAGAAACAGAATCACATATACTGAACACACTGGTGGTCTCCAAAGGAGAGGCAGGAGAATAGACAGACAAAACAGGTAAAGGGGGTTCAGTTCTGTTCAGTCACTCAGTCGTATCCAACTCTGCGACCCCATGGACTGCACACCAGGCTTCCCTGTTCATCACCAACCCCTGGAGCTTGCTCAGACTCATGTATATCAATAAAATAAATGTCACAGAAATGTCATGTACACATAAAAATATAGTCAATGATACTGTAACATGTTTGTGCAGTGATAGATGAAAACCCGACTTATTTTGGTGATTATTCCCTAAAGTATATTGAATCACTGTGTTGTAACCTGAAATGATACAGTTTTGTATGTTAATTATAACAACAACAATAACAAATAGGAATTGAGAAACTTGCCAGACAAAGTAATACACAGGAGGATTTCCCCAAAAGTAATGGTCAACATTAAATTTAAGAGGTATACAAATGAGCCTGTTTTATTTCAATTTTTATATTTATTTTAGTTGCATTAAAAAATGAGTATATCAAACCTTATAATTAAATATTAATGCAAAGATTTAGCTTAAATTGGTATGTACGTTTAAAAGAAAGTCGATTTGAGCAAAAATGCTGGATGAGTAAAAATATTATTAAATTAAATTAAAATGCTTATAAAATATAAGATGACAAGATATATAATTTATTATTTACAGATATGAAGAATGAGGTTCAGACAGGGTACATTATTTGCCCACAGACATACAGTTTTCAGGACAAGACACAAACTATATTTTCAAACTTTCAGTTCTATCTTGTTTGAGATAGAAATCTGTGAGTCTCTTCCTTTACAGTAATCTCAGTGGATAGTTTATTGAGTGTTATTTTTAATATTCAGATTGAAGTTATATACATTCCTTCATGATACCTCACTCCATTCCTTTATGAACAAAAGCATCATTTGATTAAATGACTGGACAGATTTGGTTAAAAACATAAGTTTCTAACAGAAGTAAGCTAAATTATTGCCATGGAAGTAAAATAGGAATTAGGAGTATTTCTGTGTTTGACTCCTATCCTTCTCCTGAAGGAAAAAAATTTCTTCAGCTCAGAGTAGTGTCAATGAAAAAATAGAGGAGAAAGCCAGAGTCCAATACGCAGATGAAGAGTCCTCGACTGACATTCTGGTCATTGCGATGAAGCCTTCAAGTGAGCACTGGCCTCTACTGTTGACACTAGATTCATTTTGTAAAGTGTTGTCTGGAGGGTCTGGAAGCCTCTTGTAATCCTGCCTCTCTCCCACATTTAAAGAACTATGTTTCAAGGAAGATCAGGAACAAGTAAGTCAAAGCCTTTCAAAGTGGGAGGAGAACCAGACTAAGAATAGCTAAAGACCTGCTTTAATTTTAGCTGTTCTGCTTACTTCTGTTTTGAAGTTCTTGAAGTGATTCAGAGACAGGATGAGACTGCGGAAATGAAGAAGGAACATGACTGAAATACTCATAATCCACAAAACTGATAGGATTTAGCAGCTGAGCCAATGTGTGGTGTAGAAAGCAAAAACAAAAAAAGAGTCATGAAGTCACTTTCAGATGCTTGGCTGCCTGAGTGGATGAGACAAGCTGACATCCACCAAGACAGGACATGAAGGTGGCTGAGCAATCTTGGCAGCAAAAGATGGAAGGATGCACAAGGAAATTCAAAATATAAACATCTCTTTGGTTCCAGGCATTATACAAAGGACAGTGTTGACAAGGTTGTGTTTAATGTAAAACCTGTTCCTTCAGGAAATTCAAATTCATTGTACAGAGAGATAAAGAAAATGTGTTATGTTGACCTCTTTGTCTGCCTCCAACTCTCCTAGCTCTTTCTGGTTTCAGAGTTTTTGTATATGTTGTCCCTTAAATCTGAAAGAATCTACCCAAACAATCCAGTTTACCTGGTGATTCCTACTTATCCTTCAAATTATGTTACCCATCAATTTCTCAAAGAAGTCATCTCCACACCATTCAATCTGATTTATTTTATTACCAACCTTCCCCCCAACATGTACACTTTTTCTTTAAAAAGGACAGTTCAACCTGTGGTAAATTATCTTCCCCTGAATTTACCTCTTTAATGAGGCTGTTTCAAACCAGAATATAGTTCTAGAGGGCAAAGACCACACATATTTATTTACTGTTGATTTCCAGAAACTAAAACAGTATCTGGTAATATTAAGCAATGAGTAAACAATTGTTGAAATAATAAAAGGTATAATAAAAATAGATCTTGATGATTGTAAGAACACAATGCAGACTCTACTGTTAAGGGGAGATTGAAATAAAGAAGCAAGGAAGGCTTTAGAGAGAAAGTGAGAGAGCCGCTCACACTATCTTGAAATATGCAATTTATTTAGAGTAGAGGAGCTTTTCCACAGAAAATAAGGAGCCCATGAGGAAACTCAGCTGAATACAGAATGGCACTTGGAGGATAATCAAATAGGGCACAACTAGACACATATGAGAAATGGATAGTAATCATGTTAGAAACAAAAATGTCAGAGAGATAGGCAGAGACGAGGTGATAAATTCTTGCTAACAAAGGATTCTTGGCTTTGTCTTGGAGGGCAAGGGAAGTCATTGAGGGTATTTTCATGGATTTTCTGGTCATTAGGGCCTTCTTGCTCTTTATAGTGTTAACATTGACTCAACCCTTTTTACTTAGATTACCTGAGATTCTTCAGCAATTATGCAATCTTAGTAGGTTCCTGGAAGAGAAGCAATAGATATGATGTGCAGGGAATGAATGTGGCAGAAAGACAGGAGAGTACAGGAAGGATATGCATACACATAGGAAGGAGACTCCATAGTGAGGCTCCAAACGCAAACAAAGGAAGACCAAAACAATCTCATGGAAAAGCAAAGACATTTCAACCTATAGGTTGAGGTGGGTGGATCAGGAACTGAAAAGGCTTGCTAGGGTTTTCTCAAGCATGGAGAGTACCAAAATTGCCTTAGTTTCTTCATGAAAGGCAGAACTGAGAGTAGGGGGGTGAGAGAGTAGTTAAGATTATCTTCTACTGTTCCAAGGAACTGGACAGGGTTGTTCTAAAAAAATAAAACACAAAAGCCAATTGTTAATTATTTTATCAGCAAAATGGGTTTATTTGGGAATAATGGAGAATTGCTATTTGAGACAAGCTTGCTTTAGCAAAAGCCATAGGCAAGTCTAACAATTAAAACAAAAAAGTTAAAGGTTACTTTTAGAGAAAAGTGAGGGAATTGAGAAGAGTTGTTTTCAATGAAAGTCAGTTTAAGCAAAGTGAGGGTTTGGACAGTGCAGCATTTCCCTTTGCCTGCATTGTTTCTGGGAGAGGAAAATTCTTCCTGTTGAGGTCTGTTATTGATGTCTTCCTGGTGAGGGTTGTAATGAAGTCAAGTTGCAGTATGTAATCTCTGGCCTTCTGACTCCCTCTTAAATGAGGTATCCTTTATTTTGTTTCACAACAGCTTGGGTGTATATTTGCTCTTATCAGTTGATATAATTGTTTTTGAATAATCAATCTATTTTACAGCTGTGAAATATAATGAAATTTGTTCTAGAAATGAGTAATTGTTTCCCAAATCAGCACAACGTTCTTAGAGTATCACTGATGGCAGATAGTCAAAATATTTTAACATCTTTTATCCTCATTCTCTAAATATGAAAACATTCTCATGTTACTGTATGCTCTACACTTGAGAAAAATGTGAAAGTATACAACCAGTCCATTCTGAAGGAGATCAACCCTGGGATTTCTTTGGAAGGAATGATGCTAAAGCTGAAACTCCAGTACTTTGGCCACCTCATGAGAAGAGTTGACTCATTGGAAAACTCTGATGCTGGGAGGGATTGGGGGCAGGAGGAGAAGGGGACAACCGAGGATGACATGGCTGGTTGGCATCACGGACTTGATGGACGTGAGCCTGAGTGAACTCTGGGAGATGGTGATGAACAGGGAGGCCTGGTGTGCTGCGATTCATGGGGTCGCAAAGAGTCGGACATGACTGAGTGACTGAACTGAACTGAACACATATTACCTGACACATAAAAGGTCTACAGTTAACTGAATAGCTAAAATTTGGCTCTTTAATTAATAGAATATGAAGTATGGGTCATTGCTCTTTGAAGGGCTGATTTGAATTCCTTATTTCTCAGGCTGTAAATCATTGGATTGAACAACGGTGTGAGGATGGTATAAGATACAGATATTAGGGTGTCTTGACTTGAAGAGTAATTGGATTTGGGCCTTAAGTAGATGAAAGAGGCACAACCATAATGAACGGTTACCACAATGAGATGGGAGGCACAGGTGGAGAAGGCCTTGTATCTTCCAACAGAGGATGGGATTTTTAGAATGGCAGAGATGATGAGGACATAGGAGACCAGAATAAGTAACAGTGGAATAACCAAGACAAACACACCAAGCACAAATATGACCAACTGATTGAGATAAGATTGGTGAGATGCCAGCTTGAGGACTGGAGAGACATCACAGAAGAAGTGATGGAGCTGGTTGGAGGAGTGGAATGGCAGGTGAAATATCATGGAGGTGGTGGCCAGTGAGATTATGAAGCCACAGGCACAGGCAGCAGCCACTAGTCCCACGCACACCCCGAAACCCATGAGCACTGTGTAGCGCAGAGGGTTACAGATGGCCACATACCGATCATAACCCATGGCTGATAGCAGGAAGGAGTGAGAGCAAATGAGGAAGAGGAAGAAAAACATCTGGATGGCACAGCCTAGAAAAGAAATTGTCTTCTTCTGGGCCAGCAGGTCAACCAACATCTTGGGTACAATGACGAAGGTATAACAAGTCTCAGAGCAAGAGAGGACACCAAGGAAGAAGTACATGGGGGTGTGGAGGGCTCTGTCCAGCACAATGGTAGAAACAATGATGACGTTGGTGCCCAGCATGAACAAATACACAAGCAGGAAGACAACAAAGAGCAGCCGCTGCAGCCCAGCCAGAGATGAGAAGCCGAGGAAGACAAACTCTGTCACTAAGGTCTCATTGGCCCACTCCATGGTCACTGCTATACAGGAGAGCCAGAGCCAGAACCAGAGCCACAGGCCAGGATCCAGGGATGGAGAAAGGCATGGGGATCTCAGCACAAAGTCTGCAGGTGGCAGGCATCTCCAGATGTTTGATGGAACTCATTCATTTCCTCCAAAATAGTCTGCCAAAATAAGAATTAAGGCTAAATATGGAATAGAATAACTGACAACAAATGAGTAGACTTTTCCTAAGGCTATGAACACATTATCTCTCCAGGCAAGGATTAAAGATTTGCCTAACAGTTTTCTCTTATATCTTGCTTCTGGATTATTGTGGTTTTCTTGCTCACCAGAAGCCCAAGAAAGTCAACGCTTCAAAAGTGAAAAATATTGTTAACTTCAGCTATCTGAACTTGATCAGAATGTGGAATAAAAGAATGAGAAATGTTCAGAAACAGTATGTGAACTTCAGTTTATCAGCCATAAAATTGGAAGGAAAAGGAAGAATTAGATGATCTCTGAGCAAAAGGGTGAAGGGATCTGTACTTATTGACAACTTATTATATGTTAAAATATAATGGTAAAAATAGAGTATACATTTTGTCAACTATTAATTACAATTTTACATCAACATCCAAAACAATAAGAAACAAGAAGAAAAGCCTTTAATGTTGTTTCTAACAATAAGAAGAGATGAATTAGAAACACTTCTGGAAATTCTGAAACTAGAGCAGTGGGCAAGGATGGAACAGAAAATAACGTTAGTTTAAACAAATATTAGTCTGTTTTTTTTTTTTTTTTTTTCCAGAAAAAAAATA
>SJYQ01002543.1:46080-72648 GCA_006410935.1 Redunca redunca | reverse complement strand
CCAGGGTAGTTAAAAAAAAAAAAAATCAAGACATTGACTTTGTGGCATTTTGTACCACACTTCATTTTTCCAGAGAAAGAGAAATAGAGTTTTGCAAAAATGGCCATGAAGTTTTCACAGAGAATGAGAAAGGAAGGTATAATTGGGCAGTTTTCTGGGTTCCAACCCCTGACATAAATCATAGGCTTTATTTATTTTGTATATTGCTATGTTAATAATGTTCTTTTTGAATAATCTGACTACTAAACGTAGTTTGCAAACTGCTAGAAAAGATTATTTCTAAAGTCATTCTAATATCAGATAATTTTTTTCATGGGTGTGTTTACCACTAACCAAGCCTAAGAAATAAGAAAGTATTCTCTGGATGCAAAATCATCTAGCATTTATTGACTGTATCCAGTCTTTTTGTATGTACTTTTAGTATATTTAGATACTTGTGTATCATTTTCTGCTGAAGAATTATTTGCATCTGCTCTCAAAAGTTTTTCTCGATATTTCTAGTCAATAGTAAATGTTAGCTTTCTAAACACTAAGTAATATGATTAAAAATTTCTGAAACACCTATTACTAGAATTTGGAGAACATAATTTTACTCTTTCTTAATCACTAGAAACTGATCCTAAAATGAGTAGGTATAATTATTGTTTTCCTGAAATTAGTATTAGGATATTCACATACACTAGTTTTAAAGCTCTTTAACACAAACAATTGGAATTTTCAGTGACTGCGACTTTAAAGCTAACTATATTTCTATTACATATAAATGCAAAGGGTGAATATACCAAATACCACTAGTGCCACCTGGGAATATTATATCCTTAATATGTACACATATATATGTATCATAAGCATCTGTTTTCTATATAAAGAAAAGCAAACTGATGAAATAGTTTCTCTATATAATACCTCCACCTCGACAAATGGACTTCCGATCATTTCAAAACATTGATGGAAATATAAATTCACAGTCATTGCTTATCCTTGTCTTATCAATTCCCAAAAGTTTTTCTGAATCTTCTTTCAACTAATTCACATGTAAACCCACTTTACCCTCACTTCATTGAGTATGAATTGTAGACTATAGAAGTTAGAATTACCTGATTCTTAAAGAACATCTATACTTACCCAATACCATAAAACACAGCTGTTAGGATTATTTGTCCCTCAGACCCACAAAGGCAGCTGATTTCAGTTAGGTAGATTTTTTTCATACTATTATTAGTACTATAACCCCACAGTCTAAATGAGTTGTGTGATTGATGCATTTGTTCTTTTCATGGTGCATGGAGACCCAATGGCACAGTATATATGAGAAGACATCAAAGACCACCACAGTGTATTATATCAGTACTAGGGATAGAAGGCAATGGCACCCCACTCCAGTACTCTTGCATGGAGAATATCATGGATGGAGGACCCTCATAGGCTGCAGTCCATGAGGTCGCAAAGAGTCGGATACAACTGAGAGACTTCACTTTCACTTTTCAGTTTCATGCATTGGAGAAAGAAATGGCAACTCACTCCAGTGTTCTTGCCTGGAGAATCCCAGGGGTGGGGGAGCCTGGTGGGCTGCCGTCTGTGGGGTTGCACAGAGTTGGATACAACTGAAGTGACTTAGCAGCAGCAGCAGGGATAGAAAAATTTAAAGAGCAGAAGAATAAAAATATCTTCCAACCAAATACTTATAGGCTATAAAATTAAGTTAAAAGATCCCTCAGTCTGGAGGAAGAAGATCTATATTTTAGGTCTAGCATTGTGTGACTTTGGGCAAAATTCTTAACTTGGATATAAATCTCCTTATAAGAGACTCAGATGTGTAGAGCGGACTTTTGGACTCTGAGGGAGAGGGTGGGATGAGATGGGAGAATGGCATTGAAACATGTATACTAGCATGTAAGAAATGAATCGCCAGTCTATGTCCGATGCAGGATACAGGATGCTTGGGGCTGGAGCACGGGGATGACCCAGAGAGATGTTATGGGGAGGGAGGTGAGAGGGGGGGTTCATGTTTGGGAACACATGTACATCCGTGGTGGATTCATGTCAATGTATGGCAAAACCAATACAGTATTGTAAAGTAAAATAAAGTTAAAATAAAAATTTAAATAAAAAAATTTTAAAAAGGAAAAAAAAATAAATTAAAAGTGAAAGTGGAAGTCTTTCAGTTGTGTCCAACTCTTTGTGACCCCATGGACTATACAGCCCATGGAATTCTTCAGGCCAGAACACTGGAGTGGGTAGCCTTTCCTTTCTCCAAGGGATCGTCCCAACCCAGGACTCCTGCACTGTGGGCGATTCTTTACCAACTGAGCCAGAAGGGAAGCCCAAGAATACTGAAGTGGGTAACCTATCCCTTCTTCAGTGGATCTTCCTAACCCAGGAATCTAACCGCAGTCTCCTGCATGGCAGGCAGATTCTTTACCAACTGAACTATCTTGGAAGTCTTTGAAAGAGACAGGGAAATAACTGTAATAAACTGTTAAGATTCATGGAAAGTATTTAAACAGAGACTTCTACGAATATCCTATGGAAAGAAATTTGACTTAGGGTAGCAGTTGAGTACTGGCCCTTAATAGCATTTTCAACTCATGGACTCCAAGATTCTTTAGTTAGAAGACCTTGAAAGTCCCTTTATAATATTCTAGAGCTTATAGATAGAATTCAGGTTATGATCCTTAGAGCTGATACTTTCCCACCCTACTTTCTGACTCCTTAGATACTCCCCAGGGATTTATGTAATTTAGATTTAAAAATGACTCAATATTTGAGGTTACTGTGTACATTTAAAAAAGGAGCAAATTCACACCTTTTTCAGGTGTAAAATATTTTGAGACTTTCAAATATATATCTTATGGAAGGCATTAGTTAACTGAGATAAATTATGTAGGCAGCCTCCCATAATAAAGAAATTGAATTTGCATATTCTTAAGTACGCATGAATATCCTGAATTTGACATTTTAAAATGGAGTTTAAATAGAGTTTTCAATTATAGCTTAAAACATACAACCATGAGTAGACAGCAGAAAGAATATTAAGTATTTGTTTCATTTAATCCATGAGTCAACCAACATTTAAAAAAAAAAAAAGAATGGAAAATCTACTAAGAGCATGAATGATCCAGTATAATAGTCATGAAGAAAAACTCAGAGAACTATGCCCAATCATTCTTAGTACCTGGAATTAAAAACAGCTCCTGGTTTTCCTTCTTAACCCTACTGCTTACCAAAATTGCAGTGAGGTCCAGTGTCCATAACACTACCCTTTGGCAAGGTCTAGACTCCACAAAGCCCTTAGACTAACCAGATCAATATTCTCACTGATTAGCAAGTACTTATTTATATATCTCCTTTCAACTCAGAAACAGCTGTTCAGTATCTGGAATCCCAGGAAAGTAGACTCTTAAGTCAAAGACTAGAACCTGAGGAAATAGCAGAAGAGACTGCCTCTGCCTTGAGACAGAAGTTCTCTGTATCAAAAGTAGCAACCTCTATCCATCAGGAATCTATTTGTCCAGCCAAAGTCACAATCTTGAGAAGCTCTGGTTCATGCAATTCTTAGAATCACATAGGATGTTGATCATTAGAAGCATATACTCTGATTATTGGCCTCCTGAGGATTGATCTACTGCCCTGAAGACCTTGTCTTGGAGTTAATTAGAAGCCAACTTTATTTGGAAAAATAATGTTGCCAATTTCTCAAAGGAACCCTTAGTTGAGAAACCTGGGGAGCAGGAGCCTAGAATGTAATGAGTTCACATCTGCATTGAATATTCAGTATATTTATGAGAGATTATGAAAAAGAGCTGTGGTGTTGGAGAAGACTCTTGAGAGTCCCTTGGACTGCAAGGAGATCCAACCAGTCAATTGTAAAGATCAGCCCTGGGTGTTCTTTGGAAGGAACAATGCTAAAGCTGAAACTCCAGTACTTTGGCCACCTCATGTGAAGAGTTGACTCATTGGAAAAGACTCTGATGCTGGGAGGGATTGGGGGCAGGAGGAAAAGGAGATGACAGAGGATGAGATGGCTGGATGGCATCACTGACTCGATGGACGTGAGTCTGAGTGAACTTTGGGAGTTTGTGATGGACAGGGAGGCCTGGCGTGCTGCGATTCATGGGGTCACAGAGTCAGACACGACTGAGCAACTGAACTGAACTGATGAAAAAGAAATCACTGCAACTTAGTCTGTAATGCAGCAAACCAAGGACATCTTTTCACGGAATTTTAAGTCAGTATACTGGTGTATTTATCCAGGGACTTTGATCATTAGTGTGTATATGAATCAAAGGAGGCATTATTTACAAATTCATCTTATCACGTTCATGTCCATAGAAATTCTAATCAGGAGCATTGAGGTGTTTTTCAAAAGCTTGAGTTTTAGCAAATACCCTAAATCTAGTTAAGAATATCATTAAATTGTTATCTTTTCTTATCTTATCTGTTGTTTATACTGGAATAAATAAAGCTGTCAGTTTTATCAGTTCAGTTCAGTCCCTCAGTCCTGTCCGACTCTTTGCTACCCCATGAATTGCAGCACACCAGGCCTCCCTGTCCATCACCAACTCCCGGAGTTCACTCAAACTCACATCCATCAAGTCGGTGATGCCATCCAGCCATCTTATTCTCTGCCGTCCCCTTCTCCTCCTGCCCCCAATCCCTCCCAGCATCAGAGTCTTTTACAATGAGTCAACTCTTCACATGAGGTGGCCAAAGTACTAGAGTTTCAGCTTTAGCATCATTCCTTCCAAAGAAATCCCAGGGCTGATCTCCTTTAGGATTGGATCTCCTTGCAGTCCAAGGGACTCTCAAGAGTCTTCTCCAACACCACACTTCAAAAGCAACAATTCTTCGGTGCTCAGCTTTCTTCACAGTCCAACTCTCACATCCATACATGACCACTGGAAAAACCATAGCCTTGATTAGATGGACGTTTGTTGTCAAAGTAATGTCTCTGCTTTTGAATATGCTATCTAGGTTGGTCATAACTTTTCTTCCAAGGAGTAAGTGTCTTTTAATTTCATGGCTGCAGTCATCATCTGCAGTGATTTTGGAGCCCCCAAAAATAAAGTCTAACACTGTTTCCACTGTTTCCCCATCTATTTCCCAAGAAGTGATAGGACCAGATACCATGATCTTCATTTTCTGAATGTTGAGCTTTAAGCCAACTTTTTCACTCTCCTCTTTCACTTTCTTCAAGAGGCTTTTGAGTTCCTCTTCACTTTCTGCCATAAGGGTGGTGTCATCTGCATATCTGAGGTTATAGATATTTCTCCCGGCAATCTTGATTCCAGCTTGTGCTTCTTCCAGCCCAGGGTTTCTCATGATGTACTCTGCATATAAGTTAAATAAGCAGGGTGACAATATACAGCCTTGACATACTCCTTTTCCTATTTGGAACCAGTCTGTTGTTCCATGTCCAGTTCTAACTGTTGCTTCCTGACCTGCATACAGGTTTCTCAAGAGGCAGGTCAGGTGGTCTGGTATTCCCATCTCTTTCAGAATTTTCCACAGTTTCTTGTGATCCACACAGTCAAAGACTTTGGCATAGTCAATAAAGCAGAAATAGATGTTTTTCTGGAACTCTCTTGCTTTCTCGATGATCCAGCGGATGTTGGCAATTTGATCTCTGGTTCCTCTGCTTTTCTAAACCCAGCTTGAACATCTGGAAGTTCATAGATCACGTATTGCTGAAGCCTGGCTTGGAGAATTTTGAGCATTACTTTACTAGAGTGTGAGATGAGTGCAATTGTGTGGTAGTTTGAGCATTTTTTGGCATTGCCTTTCTTTGGAATTGGAATGAAAACTGACCTTTTCCAGTCCTGTGGCCACTGCTGAGTGTTCCAAATTTCCTGGCAGATTGAGTGCAGCACTTTCAGGATTTGAAATAGCTCAACTAGAATTCCATCACCTCCACTAGCTTTGTTTGTAGTGATGCTTTCTAAGGCCTACTTGACTTCACATTCCAGGATGTCTGGCTCTAGGTGAGTGATCATACCACCGTGATTATCTGGTCATGATGATTTTTTTTTTTGTACAGTTCTTCTGTGTATTCTTACCACCTCTTCTTAATATATTCTGCTTCTCTTAAGTCTATACCATTTCTGTCCTTTATCAAGCCCATCCTTGCATGAAATGTTCCCTTGGTATCTCTAATTTTCTTGAAGAGATCTCTAGTCTTTCCCATTCTGTTGGTTTCCTCTATTTATTTGCATTGATCACTGAAGAAGGCTTTCTTATCTTTTCTTGCTATTCTTTGGAACTGTGCATTCAGATGCTTATATCTTTTCTTTTCTCCTTTGCTTTTTGCTTCTCTTCTTTTCACAGCTGTTTGTAAGGCCTCCACAGACAGTCATTTTGCTTTTTTGCATTTATTTTCCATGGGGATGGTCTTGATCCCTGTCTCCTGTACAATGTCATGAATCTTCTTCCATAGTTCTTCAGGCACTCTATCAGATCTAGTCCCTTAAATGTATTTCTCACTTCCACTGTATAATCATGAGGGATTTGATTTAGGTCATACCTGAATGGTCCAGTGGTTTTCCCTACTTTCTTCAATTTAAGTCTGAATTTGGCAATAAGAAGTTCATGATCTGAGCCACAGGCAGCTCCTGGTCTTGTTTTTGCTGACTATATAGAGCTTCTTCATCTTTGGCTGCAAAGAATATAATGAATCTGATTTTGGTGTTGACCATCTGGTGATGTCCATGTGTAAAGTCTTCTCTTGTGTTGTTGGAAGAGGGTGTTCGCTATGACCAGTGCATTCTCTTGGCAAAACTCTATTAGTCTTTGCCCTGCTTCATTCCGTATTCCAAGGCCAAATTTGCCTGTTACTCCAGGTGTTTCTTGACTCCCTACTTTTGCATTCCAGTCGGCTATAATGTAAAGGACATCTCTTTTGGGTGTTAGTTCTAAAAGGTCTTGTAGATCTTCATAGAACCGTTCAACTTCAGCTTCTTCAGCATTACTGGTTAGGGCATAGACTTGGATTACTGTGATATTGAATGGTTTGCCTTGGAAACGAACAGAGATCATTCTGTCATTTTTGAGATTGCATCCAAGTACTGCATTTCGGACTTTTTGTTAACCATGATGGCTACTCCATTTCTTCTGAGGGATTCTTGCCCGCAGTAGTAGATATAATGGTTATCTGAGTTATATTCACCCATTCCAGTCCATTTTAGTTCACTGATTCCTAGAATGTCGACGTTCACTCTTGCCATCTCCTGTTTGACCACTTCCAATTTGCCTTGATTCATGGACCTAACATTCCAGGTTCCTATGCAATATTGCTCTTTACAGCGTTGGACCTTGCTTCTATCACTAGTCTCATCCACAGCTGGGTATTGTTTTTGCTTTGGCTCCATCCCTTCATTCTTTCTGGAGTTATTTCTCTACTGATCTCCTATAGCATATTGGGCACCTACTGACCTGGGGAATTCCTCTTTCAGTATCCTATCATTTTGCCTCTTCATACTGTTCATGGGGTTCTCAAGGCAAGAATACTGAAGTGGCTTGACATTCCCTTCTCCAGTGGACCACATTCTGTCAGACCTCTCCACCATGACCCACCCATCTTAGGTGGCCGCACAGGGCATGGCTTAGTTCATTGAGTTAGGCAAGGCTGTGGTCCTAGTGTGATTAGATTGATTACTTCTGTGATAATGGTTTCAGTGTGTCTGCCCTCTGATGCCCTCTTGCAACACCTACCGTCTTGGGTTTCTCTTACCTTGGACGTGGGGTATCTCTTCACAGCTGCTCCAGCAAAGTGCAGCTGCTGCTCCTTACCTTGGACGAGGGATATCTCTCACCATCGCCCCTCCTGACCTTGAACATGGCGTAGATCCTCTAGGCCCTCCTGTGCCCACACAGCCATCGCTCCTTGGACGTGCAGTTGCTCCTCCCAGTGGTTCCTGTGCTGTTCCAGCCTGGCACTCTGGGCCGTTGTCCCTCATCTCGGATGTGAGGTAGCTCCTCTTGGCTGCCGCCTCTCAGGCATGGGGTCCTCCTGGCTTCTGCCGTTAACCTCAGAAGTGGGGTAGCTCCTCTCGGCCATGCTTGTGTGCCATCACAGCCCATAAAGTCCGTGTGTGCATATTGGGTCACTTAGTCCTATTGGACTCTTTGGGACCCCATGGACTATAGCCCACCAGGGTCCTCTGTTCATGGGATTTCCCAGGTAAGAATACTGGAGTGGGTAGCCAGTCCTTTCTCCAGGAGATCTTCCTGACCCGGGGATTGAACCCATGTCTCTTACGTCTCCTGCATTAGGTTCTTTACAGCTAGTGCCACCTAGGAAGCCTCATAAAGTCCATATATTCTATAAAATCAAAACCAAATGGAGAACAACTTTGAATATTCCTTGATCAAAACCAGTTTAGTTATGCAAAGCTTAATTTAGCATATTTTTGCAAGAGTAACTTGACCTGGGTCATTTCTTGTTTATGGCTCTTGAATTCATATTCAAAACATAAACTGTTTCCCAAGGTTGATATGACCACTGATTAATTTCCTATCATTTAAGAAAAATTTAATATTTTAACAGACCACTTTGAATAATAAACAAATACTGCCTTCTCACTTTATAAGCTGCTTTATGACAATATTACCCTGAGCCTTTTTTTTTTTGGTTGGTTTGAATATTTTTGGTTAACTGCCTTTGTGTTGTATGCATAATAAACTTTTACTAATTACTGCTTCAGTGTTTCACTGGTTTTACTTCCATTTCTGGGAATAATATAAATCACTGTAAAAATTGAGAAGGCAAACTAAAGGTCAACTTTCTAAAGTTTACATGAAAAAATAACATAATTTTTAAAAGGAAAAGTAATATAAGGGCTTACTCTTCTCTATAGTAAGATGAGTTAGCAATAAAAAGAGCACACTACTGGGACAGAAAGAAATAAATGGTATAAAGAGATGGAAAGGAAGGCTCAGAAATCAATCTAATGCATTTGGGAAGCTTGTCTTTGACAAAAGTGGACTAATAAGTCAGTGAAAAAGAAAACTATGGTTATTTATAAATGATACTGGGAACCTTGATGAGGGCATGGCAACCCACTCCAGGATACTTGCCTGGAGAATCCCCATGAACAGATGAGACTGGAGGGCTACAGTCCATAGGGTCACACAGATTTGGACATAACTGATGCAACTTAGCTAGCACACACTGGGAACCTTACTACCTCTGTGTACCATATTGCAGAAGGAGGTGTCCTGATGGAACAATGTAATACCTTGCTGAAGATTTAGTATGTGACAAGTATGTGGCAATACCTGATGGAACCCCATATATTTAATTAAACCGGAATGTATTCTTAACTAGCAAAGAAAGACTGTGCCCAGCCGCCAATTATGATATATGTCTGAGCATCAATGTGAGAGGAAAGGACATAATTCCTTCCATTATTGGACCATAGGAGATCAGATCAGTCAATTCTAAAGGAAGTCAACCCTGAGAATTCATTGAAAGGACTGATGATGAATCTGAAGCTCCAATAGTTTGGCAACCTGATGGAAAGAGCAGACTCTTTGAAAAACACCTTGATTCTGGGAAAGACTGAAGACAAAAAGAGAACGGAGCAGCAAGAGAACAAGATGGTTAGACAGCAATACCGACTCAATGGACATGAATTTAGCCAACTTGAGCTTTGTAGTTTAGAGGTCTTATTTCCAAAAAGGAGTTTGTTGTTGTTGTTGTTCAGTCACTGTCCTGTCCAATTCTTAGCAACTTCATGAATTGTAGCTTGTCAGACTCCTCTGTCCTTCATTTTATCTGGAGTTTGCTTACTCCTTGGAAGAAAAGTTATGACCAACCTAGACAGCACATTAAAAAGAAGAGACATTACTTTGCCAACAAAGGTCCATCTAGTCAAAGCTATGGTTTTTCCAGTAGTCATGTATGGATGCGAGAGTTGGCCTATAAAGAAAGCTGAGCACCAAATAATTGATGTTTTTGAACTGTGGTTTTGGAGAAGACTCTTGAGAGTCCCTTGGACTGCAAGGAGATCTAACCAGTCCATCCTAAAGGAAATCAGCCCTGAATGTTCATTGGAAGGACTGATGTTGAAGCTGAAGCTCCAATACTTTGGCTACCTGATGCGAAGAACTGACTCATTTGAAAAGAGCCTGATGCTGGGAAAGATTCAAGGCAGGAGGAGAATGGGACGACAGAGAATGAGATGGTCGGATGGTATCACCAACTCAATGGACATGAGTTTGAGTAAACTCCAGGAGTTGGTGATGGACAGGGAGGCCTGGCATGCTGCAGTCCATGGGGTCACAAAGAGTCATACATGACTGTGTGATTGAACTGAACTGAAAGCAGAAGTAGATGTTTTTTTGGAATTCTTACTTTTTTGATGATCCAGCAGATGCTGGCAATTTGATCTCTGGTTCCTCTGCCTTTTCTAAATCCAGTTTGAACATCTGGAAGTTCACAGTTCATGTACTGTTGAAGCCTGGCTTGGAGAATTTTAAGCTTTACTTTGCTAGTGTGAGACATGAGTACAATTGTGCAGTAGTTTGAACATTCTTTCATATTTTATCCAGTTTAAAATGAGGTTCTCAGTCATGCACCTATGGTCATCTAATCATGACAAAGGAAGTAAGAATCTATAACATAGAAAAGCCAGTCTCTTCAATAAATAGTGTTAGAACTGTACAGCCACATGTAAAATAATGAAATTAAAGCACTCCCTGACACCACACATAAAAATAAACTCAAAATGTGCATACATACGGGATCTAGAAAAATGGTACTGAAGACTTTATTTACAGGGCAACAATGGAGAAACAGACATAGAGAATAAACTTATGGACATGGGGAGAGGGGAGGAGAGAGTGAGATTAATGCCTTTCCATACATGGAAAGAGTAACATGGAAACTTATATTATCATATGCAAAACAGATAGCCAACAGGAATTTGCTCTATGGCTCAGGAAACTCAAACAGGGGCTCTGCTTGACACTGTGAGACAATATTTGTAAATGAAGAGAAATATTTGCAAATGGATATTGGTAAATGAAGCAACTGGCAAGGAATTAATCTCCAAAATATAACAATAGCCCATGCAGCTCGATGTTAAAAAAAAAAAAAAAAATTCAAAGAAACCAGCCAAAAATGAGCAGACCTAAATAGACGTTTCTCCAAATAAGACCTACAGATGGATTTTGGGAAGACTTTTGTTATGGTTGTGGGCTCTCCACGTCTGCCAGATCAGGAAGCTGGGGATGGGCCCTCAGACGCCACGACTGGTCCCTAACTGTAGCCCCTCCACTGTCCGATTCCTGTGGCCTTTTAAATGATTGAATAACAATGAAAATGGATCCAAAGTGACTTCTCTACTGAAGCAGAAGATTGTTATTACCTTCCATTAACTCAATTTAGTCTCTGGGAATGGGCAGAACGAGTGAAATACAAAAAACTGAAGAGAAGAAAACCTCACTTTGGAGCTTTCTCCTTGAGTGTTCTTAAGCCCTGCGTTTCTACTTGTTTTAGTTTTGGTGTGAATTTATAAATAGTGAAGACCAAAGAAACAGAAGAAACATTTGAGAGCTTTATACCAAGAAATTTGCCTTGAAAGCTGCTATTCTTGGAGGGAAAAGCATATCAAGTTCCTGTTTTTTGTTTTTGTTTTTTTTTTTAACAAGGATAAGACAAATAGAAACTCATACCTGCAGACTATTTTTACCAGCTGTGTAAGGATAATGAGATATAAATTAAGGGCTTTGTAATGTGGATGTTTTGCTACTAGAGTTGACTACTCTGAAGATCTTTTATAGCTCATCAGTGTTTTATTTTTGATCTATCACTTCAATGACATTATTTGACCAAACAAAAGTCATTCTGTCTTTCTAAGCTATGACCTTGTTATGAACAGTATTTGCATTCACTGTGCAAATGTCCATGTATTATCTATTTGAGCAACATCATAGTGCCATCACTCAAGGAAGTTGAATGAGGTGAACATTGATATAGCTGTTTCCTCTTCCCCCATTTTTTAAATGTAACAAATACTTTTTATGTTCCCCTCCCCCTTCTCCTTTCCCCTTCCCCTTTTGGAAACGTATCAGGAACTAGATAGTTTCAGATGAACAATTGAGGGGACTGAGAGATTGATCCACACAGAGCCTGGATGCTTTTTGCTTCATCATAAGGCTTTCTGCTAGCCAGCCTAATTAAGTACACTTTTAACAAGAGAACCTTGTGGAAATGCAGCTGGCAGCTCAAGAAGTTCAGGGAGCAGGACCACAGAGGTTATACTCTGGGATCTTGGCCATGAGGTTGGATGCCTCATCTTGTTGAAAAGAGACACTGGACCTAAATGGCACAGCATGACTTGTTCCTGCTTGGCTAAATTTCTCAACACCACAGTCAGCTAAATCACCTACAGTGACTTTCAAAAAACACGGAGAGCACCTACCTCGAGGAGATGGTAGATTTGGAGTAAGCCGTCATAGACATAATTCCTCTGATGGCTTTTTCAACAGCGGACTTCTTCAAACGACAGGAGATTCATGGCACCAGCCCTCCCTGTTCCACCATGACTCTGTGGACTCTGCCGTCTCTAAGAAAGCATATGCTGGAATCACAGGGAACCTCTCTGGCTGGCATGTCTCTTCACGAGGCCATGAGGGCATGAGCCAGTGTAGTTGGGGTGGCACAGGAAACCATTGCCATTGGAATGGCAGCTTCCATTCCCAGAAAGGCTGTGCCTTTCAGGAAAAGCCACCTACAGATATTAGGGAAAAGAAGAAAGAAGATAAGCTGGAAAAGTTGCAGTTTGAAGAGGAATACTTTCCTTCTTTGAATCCAGAAGCTGGCAAACAGAATCAGCCATGCAGAACTATTGGGACCCCTTCTGGAGTGTGGGAAAACCCATCTTGTGCCAAGCAACCCTCCAAAATGCTAGTCATCAAAAAGTTTCCAAAGATCCTGCTGCTGCCTTCTCTGCTGCATTCACCTCACCAGGATCTCACCATGGAAATGGAAACAAATCATCCACAATGGTTCCAAGTGTCTATAAGAACATGGTTCCTAAGCCTGTACCACCTCCATCCAAGGCCAGTGCTTGGAAAGCTAACAGAATGGAACACAAATCAGGACCCCTTTCCTCTAGCTGAGAGTCTGCTTTTACCAGTCCAGTCTCTGTTACCAAACCAGTAGTACTGGCTGGTGGTGTAGTTTTAAGCTCTCCCAAAGAGAGTCCCGCCAGCACCACTCCTCCAATTGAGATCAGCTCCTCTCGTCTGACCAAGCTGACCCGCCGAACTACTGACAGGAAGAGCGAGTTGCTGAAGACACTGAAGGAGGACTGGAATGGAGACTTCTCAGAGAGCAGAGAGTGTGAGAAGTTGGAAGATTCGGAGGACAACAGTACACCTGAACCAAAGGAAAATGGGGAGGAAGGCTGCCACCAGAATGGTCTCGCGCTCCCTGTACAGGAGGACCGGGAGGCCCTCTCGCATTCTTTGGAAGCAGAGCACAGGTTACTGAAAGCAATGGGATGGCAGGAGTATCCTGAAAATGATGAGAATTGTCTTCCCCTCACAGAGGATGAGCTCAGAGAGTTCCACATGAAGACAGAGCAGCTGAGAAGAAATGGCTTTGGAAAGAATGGCTTCTTGCCGAGATGATATTCTCCCCCTTGGAGCACTTGCAGAGTAGAGTTTGAGGACTCAGACACGAAGACAAGTAGCAGCGAGACATCTGATGACGATGCCTGGAAGTAGGCGTGTAAATGCTCACAGCTAAATCTGACCCAGTAAACTCAGCTTGTGTGTTTAGGGGTTATACAGAAATCATTCTTTTCCTTTTCCTGTTCTTATTTTATTGTTGAATACTTCATGCCCAAGGGAAATAATCATATCCCAAAGAGAGAGTGAGCGATTGGCTTGTTTAGCTTTTGTTGTTGTTCTTCCCTGTTATCTGCTTAATAGAGAGAACTTTGTGTGGTGGGAAAGATTTTTAAAACGCACATACACACAGTATATATGGGACAATGCACAAGTGGGAGCTGGCAGTGCAGAGAAGAGGAGACACTGGTCTGCAGCAACAGCTTCTACTACCAGCCCTTGGGGAACTCATCCCTGTGCTCAAGTAATCATTGTCAATGACAAAGTGACTATTGAAGTTACAATTGTATTAAATTCATCGTTTCCTGTGGTCATGTATGGATGTGAGAGTTGGACAGTGAAGAAGGCTGAGTGCCGAAGAATTGATGCTTTTGAACTGTGGTGTTGGGGAAGACTCTTGAGAGTCCCTTGGACTGCAAGGAGATCCAACCAGTCCATTCTGAAGGAGATCAGCCCTGGGTGTTCTTTGGAAGGAATGATGCTAAAGCTGAAACTCCAGTACTTTGGCCACCTCATGCGAAGAGTTGACTCATTGGAAAAGACTGATGCTGGGAGGGATTGGGGGCAGGAGGAGAAGGGGACCACAGAGGATGAGATGGCTGGATGGCATCACTGACTCAATGGACGCGAGTCTGAGTGAACTCCGGGAGTTTGTGATGGACAGGGAGGCCTGGCGTGCTGCAATTCATGGGGTGGCAAAGAGTCAGACATGACTGAGCGACTGAACTGAACTGAACTAAATGCTAATAATTTTGATATTTTATTTTATTTTTGGTTGCTCAGGTAATGTTAGCCCTTAACCAGGCATATGTGGTTCCCCCTTGACTTTTTATTTCTTTCTGGGTACAGCTGTAAAATATTTGGATATAGGAAATGTTGTGTTAATCTTGCAACCTTGATATTCAGAGTGGATTGTAAAATATAAATTTTGTGAGATTTCAAAGATTAAGATTATTTTGATAACATTATTTACAGATTTAAAAGATGTGGTTATCACAAGTCTGTTGAGAGGGAAAACTACTGCATAAAATAACTAACTCAGAATAAGTGTTTTGCATCAGTTTGGATTGTCTTGTGTAAGAAGTTTATTTTCTTTAAAATTACATGAGTGGATTTAGAGGTCTGAGGAAAATCTGAATTCAGACACACCTGTTTCTCCTTTTAGCAGATACATTTCTAATGCAGAAAAACCTGTGCAATAAACTGCCAGTAATAAAACCAGAAAGAAAGAAAGAAAAAAAAAAAAGACCTACAGATGATCAACAAACACATGAAAAGATTTTCATCATTAATGATTATTAGAGGAATGCAAATCAAAGCTGCAAAGATTAGAAGAATACAAATCAAAGCCTCACACCAGTCAGAATGGCCATTATCAAAAAATCTATAAAACAATAAATACTGGAGAGAGTGTGGAGAAAAGGCCACCCCCTACACTTTTAGTGGGAATGTAAATGTGTGTAGCCACTATGGAGAACAGTATAGACGTTATTTAAGAAACTAAAAATGGCATTACCATATGACCCAGTAATTGCACCCCTGGGTATATACTTGGAGAAAACCATAATTTAGAAAGATACATGCACCTCAATGTTCATTGTAGCACTATTTCCAATAGTCAGGACATGAAAGCAACCTAAATGTTCATGAAAAAAGGAAGAGGTAAAGAAGACACGGTACATATATACAGTGGAATACTGTTGTTTTTCTTTCAGTCCCTAACTTGTGTCCAACTCTGTAGACCACCAGGCTCCTCTGTCCATGGGATTTCCCAGGCAAGTATAGTGGAATGGGTTGCCATTTCCTTCTCTAGAGGATCTTTCCCAACCTAGAGATTGAACCTGTGTCTCCTGCATTGGCAGGCAGTTTTTTTTGTTTGTTTGTTTTTTGTTTTTTTTTTACCACTGAGCCCCCTGGAAAGCCTACAATGGAAAACTGCTGAGCCATAAAAGGGAACAAAATTGTGCCACTTGCAAAGACATGGATGGACCTAGAGACTGCCATACAGAGTGAAGTAAGTCATAAAAAGTAAAGCAATATATTCATGATGTGGAACCCAGAAAAATGGTCCAAATGAATTAATTTGCCAAGCAGAAATAGAGACACAGATGTAGAGAACGAAAGTATGGATACTAAACTGGGGGGTGAGATTAATTGGGAAATTGGGATCGACATATATATATATTAATATGTGTAAAATAAATAGCTAGAGCGAACCTACTGTATAGCACAGGGAACTCTATTCAGTGCTCTGTGGTGACCTAAATGAGAAGGAAATCCGAAAACCAAGGGATATATGTATATGTATATCTGATTCACTTTGTTGTCCAGCAGAAACTAACACATTATAAAGTAACTATACTCCAATAAAAATTAATAATAATAAATAAAATGAGGTGTTCAGGCCTGAAGGTGATTTTGATATAGGAGTAAGACATAATGCGGGAAAAAATACTTTACTACTAATTAGAGGATTTTAGGTGATTAGGTCACAACTTTTAAAAAGTTATAGCTATTCTCTGAATCTAAACTTTAAAATATGGAAAACCTGGATAATATAATTTTTTTATTTGGCAGGGGTTTTGTTTGCATCTAATGGATAACGTAACAGAAAGCATGTGTGAATGTAAATGAAAGTGAAAGTGAAGTCGTGTCCGACCCTTTGCAACTCCATGGACTGTAGCCTACCAGGCTTCTCCATCCACAGGATTTTCCAGGCAAGAAGCTGCACAGAATCTAAGAATCATATTAATCAAAACTTTGCACATCTCTGCAAGGGCCTTTTATTTCTTTACTCCTCCAAAAATGGTGTTTCTCAAATCCCTTTTCACCACTCCTTTGAACCACTCCTTATATATTACAGAAGACATGCTATATAAATATAGAGGAAACATAACCACGAGGAAGATGTCTACACAGCTTTCCACACTGAATTTATTAAGAAGAATTCCCAGTTTCAAATCTGTCATCTGAGTGTATAAAGGACTTGGGTGTTCATCTCGTTCAACTTTTCACCTATACAGAAATTGTTTCATCAATATCTCCAAGAGAAACCAGCTTTCCCTGGCAGGTATCACAAAAAGTACATTCCTGTTGTTTTTAACTATCATTATTATTGGATTGGCCAAAAAGTTTATTCAGTTTTAAGTAAAAATTAAAAATGCATTCTTCATTTTCACCAAGAACGTTATTGAACAACATACTCATTTACAAATGAACTTTTTGGCCAACCCAAGATCTGTCATTTTAGTTGATACTTGCCTCTGTAATTTTCTTACTTTTATGTCATGCACTAGTTCTAATATTATTTCATAGGTGTTTGAGACAATTATGATTAATAATCTGATCCTTTCCCTTTACTCCTGTAACTTGAATTTCAGACACTTCAGCTTTTTGTGTGCAGTGTTTTACTTATCAGTATTCTTTTTAAAACTTAATAAAACTGGAGCTCATATTTCATGTATGACCTCTATTTTCAGGGTAAAAGGTAACCATATTCTTTCCTGTTAATTTTATTTAGATTTTCAAATCAAAGTATATAATATCATCAATAAGGCTCTCACATTTTTAAATTATCTCTATTCTTATTTCTATCCCTCAATTTTTAGTTTTTGGATTAAGTCTTTCCATGTTATTTTATTATTACTAGTAGCATAATTGTCATTTTACTGGCTACATTTCTCTGTAACTACAATATTGCCTTTCTCCATTTTTTGTTCTCATGGNTTTAATTTTTATTATTGGTGTCTTCCAACTTATTCCTGGTGAAGTATTTTCATTTATGCATTTTAGTAAGCATATTATTTTAATTCTACTAATGTAGCTATTTTAGGGTGTAATATCATTATTTGTTTTATATATAAGTGACCTGTAATGATTCAGTAATGCTGAATCCAAATACTTCACTGTATATATTACAAATGAGCATTTCATTATATTTCTAGAAATATTGACTCAATTTTCTTATAGAATCTCTTTATTTATTCTAAATAAATCTTTTGGGATTTCATATATATCCTATGCACCAAAACAATAGCAGAGGTATAAAAATAAAAGCATTCATCAAGAAGGTTAAAAATAAAAAATATAGTAGATATCAACAAAAGTAGAGATATCATTGTCTTCAAAGTCATTATGCTAAGTTAAAGTAGCCAAGTGCATGAGGCTACACTGTAAACTTCATTTATATGAAATTTCCAGAATAGGACACTCTATACAGGCAGAAAGCAGATTAGACATAGGTTAGGGACAGAACATAATTTGACTGGAAACAGATAAGAAATGTCTCTGGCAATGATTAAAAATGCCCTAAAACTGGACTGTGGTGGTAATTAGACAATTTTTCGACTTTAACAATCAAAATGCATGGATATTTGATATATTAAGCTATTTTTAATTATTATAGAGGAAATTCATAAACCGTTGCTGATTTTTTTTTTATACGTGTCTATTTTAATAACTAACTAGAGGACTTGGGGGCAAGAGGATCCATTTAATATTCATTATTTTAGTCCTTCTCTAGTATCTTTAAGTGTTTCTGAAACACATTAGGTCCTTATTTTATTTTGGTAAAAATAATTATTAACTATATCCATTTTCAATCTGATGACTTAGAGTTTGCCATACTAGTAATGCCCTATTCTATAGTCAACTCTCACTTTAAATTCCTTTTTTATTCAATGTGACAACAAACATTTGTCTCTGAGAAATATATCTTTGATATTATAGGAGAAGGAAATGGCAACTCACTCCAGTGTTCTTGCCTGGAGAATCCCAGGGACAGGGAAGCCTGGTGGGCTGCCATCTATGGGGTCGCCCAGGGTCGGACACGATTGAAGCGACTTAGCAGAAGCAGCATGCATATGTATAGTTGATCACACCTCAGCATAATTAAGGCCATATATGACAAGCCCACAGCAATTATTCTCAATAGCAAAAAACTGAAAGCATATCCTCTAAGATTTGGAACAAGAGAAGGGTGCTCACTCTTGCCATTATTATTATTCAACAAGTTTTGGAAGTCCCAGCTGTAGCAATCAGAGAAGAAAAGAAATAAAAGGAATCCAGATTGGAAAGTAAGAAGTTAAATTCTCATTGTTTCAGATGGCACAATACTATACATAGAAAACCCCAAAAATGGCACCAGAAAATTGCTAGAGCTAATCAGTGAATGAAAGTAAGCCATGCTGTGTGGCGCAACCCAAGACAAATGGGTCATGGTGGAGAGGTCTGACAGAATGTGGTCTTCTGGAGAAGGGAATGGCAAACCACTTCAGTATTCTTGCCTTGAGAACTCCCATGAACAGTATGAAGAGGCAAAAAGATAGGACACTAAAAGATGAACTCCCCAGGTTGATAGGTGTCCAATATCCTACTGGAGATCAGTGGAGAAATAACTCCAGAAAGAATGAATGGATGGAGCCAAAGCAAAAACAACACCCAGTTGTAGATGTGACTGGTGATAGAAGCAAGGTCTGATGTTGTAAAGAGCAATATTGCATAGGAACCTGGAATGTTAGGTCCATGAATCAAGCCAATTGGAAGTGGTCAAACAGGAGATGGCAAGAGTGAACATCAACATTCTAGGAATCAGCAACCTAAGATTCATTGGAACGTAACTCAGATGACGATTATATCTACTACTGTGGGCAGGAATCCCTTAGAAGCAATGGAGTGGCCATTATAGTGAACAAAAGAGTCCGAAATACAGTACTTGGATGTAATCTCAAAAACGACAGAATGATCTCTGTTCATTTCCAAGGCAAACCATTCAATATCACAGTAATCCAAGTCTATGCTCTGACCAGCAACACTAAAGAAGCTGAGGTTGAATGGTTTTATGAAGACCTACAAGACCTTTTAGAATTACGACCCCCCAAAAATGTCCTTTACATTACAGCGGACTGGAATGCAAAAGTAGAAAGTCAAGAAATACCTGGAGTAACAGGCAAATTTGGCCTTGGAGTACAGAATGAAGCAGGGCAAAGGCTAATAGAGTTTTGCCAAGAGAATGCACTGGTCATAGCGAACACCCTCTTCCAATAACACAAGAGAAAACTCTACACACAGACATCACCAGATGGACAACACCAAAATCTGATTGATTATATTCTTTGCAGCCAAAGATGGAGAGGCTCTATACAGTCAGAAAAACAAGACCGGGAGCTGACTGTGGCTCATATTATGAACTCCTTTTTGCCAAATTCAAACTTAAATTGAAGAAAGTAGGGAAAGCCACTGCACCATTCAGGTGTGACCTAAATCAAATCCTTATGGATTATACAGTGGAAGTGACAAATAGATTTAAGGGACTAGATCTTATAAACAGAATGCCTGATAAACTGTGGATGGAGGTTCATGACACTGTACAGGAGACAGGGATCAAGACCATCCCCAAGAGAAAGAAATGCAAAAAAGCAAAATGGCTGTTTGAGGAGGCCTTACAAGTACCTGTGAAAAGAAAAAAAAAAAAAAAAAGAAAAGTAAAGGAGAAAAGGAAAGATATACCCATTTGAATGCAAAGTTCCAAAGAATAGCAAGGAGAGAAAAGAAAGCCTTCCTCAGTGATCAATGCAAAGAAATAGAGGAAAACAATAGAATGGGAAAGACTAGAGATCTCTTCAAGAAAATTAGAGATACCAAGGGAACATTAGTGCAAAGTTGGGCTCAATAAAGGACAGAAATGGTAGGGACCTAACAGAAGCAGAAGATATTGAGAAGAGGTGGAAAGAATACACAGAAGAACTGTACAAAACAGATCTTCACAACCCAGATTATCATGGTGGTGTGATCACTCACATAGAGCCAGACATCCTGGAATGTGAAGTCAAGTGGGCCTTAGGAAGCATCACTATAAACAAAGCTAGTGGACATGATGGAATTCCAGATGAGCTATTTTAAATCCTAAAAGATGATGCTGTGAAAGTGCTGCATTCAACATGCCAGCAAATTTGGAAAACTCAGCAGTGGCCACAAAACTGGAAAAAGTCAGTTTTCATTTGGCAATGCCAAAAAAGGCTCAAACTACCACATAATTGCACTCATCTCACACGCTAGTAAACTAATGCTCAAAATTCTCCAAGCCAAGCTTCAGCAATATGTGAACTGTGAAATTCCAGATGTTCAAGCTGGTTTTAGAAAAGGCAGAGGAACCAGAGATCAAATTGCCAACATCTTCTGGATCGTCAAAAAAGCAATAGAGTTCCAAAACATCTATTTCTGCTTTATTGACTATGCCAAAGCCTTTAACTGTGTGGATCACAATAAACTGTGGAAAATTCTCAAAGAGAGGGGTATACCTGACCACCTGACCTGTCTCTTGAGAAATCTGTATGCAGGTCAGAAAGCAATAGTTAGAACTGGACATGGAACAACAGACTGGTTCCAAATAGGAAAAGGAGTATGTCAAGGCTGTATATTGTCATCCTGCTTATTTAACTTATATGCAGAGTACATCATGATAAATGCTTGGCTAGATGAAGCACAAGCTGGAATCAAGGTTGCTGGGAGAAATATCAATAACCTCATATGTGCAGATGACACCACCACCATTATTGCAGAAAGTAAAGAGGAACTAAAGAGCCTCTTGATGAAAATGAAAGAGGAGAGTGAAAAAGTTGGCGCAAAGCTCAACATTCAGAAAACGAAGATCATGACATCTGGTCCCATCACTTCATGGCAAATAGATGGGAAACAGTGGAAACAGTGTCAGACTTTATATTTTGGTAATCCTAAATCACTGCAGATGGTGATTGCCACCATGAAATTAAAAGATGCTTACTCCTTGGAAGGAAAGTTATGACCAACCTAGAGAGCATATTAAAAAGCAGAGACATTACTTTGCCAACAAACGTCTGTCTAGTCAAGGCTATGGTTTTTCCAGTAGTCATGTATGGTGTGAGAGTTGGACTATAAAGAAAGCTTAATGCAGAAGAATTGATGCTTTTGAACTGTGGTATTGGAGAAGACTCTTGAGAATCCCTTGGACTGCAAGGTTATCCAACCAGTCCATCCTAAAGGAAATCAGTCCTGGGTATTCATTGAAAGGACTGATCTTGAAGCTGAAACTCCAATACTTTGGCCACCTGAATTAGTGCCCTGGCTCATTTAAAAAGACCTTGATGACTCATTTAAAAAGACTCTGAAAGATTGAGGGCAGGAGGAGAAGCAGATGACAGAGGATGAGGTGGTTGGATGGTGTCACTGACTCAAGGAACATGAGTTTGGGTAAACTCCAGGAGTTGGTGATGGACAGAGAGGCCTGCCATGTTGTGGTTCATGGAGTCACAAAGTGTCAGACATGGCTGAGTGACTGAACTGAACTGAACTGAATCAGTGTTATAGAAAAGTCACAGGATATAAAACTAATAAACAGAAATCACTTGCATTCTTATACACTAACCATGAAATCTCAGAGGAATGAAGGAAACAATCCCATTCACCATTGCAACAAAAAGAATAAAATAAGGAATAAGCCTAGGAAAAAACCTACCTAAAGAGACAAAAGACCTGTATGCAGATTACAAGACACTAATGAAATAAATCAAAGATAACACAAACAGATGGAGAGATATGCCATGTTCTTGAACTGAAATAATCAATATTGTGAAAATGACTATACTACCTAAAGAAATTTACAGATTCAATGCAATCCCTGTCAAACTACCAATGGTATGCTTCACAGAACTAGAACAAAAATGTTATAATTTGTATGGAACCACAAAAGACCCTGAATAGCTAAAGCAATCTTAAGAAAGAGAAATAGAGATGAAAGAATCAACCTTCTTGACTTTAGACTATACTACAAAGCTACAGTCATCAAGGCAGTATGGTAGTGGCACAAAAAATGACATATAGATCAATTAAATAAGATAGAAAGCCCAGAGATAAACCCATGCACCTATGGGCACCTTATCTTTGACAAGGGAGGCAAGAGTATGCAATGGAGAAAAGACAGTCTCTTCAGAAAGTGGTGCTGAAAAAACTGGGCAGCTACATGTGAAAAAAATGCAATTAGAACATTTCCTAATACCATACACAAAAATAAACTCAAAATGGATTAAAGACTTAAATGTAAGACCAGAAACTATAAAGCTCTTAGAGGAAAACATAGGCAGAATACTCTCTGACATAAATCACAGCAAGATCCTTTGACTCATCTTCTAGAGTAAAGAAAATAAAAACAAAAATAAATAAATTGGGCATAATTAAATTTAATCAATTCTGCACAGCAGAACAAAGTATAAACAAGGTGAAAAGACAATCTTAAGAATGGGAGAAAATAATAGCAAGTGAAACAACTGACAATGGATTAATCTCTAAAATACACAAGCAGCTCATGCAGCCCAGTATCAGAAAAACAAACAACCCAGTCAAAAAGTGGGCAGAAGACCTAAACAGATACGTCTCCAAAGAGGACATACAGATAGATAATAAACACATTAAAAGATGCTCAACATTGCTCATTATTAGAGAGACACAAATCAAAACTATAATGAGATATCACCTCACACTTGTCAGAATGGCCGTCATCAAAAAATCGACAGCACCACAGAAGCGTTGGTTGGCCCTGGATAGTCGCCTCCCCTCCCCTCCCCCACTCACTGACGGCAGGAAATGCGGCCAACCCCTCGCCTGTCACACACTGCATGCCTGGTGCTAAACCATGTGTGTAGGACCTGCTTCTAGGTCAGGTTTTGTACGCAGCAGAGCAGCTCCCTCACTGCAATCTATTGAAAGTCAGCCCTTGACACAAGGGTTTGTAAGAAAAAAAAAAAAGAAATTAAAAAAAAAAAACGAATAAAAGAATTCAGAAGAGGAAGAAACACTTTTAACAAAAAAAAACTATTTTTAAAAATCTACAATCAATAAATGCTGGAGAGGGTGTGGAAAAAAGGGAACCCTCTTGCACTGTTGGCAGGAATGTAAATTGATGTAACCACTATGGAAGACAGTATGGAGATTCTTTAAAACACTAGGAATAAAACCAACAAGTGAAAAGTGAAAGTAAAAGTCGCTCAGTTGTCTCCGACTCTTTGTGACCCATGGGTTACACAGACCATGGAATTCTCCAGGCCAGAATACTGAAGTGGTAGCCTTTCCCTTCTTCAGGGGATCTTCCCAACCCAGGGATCGAACCCAGGTCTCCCGCATTGCAGGCAAATTCTTTATGAGCTGAGCCACAAGGGAAGCCCCATATGACCCAACAATTCCACTACAGGGCATGCACCCTGAGGAAATCAACACTGAGAATAATATGTGTACCCCATGTTCATTGCAGCACTATTTACAATAGCCAGGACATGGAAGCAACGTTGATGTCCATTGACAGATGAATGGATAAAGAACCTATGGTATATATATATATATATACACACAATGGGCTATTACTTAGTCATAAAAAGGGACACATTTGAGTCTGCTCTAATGAAGTGGATGAACCCAGAGCCTATTATACAAAATGAAATAAGTCAGAAAGTGAAAGACAAGTATCATATATTAATGCATATATATGGAATCTAGAAAGATAGTACTGATGAACTCATGTGCAGGGCAGCAATGGAAACACAGACATATAGAACAGATTTGTGGGCAAAGTAAGGGAAGGAGAGGGTGCGGTGAATTGAGAAAGTAATATTGAAACATATATAACCATATATAAAATAGATACCAGTGTAAATTTGCTGTATGACACAGGGGGCTCAAACCGAGTGCTCTGACAACCTAGAGGGCTAGAATGGGGAGGGAGGTGGGAGGAAGGTTCAAGAGGGAGGTGACATTTGTATACCTATAGCTGATTCATGTTGATGTATGGCAGAAACCTACACAATATTATAATTATCCTCCAATTAAAATAAATAAAGTTTTAAAAATTAAAAAGACAAAACAAAAAAAGTGAAGGAATAGCTCAGAATATCTTGAAATATGCAATTTATATAGAGGAAAGGAGCTATTTCACAGAGAAGAAGGAATCCACGAACAAACATAGGAGAATACAGAATGACACTTGAAGCACCAGCAAACAGTTGATTAGCATCAGAGGGCTTAACTAGGCACATATGAGAAATGAATAACAATAATCTTAGAAATAATAATGTCAGAGTGGTAGGCAGAGACTAAGTGATAAATTCTTGCTAACAGAGCCTTCTTGGTTTTATTCCATAGGGCAAGGGAACTCATCGAGGGTATTTCCACAAATTTTCTGGTTATTAGGGAAGACTAGCTCTCCAACTTATTATATTGTCTCAAAACCTTTGCTTAGATTACCTGAGATATTTCAGCAATGATACAATGTTAGTCACTTCCCGGAGGATAATCAATAGGTATGATGTGTAGGAATGAGCATGTGGGTAAAGAGAGGAGAGTACAGGGAATAATTGCATCCACATAGGAAGGAAACTCCATAATGAGGTTGTAACCTCAAACAAAGGAGGAACAAAACGATCCCAAGGAAAACATAGACATTTCAATATGTAGGTTGAGGTGAGTGCATCAGAAACTGAGAAGGGCCACCAAGGACAGCTAGAGTGTTGTGTTCATGAAAGAAAAAGTTGTTAGGAGGAGAGGTAAGAGGAGACAATCAAATTATCTTCTATTTTTCCATGGAACTAGACAGTGTTGTCCTAAAAAATAAAACAGCCAATTATTCTACTGGCATAATGGATTTATTTGAGAACAGCAGAGAACTGCAATTTGGGGTAAACATGCTATAGCAAAAACTATAGGCAAGTCTAAGAAAGAAATGAGAGAAGCATTACTTTGTTGACAAAAAAGTGGAAGTTGGAAGGGGTTGTTTTGAATGAAATTACAGTGAAGGTCCATCTAGTAAAAGCTATGGTTTTTCCAGTAGTCATGTACGGATGTGAGAGTTGGACCATAAAGAAAACTAGCACCAAAGAATTGATGCTTTTGAACTGTGGTGTTGGAGAAGACTCTTGAGAGTACCTTGGACTGTAAGGAGATCCAACCAGTCAATCCTAAAGAAAACCAGTCCTGAGTATTCACTGAAAGGGCTGATGTTGAAGCTGAAACTCCAATACTTTTGCCACCTGATGAGAAGAACTGACACATTAGAAAAAATCCTGATGCTGGGAAAGATTGAAGGCGGGAGGAGAAAGGGACGACAGAGGATGAGATGGCATCATCAACTCGATGAACATGAGTTTGAGCCAGATCCAGCGGTTGGTGATGGACAGGGAAGTCTGGCGTGCTGCAGTCCATGGTGTCACAGAGTCAGACATGACTGAATGTCTGAACTGACTGACACGAAGGAAAAAGAGAGTTTAGAAAGGTGCAGGGGTACCCATTTCCTGGATTTATTGCTGGACAAGGAGAACTCTTCTTTATGGGGTCTGTAGTGATGCTTTTCTATAGGGGTCTGTAACTGATAAGCATTCAATGTATGAGGACTCTCACTTCAGGCCTCCAGCTCCATTTTAGTAGAGATTTCCCTCCTACACTGTTTATGGGAATGTGAATTGGTACATCTACTATGGAGAACAGTATGGAGGTTTCTTAAAAAACTAAAAATAGAGTTACAAAATGATCCTACAATTGTACCTCTGGGTATACATCCAAAGAAAACCAAAATATAAAAAGATACATCCATCACAATGTTCATAGCAGCACTATTTATAATAGCTAAGACTTGGAAGCAACATAAATATCCATTTAATAAATGTGTATAGAATATGTGGTATAAATAAAATATAGAAT
>SJYQ01002543.1:13608-46075 GCA_006410935.1 Redunca redunca | reverse complement strand
CTTAATTATAAAAAAATAATGAAAGAATGCTATTTTCAAAAAATTAGATGGACCTAGAGATTATTATACTAAATGAAGTAAGTCAGACAAAGACAAATATCATATGAGCTCACTTGTATGTGGAAACTTAAAAAAAAAAAAAAGACCCAAATGAACTTACTTACAGAACAGAAACAGACTCAGATACAGAAAACAAACTTAAGGTTATGAAAAAAGAAAGAGGATGGATAAATTAGGAGGTTGGAATTAACATTTACACAGGTCTGTATGTAAAATAAATAACCAACAAGAACCTACTGGATAGAACAGAGAACTACCAATATTTTGTAATAATCTATGTAGGAAAAGATATGGAAAAAAATGTGTGTGTGCTTAGTCACTCAGTTGTGTCTGAATCTTTGAGACTGCGTAAACTATAGCCTGCCAGACTCCTGTGTTCATGGGACTCTCCAGGAAAGAATACTGGAATGGGTAGCCATTCCCTTCTCCAGGGGATCTTCCTCCTGGAGGAGGGCGTGGAAACCCACTGTAGTATTCTTGCCTGGAGAATCACCAAGGAGAGAGAAGCCTGGCAGGCTACAGTCCACTGGGCAACAAAGAGTCAGACACAACTGAGTGACTAAGCACAACACAGTGCATATATAAATACATACACATTAATCAATGTGGTATACACTTTAAATTAACACAACATTGTAAATCAACTATACTTCAACTTAAAAATGAGGCTTCTTCAGAATTCCCTAGCAGGCCAGTGGTTAGGACTCCACTCTCTCACTGCCAAGGGCCTGTGTTCAATCCCCAGTTGGGGAATTAAAGTCCTCCAACCTGTAAAAGGAGTATGTCAAGCCTGTATATTGTCACCCTGCTTATTTAATTTATGTGCAGAGTGAATCATGAGAAACACTGGGCTGGAGGAAGCACAGGCTGGAATCAAGATTGCTGGGAGAAATATCAGTCACCTCAGATATGCAGATGACACCACTCTTATGGCAGAAAGTGAAGAGGAACTAAAGAGCCTCTTGATGAAAGTGATAGAGGAGAGTGAAAAAGTTGGCTTAAAGCTCAACATTCAGAAAACGAAGATCATGGTATCTGGTCCCATCACTACATGGGAAATAGATGGGGAGACAGTGGAAACAGTGTCAGACTTCATTTTGGGGGGCTGCAAAATCACTGCAGATGATGACTGCAGCCATGAAATTAAAAGACGCTTACTCCTTGGAAGGAAAGTTATGACCAACCTAGAGAGCATATTGAAAAGCAGAGACGTTACTTTGCCAACAAAGGTCCTTCTAGTCAAGGCTATGGTTTTTCCAGTGGTCATGTATGGATGTGTGAGTTGGACTGTGAAGAAAGCTGAGCACTGAAGAATTGATGCTCTTGAACTTTGGTGTTGGAGAAGACTCTTGCGAGTCCCTTGGACTTCAAGAAGATCCAACCAGTCCATTCTAAAGGAGATCAGCCCTGGGTGTTCTTTGGAAGGAATAATGCTGAAGCTGAAACTCCAGTACTTTGGCCACCTCATGCGAAGAGTTGACTCGTTGGAAAAGACTCTGATGCTGGGAGGGATTGGGGGCAGGAGAAAAAGGGGACCACAGAGGATGAGATGGCTGGATGGCATCATCGACTTGATGGACATGAATTTGAGCAAACTCTGGTAGATGGTGATGGACAGGGAGGCCTGGCGTGCTGCAATTCATGGGGTCGCAAAGAGTCGGACATGATTGAGCAACTGAACTGAACTGAACCTGTATAGTGAAGTCAAAAAACAAATTTTTTAAAGTGAAGTTTCCTTTATTCTATTTCACAATTTGAATGTATCTTTACTCACCTCTGTTGATGTATATACTTTGGAGTAATCAAACTTTATAGCAGTAAAATATAGTGAAATCTGTTCTTTAACTGAGTGATTCTTTCCCTCATCTGCACAGACCTCTTAGAGTATCACTGATGGTAGGAAGTCAAAATATCTTAACTTCTCTGAGCTTCATTCTTCTAATATGCAAAATATTCTTATGGAGTGTGTTCTACACTCAGTTGAGAAACTGCGTGAAATGCACATATTACCTATCACACAAAAGGCACACAGTTGGCTGAATAGTGAGAACTTGGCTCTTTAATTAACAAGACATGAAGTTTGGGCCATTGTTCTTTGAAGAGCTGATTTGAATTCCTTATTTCTCAGGCTGTAAATCATTGGGTTGAACAGTGGTGTGAGGATGGTATAAAACACGGATATTAGGGTGTCTTGACTTGAAGAGTAATTGGATTTGGGCCTTAAGTAGATGAAAGAAGCACAACCATAATGAACAGTTATCACAATGAGATGAGAGGCACATGTAGAGAAAGTTTTGTATCTTCCAACAGATGATGGGATTTTTAGAATGGCAGAGATGATGTGGATGTAGGAGACCAGGATAAGTAACAGGGGAATAATCAAGGCAAATACACCAAGAACAAATATGACCAACTGACTGAGGTAAGAGTGATGAGATGCCAGCTTGAGGACAGGAAAGATGTCACAGAAGAAGTGGTGTAGTTGGTTGGAGGAGTGAAAGGGCAGGTGAAACACCAAGGATGTGATGATCTGTGCGACAGTAAAGCCACAGGCACAGGCAGCAGCCACTAGTCCCACACACACCCCATGCCCCATGAACAGTGTGTAATGCAGAGGGTTACAGATGGCCACGTAGCGATCATAACCCATGGCTGCCAGCAGGAAGGAGTGAGAGCAACCTAGAAAGAGGAAGGAAAACATCTGGATGGCACAGCCCAGAAAGGAGATGGTCTTCTTCTGGGCTAGCAGGTCAACCAGCATCTTGGGTACAATGACGAAGGTATAACAAGTCTCAGAGCAAGAGAGGACACCAAGGAAGAAGTACATGGGGGTGTGGAGGGCTCTGTCCAGCACAATGGTAGAAACAATGATGACGTTGGTGCCCAGCATGAACAAATACACAAGCAGGAAGACAACAAAGAGCAGCCGCTGCAGCCCAGCCAGAGATGAGAAGCCGAGGAAGACAAACTCTGTCACTAAGGTCTCATTGGCCCACTCCATGGTCACTGCTATACAGGAGAGCCAGAGCCAGAACCAGAGCCACAGGCCAGGATCCAGGGATGGAGAAAGGCATGGGGATCTCAGCACAAAGTCTGCAGGTGGCAGGCATCTCCAGATGTTTGATGGAACTCGTTCATTCCCTCCAAAATAGTCTGCCAAAATAAGAATTAAGGCTAAATATGGAACAGAATAATTGACAATCTATGAGCAGACTTTTCCCAAGGCTATAAACATGTTATCTCTTAAAGGAAGGAATAGGAATTACCTGATTTTTTTTTCTGTGTGTCTTAATTACAAATTATCGTGGGTTTTTGCTCACTACAAGCCCAAGGAAGCCAACTCTCCAAAAGTGAAAAATATGGATGGTTAACTTCAGCTATCTGAACTTGATCAGACTATGGAATAAAGAATGAGTAGTGTTCAGGCAACATGAGCCAAGGGTGGAACAGATAACATTAGTTTAAGCAAATATTCTTTTTCAGGAGAATGAGAGTCACTAAGCTGGTACTTGATGCGATTAATAAAGAAGCACTTATAGTAAAAAAAAAAAAAAAAGAGAGAGAGAGAGACTCATTAACTGTGGCATTTTGCAACACTCTTCACTTTTCCTATTACGCGCATGATTGTTCTAATTCACTTTAATCATGTCCAACTCTTTGAGACTCTATGGACTGTAGACCCCAGGCTTCTCGGTCCATGGGATTCTTCAGGAAAGAATACTTGAGTGGGTTGCCATACCCCTCTCCAGGGAATCCTCTCAACCCAGGAATCGAATCCATATTTCTTACATCTCCTGCACTGGCAGGCGGGTTGCTTTACCACCAGTGCCACCTGGAATGCCCACTATAGGTGCCTCAAAGAGACACAGAAAAATGGAATGCTGCAAAAATAGACAAGAACTTGTTACAGAGTGTGAGAGAGAATGGGAGAATTGAGCAGTTTTCTAAATTTCAACCCCTGACATAAACCATAGGTTATATCTTTTCTATATTGATAAGTCAATAAGATTCCTTTTGAATAATCTGCTACTAAACACAGTTTGAAAACTGCTAGAAAGGGTTATTTGTAAAGTCACTTTTAGCTCTTATATCAGAAAGTTTTTCCCAGTGTTTCCCACTGACCAAGCCTAAGAAGTAAGAAAGTATTCTCTGGATGCAAAATAACCTAGCATGTATTGGTTGTGCCTCAGTTCAGTTCAGTTCAGTCGCTCAGTCGTGTCTGACTCTTTGCGACCCCATGAATTGCAGCATGCCAGGCCTCCCCATCCATCACCAATTCCCGGAGTTCACTCAAGACTCACGTCCATTGAGTCAGTAATGCCATCCAGCCATCTCATCCTCTGTCATCCCCTTTTCCTCTTGCCCCCAGTCCCTCCCAAGCATAAGAGTTTTTTCCAATGAGTCAACTCTTTGTATGAGGTGGCCAAAGTACTGGAGTTTCAGCTTTAGCATCATTCCTTCCAAAGAAATCCCAGGACTGATCTCCTTCAGAATGGACTGGTTGGATCTCCTGATGAACTATGTACTGAGGTTTGTGACATTGTACAGGAGACAGGGATCAAGACCATCCCCATGGAAAAGAAATGCAAAAAAGCAAAATGGCTGTCTGAGGAGACCTTAACAAATAGCTGTGAAAAGAAGAGAAGCAAAAAGCAAAGGAGAAAAGGAAAGATATAAGCATCTGAATGCAAAGTTCCAAAGAATAGCAAGAAGAGATAAGAAAGCTTTCCTCAGTGATCAATGCAAGGAAATACAGGAAAACAACAGAATGGGAAAGACTAGAGATCTCTTCAAGGAAATTAGAGATACCAAGGGAACATTTCTTGCAAAGATGTGCTCGATAAAGACAGAAATGGTTGTGTCTATTGCTTATTTATATACTTTTCAGTGTATTTTGTATGATTTTATATCACTTTTTATTGAAGAATTATGTGCATCAGCTACCACATTGTGTATTGCAGTGTGTGTGTATGTTTTCCTAGTCAATAGCAAGGACCCTAAGTTAAATGATTGGAAATTTCTGAAGTTCATTGTATGTATTTCTAGAATCTGAAGGTAATAAGTTTTGTTTTTTCTTAATTACTAGAAACTGGTCCTAAGCTTAGTAGGTATAATTATTCATTTATTTGAAGTTAGTATTAGAATACTCACATACACTTGTTTTAGAGCTCTTTAACACAAATAATAGAAAACTTTTCATCCTATAACCAAAAAAATATTTCTGTTATATATAAGTATAAAGAATGTGTATACTATGTTTATCCCCATTATATACATATATACATGTATACTAATTATATGCTTTCTGTGTCAAGAAACACAAACTAATGAGACAGTTTCCCTATAGAATGCTTCTACCTTTACAAATGAATTTTCATCTATTCCAAGACACTGAGGGAATCTCAATGGTGATCATTGTTTATCCTTGTCATATCACTTTCCCAAGATCTTTCTGGATCTCCTTTCAACTAATCTATGTCTAATCCCCATTATGAATCTTAAGTAGACCCCAGAAGTTAGAATGACTTCTAACTTAGAATGATTCTAGAATAATGCCTGTTATCGACCCACTATCCGCCCCCCCCCCAAAAAAAAAAGAACCTGGACTACTTGTCCCTCAGATTCATGAAGGCAACTGTTTTCAGTTAGGTGGATTTTTATATACTGTTAGCATAATCCTATAATCTGAATGAGTTATATGATTGATATATTTGCCTTTTCATGGTGTATGGAGACCCACTGGCACAGTGTGTCTAAGAAGGCAGGCCCCTCTGCTCAAGAAGACATCAAAGACCACCACAGTGTGTTATATCAGTACTAAGGACAGAAAGATATACAAACAGAAGAATAAAAAGATCATCCAGCCAAATACCTCCTGGGTATAAGATTAAGGTGAAAGATCCCTTAATTTGGACTGAGATCTACATTTCCTGTCTAGCTTTATGTGACTTTGGGCAAAGTTCTTGGATATTCAGTCTCTTTATTTTAAAATTAAGGACAACAGGGGAATAACTGTAATAAACAGTTAGGATGCATAGGATGTACTTAAGCAGAGGCTCCTTGCATGATATTACACAAAAGGAGATTTTATTTAGGCTAGCAGTAGGAGAAGGCGATGGCACCCCACTCCAGTACTCTTGCCTGGAAAATCCCATGGACAGAGAAGCCTGGTAGGCTGCAGTCCATGGGGTCGCCAAGACTCGGATAGGACTGAGCGACTTCACTTTCACTTTTCACTTTCATGCATTGGGGAAGGAAATGGCAACCTACTCTAGTGTTCTTGCCTGGAGAATCCCAGGGACGGGGGAGCCTGGTAGACTGCTGTCTATGGGGTCACCCAGAGTCAGACACGAATGAAGCATCTTAGCAGCAGCAGCAGTTGAGTACTGACCATTACCAGTCTTTTCAACTAATGGATTCCAAGATCCTCCAGGTAGATGACTCTGCAAGTCCCCTTATAATATTCCAGAGCCTATAGATGGAACTCAGGTTACGATCTTTGAAGATGACACTTCCCCACCTTTATTTTTCTAAGCCTTTAGATACTCCACAGGGATTTTATGTAGTTTAGATTTAAATAGTGATTCTGTATTTGAGGATAGTGTGTACCTCAAAAGAGAGAAAAATCTATATATTTTTAAGATGCAATACTTTTGAGATATTCAAGTATTTATCTTTAAGGAAAGTATCAATCAATTAACTGAGAGAAATTATAGACAGTCACAGATAGCAAAGAAGTGAATTTTTATATTCTTAAGTACACATAAACATCCTGAATTTGCCTTCTTAAAATGAAATTTAAGTTTCAGTTTTCAACTATAGCTAAAATCATACATCCATGAGTAGACAGAAGAAAGAGAACTTGAGATTTGATAAGTGTTATTTCATTTGATCCATAAGCCAGTCATATTAAAAAACAAAAGAAAGGAAAAAGAGAGGAAGAAATGAAAGAAAGAAAGAGAGAGAGAGAGAGAAAGGAAGGAAGGAAACAAAGAAGGGAGTGGGAAAGAAAGAAGGAAAATCTAGTGGGAACAAAAATGATCCAGAGTATCATCAAGAAAAATTTAGAAAACTATACAGATGTAGAACTATACTATACAGTATAAAACTATAATATACATGTTAATTTTATAAAACTAACACGTTCAGCCACTCCTAGTACCTCAGTTAAAAGCAGACCCTGGTTCTCCTTCTTACCCTTGCCACTTGCCAGAATTGCAGTGGGGGAGGTCATAAGCACTACCCCTCACCAAGATCTAGACCCCACAAAGCCCCAGACTAACTAGATCATTATTCCCACTCTTGAGCAAGTACCTACATTGCTCTCCTCCTTTCGACTCAGCCAGAAGCAGCTATTCAGTATCTGGAATCTCTTAGGAAAGGAGATTCTTAAGCCAGAGACCAGAACCTGAGAAAATAACAGCAAAAGAGAGTGAATCTGCCTTGAGACAGAAACTCTCCTCTATGTCAAGAGAAGTAATCTCTGTCTAACAGGAACCTGTTTGTCCAGCAAAAGTCACAATCTTGAGATATTCTGGTTCATACAGTTCTTTGAATCACACGGGATGTGGTTATTAGAAACATTCACTATGATCACTGGACTCCTGAGGCCTGATCTGCTACCCTGAAGACTTTTCCTTAAGGTTAATTAGAACTCAAACTTATGCTAAAAAAAACAATGTTGACAGTTTCTCAAAGATACCCTTAGTGAGGAAACTGGGGAGCAGCAGCCATGAACATAATTAGCCCACATCAGAATGGGATGTTCAGTCTATCTGTGATGGATTCTGAAAAAAAAAAAAAAACAGAGAGAGAGAAAATCACTGCAATCTGATCTATAATGTTGAAGACCAAGTGGACATTTTTCATAGAATTTTAAATCAGAATATTAGCGTATTTATCTAGCAATTTTCAAATTTAGTGTTTATAAGAATAAAAGGAGGGCTTAATTACAAATTCATATTTTCATATTATTTTTCATAAAAATTGTAGTCAGGAATATTGAGGTGATCCACAAAAATCTGAATTTTTAACAAGTAATTTTGTATTTAATGGAACATTATCATTAATGCTTGTTATCTTACAAATAACTCTTAAAGTTTAAAATAAATGAAATGTGTGGGTAAAAAAATAATTATATTAACCTTCTGTAATAACTCAGCAGTGGCCACAGGACTGGAAAAGGTCAGTTTTCATTCCAATCTGAAAGAAAGGCAATGCCAAAAAATGCTCAAACTACCGCACAGTTGCAATCTCACATGCTAGTAAAGTAATGCTCAAAATTCTCGAACCCAGGCTTCAGCAATACATGAAGCATGAACTTCCAGATGTTCAAGCTGGTTTTCAAAAAGGCAGAGGAACCAAAGATCAAATTGCCAACATCCGCTGGATCATCGAGAAAGCAAGAGAGTTCCAGAAAAACATCTATTTCTGCTTTATTGACTATGCTAAAGCCTTTGACTGTGTGGATCACAATAAACTGTGGAAAATTCTGAAAGAGACGGGAATACCAGACCACCTGACCGGCCTCTTGAGAAACCTGTATGCAGGTCAGGAAGCAACAGTTAGAACTGGACATGGAACAAAAGACTGGTTCCAAATAGGCAAAGGAGTATGTCAAGGCTGTTATATTGTCACCCTGCTTATTTAACTTATATGCAGAGTACATCATGAGAAACGCTGGGCTGGAAGAAGCACAAGCTGGAAGCAAGATTGCCGCGAGAAATATCAATAACCTCACATATGCAGATGACACCACCCTTATGGCAGAAAGTGAAGAGGAACTCAAAAGCCTCTTGATGAAAGTGAAAGAAGAGAGTGAAAAAGTTGGCTTAAAGCTCAACATTCAGAAAATGAAGATCATTGCATCTGGTCCCAACACTTCCTGGGAAATAGATGGGGAAACAGTGGAAACAGTGTTAGACTTTATTTTTTTGGGCTCCAAAATCACTGCAGATGGTGACTGCAGCCATGAAATTAAAAGATGCTTACTTCTTGGAAGAAAAAAGTTATGACCAACCTAGAGAGCATATTGAAAAGCAGAGACATTACTTTGCCAACAAAGGTCCGTCTAAGTCAAGGCTATGGTTTTTCAAGTGGTCATGTATGGATGTGAGAGTTGGACTGTGAACAAAGCTGAGCACCGAAGAATTGGTGCTTTTGGACTGTGGTGTTGGAGAAGACTTTTGAGAGTCCCTTGGATTGCAAAGAGATACAACCAGTACATCCTAAAGGAAATCAGTCCTGGTTGTTCATTGGAAGGACTGATGCTGAGGCTGAAACTCTAATACTTTGGCCACCTCATGTGAAGAGTTGACTCATTGGGAAAGACCCTGATGCTGGGAGGGATTGGGGGCAGGAGGAGAAGGGGACAACAGAGCATGAGATGGCTGGATGGCATCACCAACTCGATGGACATGAGTTTGAGTGAACTCTGGGAGTTGGTGATAGACAGGGAGGCCTGGCGTGCTGTGATTCATGGAGTCGCAAATAGTCAGACAAGACTGTGCTACTGAACTGAACTGGTTTGGGAAGATCCCTTGGAGAAGGGAAAGGCTACCACTCCAGTATTCTGGCCCAAAGAATTCCATGAACTGTATAATCCATGGGGTCGTATAGAATCGGACACGACTGAGCGACTTTCACTTTTTCACTTTCTGTAGGTTTAACTTAATAATATCATAAAATACATTTTCCCAATTTAAATATATAGTTTAATGAGTTTTGACAAATGCATGTATTTGAGCAACAACCGCCCAATAAGAGTACAGATCATTTCTTCAACCCAGAAGAGTTTCCTTCTATTTTTTGTGGTCAGTTTCACTGAGTCCTGGCACAAGAGAAATAGTAACCTTGTTTTCTGTTGATACAGGTTGCTGTTGTCTAAAATTTAATATAAATGGAAACATGGAGATTACTCAGTTTTGCCTCATCTTTTTCACCTACCATGTTTTGGAGACATACTGTTTCATAAGAGTATTCCATTTTTTGTTAATTAGTATGGTTGTTGGTTAAAGTATCCCATTTATTAATCATCATGATTTATTCACTGTTGACCTGTTGAAAGACATTTAGATTATTTCCAGTTTGAGGCTAATAAGAGGAAAACACCTATGAATATTAGTTGCTATGTCCTCATGTAGACACATGTTCATTTATGTTTGGTGAGTACCCATGACTAGAAAGGCTTTTTAGTCGTTTATAAACTGCCAACCATTTTCAGAAAGGTATCATGATTAATTCCCATCAGCAATGTATTCCTATATCAGTGTTTTCACATCCCAGCCAACTCTTGGTGTAGTAAATCTTTTAAATTTCTTAAGTGTGATATTTTACTTCATTTTTATCATGTGTTTTTCTTGAATATTAATTATCTTGATCATTTTTCATGTGCTTTTGGCTATTTGTACATCTTGTTTTGTGAAGTATGTATTCAAATGTTTTTTTATGTTTTAATTTTTGTCTGCTTTTCTTTTTTGTCTTTGTATTCAGACATTGTGATCTGAATACAAGTCCTTTATTAGATATATATTTTGCAAATACTTACTCCTACTATATGGTTTATTTTTCTATTAATCATGCCTTTTTTTTTTTTATCGGACACAGTTTTACATTTCTGTATCAGTTTCTGCTGTACAGCAAAGTGAACCAGCTATTCGTATATGTGCATTAGTCGCTCAGTTGTGTCCAACTCTTTGTGACCCTGTAACCTGCCATACTCTTCTGTTCATGTAATTCTCCAGGCAAAAATACTAGAGTGGGTATCCATTCCCTTCTCCAGAGGATTGTCCCAGCCCTGAGATCAAACCCAGGTCTCCTGTGTTGCGGTGGATTCTTTACCACCTGAGCCACCAGGGAAGCCCTCATATATGCCCGGTTTGGGGGGTTTCCTTCCCATTTAGGTCACCACAGAGCATGGATTAGAGTTACCTGTGCTGTTCAGTATGTTCTCATTAGTTATCTATTTTATATGTGATATCAAGAGTTTTATATGTCAATCCCATTCTCCCAACTCATCCCATAGCCTATCCCCCCTTGGCATCAGTAAGCTTGTTTTCTACTGCTGCATCTCTGTTTCTGCTTTGCAAATAAAATCATGCCTTCTTTGGACAGTTTTAATAAAATATAATTTTCATACCATACAATATCCACTTTTGAAGTGTACAGTTCAGTGGTTTTTGATATATTCACAGAGTTGTCCAATCATAAATTTATGTAATTGCAGATTTGCAGATGTTTTTAATATTCAGTTCAGCTTAGTTCAGTTGCTCAGTCTTGTCCAATTCTTTGCGACCCCATGAATCGCAGCACGCCAGATCTCCCTGTCCATCACCATCTTCTGGAGTTCACTCAAATTCACGTCCATTGAACCGGTGATGCCATCCAGGCATCTCATCCTCTGTGGTCCCCTTCTCCTCCTGCCCCCAATCCCTTCCAGCATCAGAGTCTTTTCCAATGAGTCAACTCTTCGCATGAGGTGGCCAAAGTACCAGAGTTTCAATTTTAGCATCATTTCTTCCAAAGAGCACCCAGGACCAATCTCCTTTAGAATGGACTGGTTGGATCTCCTTGCAGTCCAAGGGACTCTCGAGAGTCTTCAGCAACCCCACAGTTCAAAAGCATCAGTTCTTTGGCGCTCAGCTTTCTTCATAGTCCAACTCTCACACCCATACATGACCACAGGAAAAACCATAGCCTTGACTGGATGGACCTTTGTTGGCAAAGCAATGTCTCTGCTTTTCAATATGCTCTCTAGGTTGGTCATAACTTTTTTCTTCCAAGAAGTAAGCATCTTTTAATTTCATGGCTGCAGTCACCATCTGCAGTGATTTTGGAGCCCAAAAAAATAAAGTCTAACACTGTTTCCACTGTTTCCCCAGTTATTGGTATTTCTCCCAGCAATCTCGATTCCAGCTTGTGATTCTTTATTGATATAGTCTAAATTATCATTATTTTTCTTATCATTCTTTTTTACTTTATCCTGTTAATATATGTCTACTTCAAGCTGCAGACTACCTCCTATGCTTTATTACGAAATGTATGTTTTGACATTTTCATGCACATTCAATATTTCCTTATTTAGTACTTTGAAATAACTTTTCAATCCTCATTTAAATTCCTTGACAACTTCATTGAAAATGTATTGACCTTATATTTACAGTACTATTTCCATTGTGTACATTCTGTTACATTGACTCATGTGTCTATATGTTTTCATTTTTAATATAAAAGCATAAGCTGAAGATTAACAATCACTCATATTCCTTACTACCCCAGAGGTAACCATTATTATCATTTTGATGATTTTCTTCCAGTGTCTACATATCTCTTTAATTGAAGTAAAATTGAACCACTACATTAGTTCCAGGTGTACAACATAGTGAGTTGGTATTTCTCTACAACACAAAATAGTCACTATATTATGTCTAGTTACTGTTACCATACAAAAATATTACAGCATAAATAACTATATTCCCTATGCTGTATATTTCATCCTATGACTCATTTCTTTTGTTACTGGAAATTTGCACTTCTTGATCTCTGTCACTTACAGCAGATCTCTATTCTTGTGCCAGTACCAGTTGGTCAACATTGTGATACAGTATGCATTGAAATCTGAGTCATCTATTTCTAAACTGTGCTTATATATAGTAAATGTTTTATCTATTCTAAATTATTTTGGTTATTCTATATGGTTTGAATTGCCATATAAATTTTAGAATCAACTTGTCGATTTCTAGAGAAAAGCATACTGGAATTTATATTGTACTTGGGGCAGGAGGAAAAGAGGACGACCGAGAATGAGATGGTTGGATGGCATCACCGACTCAAGGGACATGAGTTTGGGTAAACTCTGGGAGCTGTTGATGGACAAGGAGGCCTGATGTGTTACTGTTCATGGGGTCGCAAAGAGTTGGACACATACCCTGAGAAAACCAAAAATGAAAAAAACACATGTACCCCAATGCTCACAGCAGCTAGAACATGGAATCAACCTAGATGTCCATCGACAGATGGATGGAAAAAGAAGTTATGGTACATATATACAATGGAATATTAGTCATAAAAAGGAATGGATTTGAATCAGGTTTAATAAGATAGATGAACCTACAGCCTATTATACAGAGAGAAGTAAATCAGAAAGAGAAAAATCATACACTAATGCATGTGTATGGAATCTAGAAAGATGGTACTGATGAATTAATTTGCAGGGCAGCAATGGAGAAACAGACATAAAGAACAGATTTATGGACACAGAGGTGGAGGGGAGGAAGGAGAGGGTGGGATGTATGGAGAGAGTAACATGGAAACTTACATTACCATATTTAAAATAGATAGCCAATGGGAATTTGCTGTATGACTCAGGGAACTCAAACAGGAGCTCAATAACAATGTAGAGGGGTGGGATGGGGTGGGAGATAGAAGGGAGGTTCAAGAGGGAAGGGACATACGTTTACCTATGACAGATTCATGTTGATATTTTGCAGAAAACAGTAAAATTTTGTAAAGCAATTTTCCTTCAATCAAAAAATAAATTACTAAAAAAAAAAAAAAAAAAAAAAAAAAAAAANTAAATTACTAAAAAAAAAAAAACAAAAAACAAAAAACAAAACACTTTCTAGGTTTGACATAGCTATTCTTCCAAGGAGCAAGTGTCATTTAATTTTGTGGACACAGTCACCATCCACATTGACTTTGGAGCCCAAGATAATGAAATTCCAAATTTTCCCCATTTATTTGCCATGAAGTGGCATGAAGTGCCATGAAGTGATAAGACCTTTTATTGTTCTTTATATATTCTGAATACAAGAAATCCCCTGTCTGATATGTGTTGCTAATATACTCTCCCAGTCTGTAACTGGTCATTTCATATTCTTAATGGTGTCCTTCAAAAAGTAAAATATGGTACTGTTAATATTTTGATAAAATCTAATCTATTTTTCTTTTTTGGTTTGCACTTCTTTGTTCTTTCTAAGAAAACTTGGCTACATTAGCATCACAAACAATTTCTCTTAGAAGTTTCATTATTTTAATGTTTATACTTAGGTATATAATCCCTTCTGAGTTAATTTCCTATATGAAAATTTCTACATTTATTTATTTACATGAGTATATCTATTTTCTGGCATTACTCAATGAAAAGATTTTTCTTTCTTCATTGAATTGTCTCACACCTTTGTTGAAAATCAATTGACCACATCTATGTAGATTGAGACTTACTTTTAAGTTTTGTTAAAAGAGTTAGATAGTGGCATTTACTGATATCTAGTTTATCCCTATGACTAAGGCATGTTTTTTGCTTCTTTGTTGACCATCCTAAGTTTTCTATGATGTTTTCTGAATCTAGCTAGTTGGATCTCAAACATCTCCCAACTGCAAGTGAGTTATAGGAACTGTGTAACTTAGACTCCTTGTAGGTCATTGTTTAATCTTGTAGAGTTTCATATTATGCCTAAGCATTTCAGTATGCAGCTCATTATGAAAAAATACCCATATGGATATTTTTAAAATTCTTCCTCTAAATTGACCCAACTCCTTGGTATTTCGCACCACAAAGTATAGCCGCTTTAGCCTCCCAAAACTCATTTCACTCTCCTTAGTTCAGCAGTACTACTGTGTTTTCCTTGGATTCTTTCTGTAAAATGGAAACAGTATTACCTTGGGTTTCCTAGGTGGTGCAGTGGTCAAAGATCTGCCTGCCAATGCACAAGACACAAGAGACATGGGTTCAATCTCTGGGTCAGGAAGATTCCCTGGAATAGGAAATGGCAACCCACTCCAGTATTCTTGCCTGAAAAATTCCGTGGCTAGATGAGCCTGGTGGGCTACAATCCGTGGGGTTGCAAAGAGTTGGACTTGACTGGCTGAGCACACATTGTCTTACCTAATGAGGTTATTATAGACAAGCTAATGAATAGATAATGGTAGCTGCATAAAGAATGTTCAAAAGACTGCTATTAGTATTAGATTTGCCGTATGAAAAGTGAGTAGAAAGGAAGGCTTAGTGTTATAGCCCTGCAGCCATATAGAGCTCAATTTACATAATTCTTGCTCCTTAATATCTGTCTCTTTCTCCACAGAAGTCAGATAAACAACAAGACTTCTTCTTTTTATTAGCCCATATCACAAATACATCAATTGAGAACCTTATATTTCTCATAATTAGAAGTTAAAACAAGAAATCTATGATTTCTTCTCTCTTTACATAGAACAAAACTCTTGAATTCTTCAGGAAGAGGAATATTCCTGGAAGGAATAGATGTCTAAGGGCAGTTTGACCAGTCTGAGACACACTGTTTTTGCTACTGGATATGAAAATCATGCTACCCCTTATTAATGTTACAGCACCTTGTAATTACCCTCTCTTAGCCTTCTTTGTCTTCTGGAATTCTTTTCTCTCTCTCTTTCTCTCTCTCCATCTTCCTCTCTAAATACTGTTATTTTCAGACAGAAGACAGTATACTGTTTTAAACTTTCTAAAAATAAGAAAATCGCCTGAAACAATTGCAAACTATCCACAGGCTCCATGTCGAATATTTCTAATTCAGAGTATCCTGAACAGAACCCAGCGATAGGCATCTTCACATGCATTTCAGAAGGCTCGAGTCTATGTGGTCCAAAAACTGCTATTATCATGTTCTATGCCATCCTCATCTTTGTGAAGTCTTCCTTGTCAAAACAATTATCAAGTACCTGGAACATCATTAATATTTAAAACATACTGATTTAATAAATGAATTAGTGGATGTATAGATGAATGTCACATTGAAAAATGTATTTAAGAGATGAATCTAGCAGACAGAAGTGTAGAAAAATAATTTGTGTGCAGACATAACTAAGACACATAAAGCAGGAGAGATAGAGAAAATATTATCTGGCTTATTCTATTAGCAAACTTGAAGGAGAAAGAGGAGACTACATGAATTTTTTTTAAATGGCATTTACTTAATTCTTCAAAAGAGTCCATTTATATCCAGATTCTATAAGGCTAATTAATGATTAAGGGCTTATTAGCAAGTGAAAACTTGAGTCCAAATAAATTATATATAAAAAAACATAGTATTCAAACTATATATCTCCTATATAAATCAAGTAAAGTAAATAATTTATTTGATTTATTTTTACAAGTTATATTAATGCTGAGAATCCAAAGGAGTAACTCCCTCGAAGGCATTTATCCCCTGGAGTACCCTAACTCTATAAGACCCAGGGATTTGTTGGAGCTTCTGCCATCAGGAACACAGAGCAGCTAAGACTGCATCTGTCCACTTCGCTCTAGCTCAGCTAGAAAGCAGAGGTTTCTTTCATCTTTAAAGACTAATCTTAGTGCCTAGATTTTCCTCCAGTCAGTTCTGGAAAAATATACTGCATGATGTTCTCACAAAGTTCTGCATTTCTCTCCTTCTTTATACTTTGATGGGATATACAGCATATAGAAAACTGAGATTGTGCAAGAACTCTGTAAGTGCTTCATTTGTATTATAGTTGTAGGACAACTCTTTTAGCAATATCATCTCTCCATCAAACTGTACAAATATATTGGGAATCAAAGAAAGATTCAAAGGCAGAAGGGCTGGTGAGAACCATGCACAAGTGCAGTGGGTCATAGGATCAGGATCCAGAGAGAAACACAGGGACAGAAGCCATATGTGGAAGGCAGAGATCCAGCTGAAGAAAGTACAATCTAAATATGGAGAAAGACTAAAGTTAGAAAAATATTTTAAAATATAAAACAAAAAATGGGCTTCCCTGGTAACTCAGCTGGCAAATAATCCCCCTGCAATGGAGGAGACCCCAGTTTAATTCCTGGGACAGGAAGATCCCTTGGAGAAAGGATAAGCTACCCACTCCAATATTCTTGAGCTTTCTTGGTGGCTCAGATGGTAAAGAATCTGCCTGCAGTATGGGAGACCTGGGTTCGATTCCTGGGTGGGGAAGATCCCCTGGAGGAGGGCATGGCAACCCATTCTTGTAATCTTGTCTGGAGAATCCCCACAGACAGAAGAGCCTGGCAGGTCGCAGTCCATGGGGTTGCAAAGATTTGGACATGACTGAGCAACTAAACACATACGCACACAAAACAAAAATATTCCTAAAATGACTTAAGGTAGGAAAAATAATAAGGAAATGCCTGAAGAGCAGGACAGATATATACTTTAGCAAAAAAGGGGAAAAATGTATCTGCTGTATTGAAGGTGGAAGAATAAAATTTAGGTGTAAATGGAAGTGTGAAAAATGCTGCCTGTGTGAGGACCATAGGGAGTAAAGAAGATATTGATCAATTTCTTACTCCAGTGGTGCATAAGCACACAGTACAAAAGAAATATTGAAAATATTAAAAACAGGATTCTGGTTAATTAGAAGATACAGTCTTGCAGTGGGTAGTTTAGGATATTTGGGATACAATCTCACCTTTGCTGTTAAGTAGCTACTCAACCTAGGTCTTCACATTTTACTTTTTTGGGACTCCATTTCTTTATAACATGAAGGGGTTGAACTAGATACTAAGAGCTAGCACATCGAATACTAATGTCAGTTAGAAACATAGCTGTGAACATTTGGTACTCACAAAAATGTTTTGTTTCTGCTATTATTATTTCTGCCATTTCAGATGAAAACCTGAGGCACATGAAAGCAATTTCTACAAGGCCATAAATCTAGTAGGTGACAGAGTCATGTTCCCAATCTAGGCAGTCTAGCTCCATAGCCTATAGACTTCTGGCTTCACTATGCTTACATTCCAGCAAATGATCCCAGAACAAACTGACAGAGAAGTAACTGCACATAATAATCAAATCTCAGAACTACTCAACAAAGCCTTTTAGGAGATAAATATTAACATGGGGTTTTGAAGGACTGATGAACATGAATTGTGATGATTAAGGAATTGTCAGAAAAGAAAAGCAATTTTTTTTATTGGCAAAGATAGAAATTCATGATATGTGATGACTGTAGACTAGCTAAAGAGTGATAAAATCTGATAAAATGACCTGAGATAGTGATTAGAACAGATAATTCAAGATAATCATGGGGAAATAAGAGAACTAAGAATTTAAGAGGAAAATAAGACCCATAAAGGAATATGATAATTTTATTCCAATAACAAGAAGGCTGTCATTTTTTTTTAAAATGAATTTTCTTGTATCTTCAAGGAATAAATTAAGACCAAAGAGTGGAAGTTTTAAGGAGCCATAGTTCATCTCACAGTAAGGAGACTGGCCAGTTAAGCCATCTAGCAAGAGAACAGTCTGCTTTGTGAGGTAATAGACTCCTTATAACTGGAACTTGACTACTGTAATTGAACAACACATATTTAAAAGGTTTGTAGACTTAGGTGCAGATTAGGAAAGAAGACTCCAGTTCAGTTCAGTCGCTCAGTCATGTCTGACTTTTTGTGACCCCATGTACAGCAGCACACCAGGCCTCCCTGTCCATTACCAACTGCCGGAGTCCACCCAAACCCATGTCCATTGAGTCAGTGATGTCATCCAACTATCTCATCCTCTGTCATCCCTTTCTCCTCCTGCCCTCAATCTTTCCCAGCATCAGGGTCTTTTCAAATGAGTCACTAGTGTAAAGGTTTTAGAATTATGTTATTTCTGAATCAAATCATAGGTCTCCCACAGAAAATGGTGGGTCTTTTTCTGAGAACATTATGGAGGCATCAGAGATTGAGGCAGTGGTCAAGAGAGTGAAGGCGTCAGCCCAAGAATGGGTATACTCTGAACATGACTTGAGCTTTAGCTACATTCTTAATCCCAAATTACCATGACAAGAGAAATCCCAATATATGAGGTCATTCTAAGCCCATCTCAAAGGTTTCACAACTAATCATGAGCAAATAAATCTCAACACTTCAGTATATGTAAGCAAGCAGTATTTGTCTCAAGTATATGAGGGACTAGAGAAATGACTTTTCAACTGTTTTTTCTAGTTCATACTTTCATAAAATTACTTTGAAGGTAGGTGATTTCCAGGACTGTCACTCTCATGTGGGTTAAGCAAATGGTTTAATCTTTTTGAAATTCAGTTTCCATAAACTCACAGGTTTGGATGAGATGACTTTAAGATCACCTCTTGATTTAACACATTATGTATGAAGCTTCTATGCTAAGAAGACAGAGAAATGGGAACAACTTACAAAAATGAAAATAATGTCTTCAGATATCATTGAACTGGAGATTTTCTTATGCCACTACTCCTCAAGCCTACTGCTTTCCCCTTACCCCTTGATCAATGTGCTTAACTTGTTTGCTACTCATTTTTTCAGATCAGTATTGTCAATTTTGTAGAGAAACACAGACATGGTCTGTTCCAGGGCATTCACTTTTGTCAAATTCATTCTTTTTGCCAGCTGCAGAAGGTCTGAGTCTGATTTGCAGTGACCAATGAAAAGGCAGAACCAGAGCATGATCACCGAGTTCATCCTTATAGGCTTCTCTAACCTGGGGGATCTGCAGATCCTTCTCTTCTCTATCTTCCTCCTGGTCTACCTGACCACTCTGACGGCCAATGCCACCATCATGACGGCCATTCGTCTGGATCGGGCTTTGCACACTCCTATGTACTTCTTTCTCTTTGTCCTCTCCTGTTCTGAAACCTGCTACACCTTGGTCATTGTACCAAAAATGCTGACCAACCTGCTTTCCACAGCTCCCACTATTTCATTATCTGGGTGTGCGGCCCAGCTCTATTTCTTTGTGGGCTTGGCTTGTACCAACTGTTTCCTGATTGCTGTAATGGGCTATGATCGCTATGTTGCCATCTGCAACCCTCTCAACTACACACTCATTGTCAGCAGAGCCACCTGCACACAGCTGGTTTTAGCCTCAGGCTTCTGTGGTTTCCTGATCTCTGTGGTTGTCAACGTCTTGGTGTTTAGTATGCCCTTCTGTGCCTCTAATCGGATCAACCACTTCTTCTGTGACATTTCCCCTGTCATAAAACTGGGCTGCACAGACACCAACCTGAAGGAAATGGTTATCTTCTTCCTCAGCATTCTGGTGTTGCTGGTTCCCTTACTGCTGATCCTTATCTCCTACGTCTTCATTGTTTCCACAATCCTCAAGATTTCCTCAGTAGAGGGGCAGCGTAAGGCCTTCGCCACCTGTGCCTCCCACCTCACAGTGGTCATTGTCCACTATGGTTGCGCTTCCTTCATCTACTTGAGGCCCACATCCCTGTACTCCTCAGATAAGGATCGGCTTGTGGCAGTGACCTATACAGTGATTACCCCACTACTTAACCCTCTTGTCTATACACTGAGAAATAAAGAAGTAAAGACAGCTCTGAAAAAGGTTCTCAGTAGGTACTTGCTTTCCAAAACTGTGTGAGTTGCTAAATCAGGAAAATTATATTCATGAAAATATCCAGGATAGGATGCCAATAAACATAGTTCTTATTTAAAAAAGAAAACAAGGAAGAAGGTAGTGTTATTTTTATTGGAAAGACCTTTCTGTTTGCCCTCTATTCACTGTAGAGGTTGTACCATTTGGTCTCCAGAAAGTTATGTGAATGTGGCAACTTTCAAAGATCCAATCCATGTTATTACGGAACATTTAAAATGTCAGTTTTCTCATAAATACTATAAATACTGCATTATTTTTCTGAGAATGCCCAGTCTGTTAATATTCTTCCTACACTGAAGGAAACAGCAGAGAATGTTATCTAAGTGTCTGAATGCTTCGGTATATTTTTTGAGGTAAAAGCACTATTTACAATAAAAATTATAGACAAAAAGAATAATTCATTTATGGAGAGATGAGGAGAGATCAAAGTTCCATGAGGCTGATGGTAAAGCAGAAAACATGGATTTTGGAATCATAAAGATCTAGGTTTGAATATTGATTTGAATCATTGTCCAGCCAAATGCCATGGGTCAGACTTAACCTCTCTCATGGCCAGTTATTCCCTATGTAACGTGACATCTTTAATGCCTTCTCATTTGGGCATGGTAAGAACTAAAGGAGTTAATAGATGCAAAACAATTGGGTGCTCTTCTGACAGAAAGCATTAAAAATTGCTAGTTTTTTCCCACCTCCCTTCATTTTCCTTTCTTCATTCCATAAACTAGGATTGCAATAATGTCAGTTGCAGTGTGAAATTGAGTTGACCATCCAAGAGTTCTTTTGTGAATCTGCCAATATGAGCAAAGTATTAAACTAGGTATTGTAGGAAAAGAGTGATAAACTATGGTTCCCTCTTTCTTTCATGCTTCACTATAAGAAATAACCAAATGGTAATCACCTATATAGGTGGATTACACTTATTTGCATGACTATTTTTGTGGATTTTGTTAAAGATGTGTCTCAATAAAGCAACATAATTTTATATGAACCTAATTTCTTAAGTGTTCATTTCTCAACCTTCCAATTGAGCAACATGTAATAGGAGCTCTTACTTGGGTATGTGGAGGGGGTTAAAAGTTGAAGGGTCACATAACATAGATCTAAAAATAAGTTTCCCGTGTGAGCATGTAACTATAACTTAAATCATATAAAATGGAAATAAATAAAACATTGTTTACAAAAGAATTAAATCAGGAAATGCCTTATGGCATATATAGCTTGTCTTTTTATGACTGGCTTATTTCACTTAGGGAAAGGAGAGCTGTTATTTAATGGTTACCATTTCAGACTTGAAAAATGGAAGCGTTCTGGAGATCTGTTTTATAACAATGTGAATATAGTTCATACTACTGAACTACACACATAAAAGTGGATAAGACAGAAAATTTTGTGTTATGTCTTTCTTACAATAACAATAGGTCTTGTTATGTGTCAGAAGGTTATGTTATGGTTTGCTGTTCTGAGCTGGGCTCAACATGGTAACTGTGCTTCAAGTTTCACATTCGTTGGATTTGACCATTTTGGATAGGTTGGAATTAGATTTGCATCAGTTATTTTCATTCTAGATACCAGGTCTAAAAGGACTGGGAGAGTTCATCTAATGCTGGTAGCAGAAAACCTGCAATGCATTTAAAAAATTAATTTATTTATTTTAATTGGAGGGAGGCCAATTACTTTACAATATTGTAGTGGTTTTTGCCATACATTGACATGAATCAGCCATGGGTGTACATGTGTTCCCCATCCTGAACCCCTCTCCCACCTCCCTCCTAATCCTATCCCTCAGGGTCATCCCAGTGCACCAGCCCTGAGTGCCCTGTATCATGCATCCAACCTGGACTGGTGATTTGTTTCACATATGGTAATATACATGTTTCAATGCTATTCTCTCAAATCATCCCACCCTTGCCTTCTCCCACAGAGTTCAGAAGTCTGTTCTTTACATCTGTGTCTCTTTTGCTGTCTCGCATATAGGGACATTGTTACCATCTTTCTAAATTCCATATATATGCATTAATATACTGTACTGGTGTTTTTCTTTCTGACTTACTTCACTCTGTATAATAGGCTCCAGTTTCATCTACCTCATTAGAACTGACTCAAATGCATTCTTTTTAATAGCTGAGTAATATTCCATTGTGTATATGTACCATAGCTTTCTTATCCATTCATCTGCTGATGGACATCTAGGTTGCTTCCATGTCCTAGCTATTGTAAACAGTGCTACAATGAACATTGGGGTACACGTGTCTCTTTCAATTCTGGTTTCTTTAGTGTGTATGCCCAGCAGTGGGATTGCTGGGTCATATGGTAGTTCTATTGTCAATTTTTTAAGGACTTTCCATACTATTCCATAGTGGCTGTATTATTTTGCATTCCCACCAACAGTGTAAGAGGGTTCCCTTTTCTGTGCATTCTCTCCAGCATTTATTGAAAAAATCTGCAATACATTTTTTGACCAAGTGGCTCAGATGGTAAAGAATCTGTCTGTAGTACAGGAAACCTGGGTTCAATCCTTGGGTCTGGAAGATCCCCTGGAAAAGCGAAAGGCTACCACTTCAGTATTCTCGCCTGGATAATTCCATGGACAGAGGAGCCTGGTAGGCTACAGACCATGGTGTCTCAAAGAGTCAGACACAACTGAATGGCTAACAATACTTTAAAACTGGCAAACTATCCCTCTGCCTATACTTCATTGGATAACATAAATCTCAGTCAGTTCAGTTCAGTTGCTCAGTCATGTCTGACTCTGTGCAATCCCATGCACTGCAGCACGCCAGGCCTCCCTGTCCATCACCAACTCCCAGAGCTTGCTCAAATTCATGTCCATCACGTTGGTGATGCCATCCAACCATCTCATCCTTTGTCGTCCCCTTCTCCTCCCACCTTCAATCTTTCCCAGCATCAGGGTCTTTTCTAATGGGTCAGGTCTTTGATTCAGGTGGCCAAAGTATTGGAGTTTCAGCTTCAACATCGTTCATTCCATTGAACACCCAGAACTGATCTCCTTTAGGATGGACTGGTTGGATCTCCTTGGAGTCCAAGGGACTCTCAAGAGTCTTCCCCAACACCACAGTTCAAAAGCATCAATTCTTCAGCTCTCATCTATTTCTATGATCCAAATCTCACATCCATACATGACTACTGAAAAAAAAAAAAACATAGCTTTGACTAGATGGACCTTTGATGGCAAAGTAATGTCTCTGCTTTTTGATATACTATCTAGGTTGGTCATAGCTTTTCTTCCAAGGAGCAAGAGTCTGTTAATTTCATGGCTTCAGTCACCATCTGCAATGATTTTGGAGCCTAAGGAAAGGAAGTTTGTCACTCTTTCCATTGTTTCCCCATTTATTTGCCATGAAGTGATGGGACCAGATGCTATGATCTTCATTTCTTGAATGTTGAGTTTTAAGCCAGCTTTTCACTCTCCTCTTTCACTTTCATCAAGAGGCTCTTTAGTTCCTCTTCACTTTCTGCCATAAGGGTGGTGTCATCTGCCTATCTGAGGTTATTAATATTTCTCCAGGCAGTCTTGATTCCAACTAAACTTCATCCAGCCTGACATTTTGCATGATGTACTCTGTATATAAGTTAAATAAGCAGGGTGACAATATATAACCTTGATGTACTCCTTTCAAAATTTGGAACCAATCCATTGTTCCATGTCCAGTTCTAACTGTTGCTTCTTGACCTGCATACAGCTTTCTCAGGAGGCAGATAAAGTGGTCTGGTATTCCCATCTGTTTAAGAATTTTCCACAGCTTGTTGTGATCCACACAGTCAAAGGCTTTGGTGTAGTCAATAAAACAGTTGATGTTTCTCTGTAACACTCTTGCTTTTTTGATGATCCAATGGATGTTGGCAATTTGATCTCTGGTTCCTCTGCCTTTTCTAAATAGAACTTGAACATGTGGAAGTTCTTGTTTCACGTACTGCTAGAGCCTCACTTGAAGGAAGCATTACTTTGCTAGCATATGAGATGAGTGCAATTGTGTTGTAGTTTGAACATTCTTTGGAACTACCTTTCTTTGGGATTGGAATGAAAACTGACCTTTTCCAGTCCTGTGGCCACTGCTGAGTTTTCCAAATTTGCTGGCATATTCAGTGCAACACTTTCACAGCATCATCTTTTAGGATTTGAAGTAGCTCAACTGGAATTTCATCACCTCCACTAGCTTTGTTCATAATAATGCTTCCTAAAGGCCCACTTGACTGTGCATTCCAGGATGTCTTGGTCTAGGTGAATAATCACATCACCGTGGTTATCTGGGTCATTAAGATCTTTTTTTATTTTTTGTATAGTTTTTCTGTGTATTCTTGCCCCCTCTTCTTAATCTCTTCTGCTTCTTTTAGGTCCATACCATTTCTGTCCTTTAAGTAGTTCCATCTTTGCATGAAATGTTCCCTTGAAATCTCTAATTTTCTTGACAAGATCTCTGGTCTTTCCCATTCTATTGTTTTCCTCATTGCTTTGCATTGATCACTGAGGAAGTCTTCTTTATTTCTCCTTGCTATTCTTTGGAACTCTGCATTCAGATGGGTATATCTTTCCTTTTCTCCTTTGCCTTTAGCTTACCTTTTCTCTCAGATATTGTCTCTTCAGTCAACCATTTTCCTTTTTTGTACTTCTTTTTCTTGGCATTAAATCCCAAAACCAAGCCCAAAATTCTGTGGTTGAGAATTATACTCTGCATCTAAAAGCAGTAACTGCAAAGTCACAGAGCAGAAGGGAAAATGAGCTCTTGCTGAAAATTTAATCTACAACAATGAACTATGACCCAGCAATTCCACTGCTTGTGTAGACTAGATTAAAAAGAGTCATATGTTGCTAAACTTGCTGGGGTTGGGTAGTATCAGTTTTCTAACTTTTTTCCTATCTCAATATGTTTTTAAATGAAGATTTAACTTTTCTTCAAATGTGGTGAGGACAACATATCAGGAAGCAATTGCTGTTGGAAAGATAGTTAATTGCACACAGTTCCCAAGAGAAGATAGAACATGCCATGCTTAGGACAAGAGAACAGTGTAAGAGCCTGAAAAAGCAGACAAGTAGTCTTCCCAGATGGCTCAGCGGGTAAAGCATTCAGCTGCAATGCAGGAATCACAGGTTCTATCCCTGGATCAAGTAGATGCCTTAGAGAAGGAAATGGCAACCCACTCTAGTATTCTTGCCTAGAAAATCCCATGGACAGAGGGGCCTGAGAGACTACAGTCAAAGAGATTCAAAAAGAGCACGTTAACTCATTAGGGGCTATGGCTCTGGATTGATTAGTTTGCATGTGAAAGACTTGCTCTAAAGAAAGTCCTTTGTTATCTCCAGGAATTAGAAAATTCTAACTCTAGTTAGGAAGAGCAGTCCCTCCTTGATATTTGAGTCTCCAAAAGGCCATCAAGGCTGATCAAAGGAGTCAAAATATCTGACACAGAACCTAGAAAATATAGTTAATATGCAGTATTATGTCAGTATTCTAAATCTTTTGGTTTTGCATATAAACTTTACAGTCAGTCTTGATATCCCACAAAATAACTTGCTGGAATTTTTACTGGTATTGCATTAAATCTACAGAACAGTCTGAGAAGAACTGACGTCTTAACAAAATTAAGTCTTCCTATCCACATAGACTATTTCTCCATGTATTGAGATTGTCGACTACAAATTGGCACTTACCAAGAGCATTGCCAGCACCTGAACAACAAGGGCATTTACCATCTGCCTCTGTGGAGACTGAATCCTGTATTGCTGTAGCTGTTGACCTTAACAGCCCTGAGGGAGTTCAGGGTGAAGTGAGGCACTCTGTTCTTCAGGGAATCTTGTGGAACATGTCTTTAGATATTTTCAGGAACTGATTTCATGATCCCAATCTTTGCATCTCTTGATATCTAGAAAAGCACTAAATCCCAAATCTTGTAAAATGAGTGCTTAATTGCATTGAACTATCCTGAACTACCCCTTCCTGAAAATCACATATTGATCTTCCCCTACTGCATCTTTGGAGCAATCCCTCAGAACTAACTGAGGTGCTATCTCAAGGCTGCAACCCTCATTTTGCACCAAATAAAACTTAACTCACAATGCTCAAGTTGTGCATCTTTTTTTAGTTGACAAGATCTTTAATATCTTTCACTAATATTTTATAATTTCCCTCATAAAGGTCTTGTACATATTTTGTAATTTATCCTTAAGCATTTCTCTTTTTAGCTGCTAATATAAATGACTTGTATTTTTAATTTCAAATTCCAATTGTCTATTGCTGATATATAGAGGAAAGTGAACTTTTGTATAGCAATGTTGCTATAATCTTGCCTTTTTAGTTTCAGGAGGGTTTTATGTTTTTGGTTTTGGTTTGTTGTGGGGTTTTTTGACTATTTTTGTTTTTGTTTTTGTTTTTGCCTATTCTTGAGAGTTTCTTTGTAGGCCATCATGTCATCTATGTACTCTTGAACATCTAAGTACTCTTGTACATCTAAGTACATCTAAGTACTCTTGCCTAGAAAATCCCATGGATGGAGGAGCCTGGTGGGCTGCAATCCATGGGGTCGCTAAGAGTCGGACACGACTGAGCGATTTCACTTTCAATTTTCACTTTCATGCATTGGAGAAGGAAATGGCAACCCACTCCAGTGTTCTTGACTTGAGAATCCCAGGGACGGGGGAGCCTGGTGGGCTGCCGTCTATGGGGTTGCACAGGTTCAGACACGACTGAAGTGACTTAGCAGCAGCAGCAGCATGTCATCTTCGAAGAGAGACAGTTTTATTTCTTCTTTCCTTTGATTTTTTCCTTGTTTTTATTTTTAAAATTTCTATATTGCTGTTTTCCAGAAGCTGAATCTGGATTTGTATCTGACCGATTCTTAGAGGCACTACCAATTTAGATGCTCTATATGTTAAATCCAGAGCTGAGGTTTCTTTAGTTAAGTGATGATGCAATTTTGAGATGCAAATCAGAATGAGGGCCTACCAATTACAACCTCTCATACGTGAATCTATTTTCACTAACCCAACCATATCTCCTGTCAGCCTTGAGATAACTCCCATCAGAACCTCCCACAATGAGCTAAAAGACGGGTTAATTCTATTTTATGTTTATCTTAAGGTGTCCTTTCTCAGAGTCCCAGCTTTAAGTAGATCTACTGTTTGAATTCCTATTTTGGTGGGTCCCAGTCCCATCACTTCATGGGAAATAGGTGGGGAAACAGTGGAAACAGTCTCAGACTTTATTTTTTTGGGCTCCAAAATCCCTGCAGATGGTGACTGCAGACATGAAATTAAAAGACACTTACTCCTTGGAAGAAAAGTTATGACCAAACTAGATAGCATATTCAAAAGAAGAGACATTACTTTGCCGACTAAGGTCCGTCTAGTCAAGGCTATGGTTTTTCCTGTGGTCATATATGGATGTGAGAGTTGGACTATGAAGAAGGCTGAGCGCTGAAGAACTGATGCTTTTGAGCTGTGGTGTTGGAGAAGACTCTTGAGAGTCCCTTGGACTGCAAGGAGATCCAACCAGTCCATTCTGAAGGAGATCAGCGCTGTGATTTCTTTGGAAGGAATGATGCTGGAGCTGAAACTCCAGTACTTTGGCCACCCCATGAGAAGAGTTGACTCATTGGAAAAGACTCTGATGCTGGGAGGGATTGGGGGCAGGAGGAGAAGGGGACCACAGAGGATGAGGTGGCTAGTTGGCATCACGGACTCGATGGATGCGAGTCTGAGTGAACTCCGGGAGTTGATGATGGACAGGGAGGCCTGGCGTGCTGCCATTCATGGGGTCGCAAAGAGTCAGACACGACTGAGTGACTGAACTGAACTGAACCTTAATTTCTGCCTTATCCTGTGATTCCCTCATATCACTAGTTGGATTTGTAATTCCATCCAGATAAATAAATGTCCTTGGTGTAAAAGACATTTTTAGTACTTCAGTTTTCTCAGGATTCTTACTTTCTCTCAGATTATGACCTAGAAGTTCCTACAAAGCTTTCAGCTGATAAATATGCATTAAGGAAATTTTTAAAATATTCCCCAGCAATTTCAGTTGTTTTCAGAAAGAGCATTTGTTTAAATAACTAGAGTAGTCAATAGAAGAAATAGAAATTCTCAGCAATCCTCTTCAGCATTTTTTCTTTGAATATCCTAGGTTTAGTCATTCAGTAGTTTCTACTTAGCTTTCTTATTCTCAGTATTTTTATTCATAACTCATTAGTCAAATCTTAGCCCTGGTTACGTTTAAGAAGATCTTCACTGTGAGGTGCTCATCTTTCTAGCTATGCTGTCTCTTCACTGACGCATGCTTCAGTTCAGTTCAGTCACTCAGTCGTGTCCAACTCTTTGCAGCCCCATGAATCACAGCACGCCAGGCCTCCCTGTCCATCACCATCTCACGGAGTTCACTCAAACTCATGTCCATCGAGTCGGTGGTGCCATCCAGCCATCTCATCCTCTCTTGTCCCCTTCTCCTGCTGCCCCCAATCCCTCCCAGCATCAGAGTATTTTCCAGTGAGTCAACTCTTCGCATGAGGTGGCCAAAGTACTGGAGTTTCAGCTTTAGCATCATTCCTTCCAAAGAACACTCAGGATTGATCTCCTTTAGAATGGACTGGTTGTATCTACTTGCAGTCCAACAGACTCTCAAGAGTCTTCTCCAACACCACAGTTCAAAAGCATCAATTCTTCGGCACTCAGCTGTCTTCACAGCCCAAATTGAAGAAAGTAGGGAAAACCACTAGACCATTCAGGTATGACCTAAATCGAATCCCTTATGATTATACAGAGGAAGTGTGAAATAAATTTAAGGGACTAGATCTGATAGATAGAGTGCCTGATGAACTATGGACTGAGGTTCATGACATTGTACAGGAGACAAAGATCAAGACCATCCCTGTGGAAAAGAAGTGCAAAAAAGCAAAATGGCTGTCTGGGGAGGCCTTACAAATAGCTGTGAAAAGAAGAGAAGTGAAAAGGAAAGGAGAAAAGGAGAGATATACGCATCTGAAGGCAGAGTTCCAAAGAATAGCAAGAAGAGATAAGAAAGCTTTCCTCAGAGATCAACTCAAAGAATTAGAGGAAAACAACAGAATGGGAAAGACTAGAGATCTCTTCAAGAAAATTAGAGATACCAAGGGAACATTTCATGCAAAGATGGGCTCGATAAAGGACAGAAATGGTATGGACACATGCTTCAATATGCCTCTTATTACATACAGTTTTGCTACCTGCTATATCAGATGGATTCATGTAATTTATTTATCTTTGTATCACTGTAATATCTAACAGTGCTTTCCAAAGCACAGCATTCAATGAATGGTCACTGAATAAAAGTCATTCCCTTATAATAATTCCTTTAAGGGAGCTAATAAATTCAGTTGTTTGACTTTTTATTCAGTATATGCTTTTTCCAGTAGTCATGTGCAATCTGACAGTTGAACCATAAAGAAGAATTGATGCTTTTGAATTGTAGTGTTGGAGAAGACTCTCGAGAGTCCCTTAGACAGCAAGGAGATCAAACCAGTCAATCCTAAATGAATCAATACTGAATATTCATTGGAAAGACTGATGCTGAAGCTGAAGCTCCAATACTTCAGTCACCTGATGCAAAGAGCCAACTCATTGGAAAAGCCCTGGTGTTGGGAGAGATTGAGGGCAGGAGGAGAAGGGGATGACAGAGGATGAGATGGTTGGATGGCATAACTGACTCAATGGACATGCATTTGAGCAAACTCCAGAAGATAGTGAAGGACAGAGAAGCATGGCATCCTGCACTCTGTGGGGTTGCAAAGAATCAGACATGATTTAGTGACTGAACAACAAATTGGGTATAGAAGCAAGACACAGCCTACCAATGTAATCCCACAAAGTGCCAAACATACCTACATTCACCAACCCCTGCCTTCATGTCTTATTCTTTATCAAATCAAACTTCAAGTTAATCTGCAGGTTGGTAAGCTTGGTTTCTCTTGGCATACCAGTGTTTTGTAAACTTTCTATCTGAAAGCAACTCCCTTATGCCAAAAGAATTCTTATTCACATTTTTCATGCTTTTCCCAAATAGAATTTTTTTCAATCTATATTATTGTTTTCTGATATTAGATAAGATGTTCTTGTCCAAGTTTAGTCATTTATCTTTTGCTTTAGCTCTCCTTGTCTCAGAAGGCCCCAGTTCTTGGAATCCCAGAAGGCTATAAATACTCTCCAACCTAATTACAGACTCTGAATTGACATATGAATAGAGACTGGGCTAATTTCAGCTTCTTATTTAAGACTTAAAAATGTTAAGACATCTAAGTGTCCAAATAAACCCATTATGAAATGTTTCAGCACATTTTTTCCCAATCATTTACCCCTTTAGGACAGATGACATCACTTTTACAAGTAAACTTCTACTGCTGCCTCTTTCCACGTTCAAAGACCTACAAGACTGTGAGTCCTCAAAATCAAAGTCATATGTCAACTTCCTTGATCATTTGAATGTAAGTGGGTAAGTGTAATCTCTCTATCAGTTACTACCTGAAGAAGAAACTGTTTTCCACCAACGGATCTCAAATTTGAATGCATTTGCATCATAGTTTTTAGTATTATGAGAAAGATTCTATACCAGTGTCAATTTTTCTAACAAAAATATATGCTATTCTTCTTAAAACAAGCTTTTTACTCCTATTGAGTCTGCATATACACATAAGTGGAAACATATATACACATATACCATGCCCCATATGAAATTTAAAAACTGAGAAATCAAGCAATAAAAGTAACTAGGGGGCAGGAAAGCTCATCCTCATAGGTTTATTTAAAAAAATAATTGGAATAATAAAAATATTATGAATAATATGGATTATAGTAAAAAAGCAAAGAACACATTCTAGATAAAAATCATAGTAGATGAAAAAACTAAAGGAGAATTAAAGGAGAAGCTAAGGGAGAATTTAAGAATACCATTATTTGTTATTATGTTTTGTTTAGAGTCTATTATGTGTTCCAAACTGTGGTGGAGGCAGCAGATCATTTGGGATATATTGTTATGGGTCCCTTTCTCCAAAGAAACAATCTGCAGAGGGATATGATATAGATAAATGGATGATAGTTAGATAGATAGAAAATAAGAGGTATAAATTAATTCTAAAAATACAAAAGATGGTATCTAACCCATACTCCATACCAGTATGATTTTAAGATCTCTAAGTGTTATGAAGAGAATGAGCGTTTATATGTATTCTAGTAGCCAGAGAAGGTGTATTGAAAAACATGGGACATGACAGGGATTTGGATATAGAAAACAACAATCTATATAAGTATGTGAAACAGCATGAGAGAAAATATAAAAGCAGTAATATGACTGGGGCCAAGAGTGAAGGCTTCCTTAAATATAACTAAATTCTTATTTGAATTACTGAAAGAGAAGCTGATGATTTAGCAGGAAATTGAAAACAGTCTGATTCACAAAACTATGATAAAATTAAGCAACATCTTCTTGTTTTTTCCCATCTTTGAATCTTTGAATATATTTACCATATCTTTGACTTACCAATTTTCTTATTCCCTTTGTTCTTTTTTCTTATGCTCCTAATCTAAGGCATAGAAATAATAAATTTTAAGTATAAAATTTGATAATTTAAGAACATTAGGTAATTAAAATTGGACTATTCTAGAAAATTTAGAAATAGTAAAATGAGTTTTACTTGAACAGGCAGCGTGAGATCATGCTTTAGTCTCTTGGAAAAAGTGTGGGGCAGATACTCTTCCAGCAAGGTAAAGAATAGATGGCATAAAATGTGAGAGGAAGGAAGTGGTTTAAATGTTAGAAGACATACAGTGATATATGTCAATTATATCTTAATAAAACTGGGAAAAATAATTTTGAAAATACCTAAAAAGTAAATAAAAGGAAATAGAACTACCCGTGATTGTCCTACTTCTGGAAATAACACAAACAATATTTTATTTCCTTCTAACATTCATCTCAATATGCCTATGTATATTATATATATATGGGAGATGGTATAGAAATAAAATGTGATTCTACTTTAAAATACAAGTTAGAAGACTTGGAGTCTGGTTCTGGATCTAT
>SJYQ01002541.1:194918-205623 GCA_006410935.1 Redunca redunca | reverse complement strand
CTTTGGAAGGAATGATGCTAAAGCTGAAACTCCAGTACTTTGGCCACCTCATGCGAAGAGTTGACTCATTGGAAAAGACTCTGATGCTGGGAGAGATTGGGGGCAGGAGGAGAAGGGGATGACAGAGGATGAGATGGCTGGATGGCATTAGCGACTCGATGGACATGAGTCTGAGTGAACTCTGGGAGTTGGTGATGGACAGGGAGGCCTGGCATGCTGCGATTCATGGGGTTGCAAAGAGTCGGACATGATTGAGCGACTGAACTGAACTGAAGTTTACTGTGGTAGTAAGAGATGGAAGCGTAATTCATATACCTGTAGTCTGCTCAGTCTATGGTCTTACTCACTTCACTTTACTACTTCTACACCTAAGGTACTCATGTAACATTGCTATCTGCTCATATTTGATATTAATAAAGAGCTTCCTTAGTATGGCTTCCTTAGTAGGGCTTCCCAGGTAGCTCAAAGGGTAAAGAATCTTCCAGCAATGCAGGAGACTCGGGTTCAATCCCTGGATTGGGAAGATCACTTAGAGAAGAGAATGGCTATCCCTCCAGTACTCTTGCCTGGAGAATCCCATGGACAGAGGGGCCTGGCGGGCTACAGTCCATGGGGCTGCATGACAGAGTCAGACATGACTGAGCTACTAACACTTTCATTTTCACTTATTATGGCAAAGATAAAGATACACAAAAATAAAGATGCTTATATGGAAAAAATAAAAATGTGTATCCATACATAGCAGGGACATGCAAAATAGACCCTGAGAGAAATTATGTTATAGGTACCATGAGAATGGAAATGTAATATCATCAAGGGATAGCAAGGACATGATAAAATCAGAACATTTGTACATTTTTGACAGAGATGTAAAATAGTGTGAATATTGTTAAAAAAAAAACAAAAACAGAAAAACCTGAACAATTTGACCTGTCTATTAAAATTAGATAAGCATATACCTTCTGTGTCTGCCTTTGACATCTGACCAGCAATCCCACCCCTAGCTGTATGGCCTAGAGAAATTTGCATTTGCTGGAATTATTTTCCAATTTTCCCCATCAAACTTCCAGTTTAATAAAATTCAGGAGGAATTTCTTTTGGTAGAGGGTGCCAGAAATAGTCATTTCAAAAGTTTCCAGGTGGTATTTTCTGGAAGACAGATTGTGGTTCACTTCCCTAGTATATACAAAAAACTGCTAACAGCTTTGTTATCTCCTATTGTGTTTGGACATTTGACTTATTCTGGATCCTTGTATCAGGAGCTTTTTCTCTAAGTCTAGCCTTCTACTTAACAGTGACACAAATGCTGCCTTTCTAATTCCACTCATGTTCTTTTAAAAATATCTTCTCTTAACTTTACACCTAAGACAGCCTGTCTACAGGATCAAAAAGCAGTGTGTTCTGTGGTAAAAGAATGAGTTTAAAAAATGTTTATTGGATAATACTTAATAATTGTAAACCATGTGCTCATTAATGAAATCAACTTAATGAAATATTTTAAAAGTAACTTTTGTGTGGAAAATTTAAGCATTTTCCAGTAACCTCATGCATGTTTATAGTATTAGTATGAACTAAGTGGCAAAATTAAAATAGAGACTGAAAGGGATGAAGTATTACAGATAACAAAGTGGGAAATAAGCATCACACTTACTGATTATAAATATAAATGTGTGTGTGTGTGGCTTCCCAATGGCACAGCAGAAAGGAATCTGCCTACAATGAAGGAGGTGAGGAAACGATCCTTGGACTGAGAAGATGCCCTGGAGAAGGAAATGGCAACCTGCTCCATTATTATTGTCTGGGAAATCCCATAGTCAGAGGGCCTGGTGAGCTACAGTTCAGTGTTGCAGAGTTGGGCACATCTTAGTGACTAAATAGAAACAAAAAATGTATGTATGAGTGTGTGTGTGTGTGTGTGTGTGTGTATACACATAAAATGAAATATTACTCAGCCATTACAAAGGATAAAATAATGCCATTTGCAACAACATAGATGGAACTAGAGACAATCATACTATGATAAATAACATATAAAGGTAAATAACATAAGAAATTATTTATATGTGGAATGTAAAATATAACACAAACATAACTACAAAATAAAAATAGATACAGACACAGAGAACAGACTTGTGGTTGCCAAATGGGGAAGGATGAGGAAGAGAAACATTGGCAGTTTGGGATTAGTAGATGAAAACTATTATATATAAGATGGATAAACAAGATCCTACTGCATAGCACAGGAACTATATTCAATATTCTGTGATAAACCATAATGGAAAGTAATATGAAAATTAATCTATATATATGTATAATTCCAGAAGAACATCTACTTCTGCTTTATTGACTATGCTGAAGCCTTTGACTGTGTGGATCACAATAAACTGCAAGAAATACTTAAAGAAGTGGAAATACTAGATCAGCTTACCTGCCTTCTGAGAAACCTATATGCAGGTCAAAAAACAACAGTTAGAATCAGACATGGAAAAATGGACTGGTTCAAAACTGGGAGAGGAGTACATCAAGGCTGTATATCATCACCCTGCTTATTTAATGTCTATACAGAGTACATCATATGAAATGCCAGGCTGGATGAAGCACAAGCTGGAATTAAGATCACTGGGAGAAATATCAATAACCTCAGTTATGCAAATGACATCACCTTTATGGCAGAAAGTGAAGATATACTAAAGAGTCTCTTGATGAAGGTGAAAGAGGAAAGTGAAGAAGCTGACTTAAAACTCAACATTCAAAAAGTGAATATCATGGCATCCGGACCCAACACTTAATAGCAAATAGATGGGGAAACAATGGAAACAGTGACATACTTTATTTTTGGGGGCTCCAAAATCACTGCAGATGGTGACTGCAGCCATGATATTAAAACACACTTGCTCCTTGGGAGCAAAGCTATGACAAACCTATACAGCATATTAAAAAGCAGAGACATTACTTTGCCAACAAATGGTCAAAGCTACGGTTTTTCTAATAGCCATGTGTGGATGTGAGAGTTGGACCAACAAGAAGGCTGAGTACTGAGGGATTGATGCTTCTGAACTGTGGTGTTGGAGAAGACTCTAGAGAGTCCCTTGGACTGCAAGGAGATCAAACCAGTCAACCCTAAAGGAAATCAGTCCTGAATATTCATTGGAAGGACTGATGCTGAAGCTGAAGCTCCAATACTTTGGCCATCAGATGTGAAGAGTTGACTCATTAGAAAGGACCCTGATGATGGGAAAGACTGAATGCTGGGGAGTAGAAAGGGATGGCAGAAGACAAGATGGTTGGATGGCATCACTGACTCAATGGACATGAGTTTGAGCATGTTCTGGGAGGTGGTGAAGGGCAGGGAAGCCTGGTGTGCTGCAGTCCATGGATTCTCAAAGAGTCAGATGTGACTGAGGGACTGAACAACAACAACGATATGTATAACTGAATCACTTTGCTGTACAGCAGAAATTAACACAACATTTTAAACCAGCTATACTTCAATAACATTTATTAAAAAGAAAAACTTATTGGCTAAATGAGAACATGATTTATTACAAGGAAGTGTTTGTTTTATATTCAACACATCATATGTTTTGTTTTCCTGGGTATAGACTGATAGTAAGTCAGAGCTTTATTATGTGTCTTCTAGAACTCATGAAAACTTTAAAGTTTTTGTAAGTGGGCATAACATACAAGTGACTTAATTATGCCATGTGGTATACATAACTCAGACGTTCAAGCTTTAATAATTTAGTTTGAAACAAAACCAATACATGAGATAATAATTGATGGTAAAGGGAAAGGCAGATGTGTGATAAAGTAAGCATGCTAATAGCTATGTAGTGGGTATATGGGCTATCACTATACAATTATTTTAACTTTTCTGGATGTTTAAAACTTTCATAACAAAATGTTGTAGCAAAAGGGAAGACACAGCATTTATAATGGTTGAAATTGCCTTTGTTCTAACTGACATCCTGAAAGATAACATGCCTGCAGAGAAGGTCTGAAAGAACATGCTGCTGACATGAGATGACATCCTTTCAGGGAGTAGGAGAAAAAACAATAAAAAATAATTTATGTCTCTTATATTCATGATTAACTGTAAAGATCACAGATATTATAAGCCATCCTTGGGTATGTACTAGGATAAAAAAGTTCACACAGTTTAAGTTAATAAGAAGTCTTTACAAATGTAAATGAATGTGGATGAATTCTTTGACCAAAATTTTGACTGAATTTAAGGCTTTGCAGTCATCAATTAATGCATATTCCATCTATTTTAAAGATTCTTTGCCTGTTTAAAAGATATTTATATTTTATGCTGTCATTTATTGCCCTATAAATCATTCTTGCAAATCACAACAGGGCATTTTGTCTATAGTATATAACTATACTAGGAGGTTCAACTTGCATTTTGCCTAAAATCATAAATACAGTTATGTATCCTAAAAGTGAAAAAAAAAATGAAAAGGATCAGAAAGGAATCTACCTAAATAAAGAGAAAAGCACAAGAGTGAGGAAAGAAGGAAAGATGAAAGGAAGAAGGTAAAAGAAATATTAGGTTCTCCCCAGAATGAATGGAAATGGCAAATTTCAGTAATGTTTAGCTGGACTTAATGATTTCATTTTGGGTACATATTCAATTTGAGACTCAAACTCTGTGCTGAGTATCTTTATACTTCCTTATCTTTCTTCACCCACATTTCCCATTAAAATATATTTTAAAAGTTGATTTTGAATATCATGCAAAATGTTGTATTCTACAGTGATAGGTCAAGTTATTTGACTCCCAGATGATTCTCTATGTCAGGCTGTTCTTGAACATTATCTCATAACACTTGATCTGTCTCTTTTTGTTACTTTACAGGCTATCAGCTGAATTAACCGGGACTGTTGCAATTGTTCTCTTAGCACAATCAAGACTCTCTCCTTGCCTTTTCAACCCCTACTTTTTAAGAATTACTAGGCACACCTGCATCTCAATAGTGCATATTCTCTAAAATCCATGAGATGTGTGCCTCATACCATCTCTGACTTCAGCAGTGACCCTGTAACTAGTTATGCGATCACCTCACTAATCACCAATTCTACACTAAAGCAGGTGTATAGATTTTCAATTATCAGTCACTCTGACATGGAAGTATGATGTCACTCTTATGCCACACAGATTCCTATGTGCTGACACACGTGCTTCATTCTGCATGAAACACTCTGATGCTGTTTCTTCCAGGATCTTATAAGATCACATGCCCATCTGCTTTATTTTTTCCTCTTGATATGAGGTTTTTTTCTTCTCAGTGGTCTCCTTTCCCTTTCTGGGATCAAAGCTTAGAAGCAAAAAGTTATGAAAGTCTGGTTTTCTGATAGATATAAATAGTTTTTTTGCATTTGTTTAACCTGCCAAATCTCTCTCTACTTACCTTANGATTTTTTGCATTTGTTTAACCTGCCAAAGCTCTCTCTACTTACCTTACCAGCAAGGGTCATTTTCTCCTTTTGTTTCCAAGCAGAATCCACCCATCTTCTCTATGGAGTGACAGTGTATCAAGGTCTTGTTTTAAGTGTAGGAAGATGGTAAAGGAGGAAAAAATGCTGAAGGAAATATATCCAGAGATTTCACATAATTATTAATGCTACCATTAAATTATTTACATTATGCTATATGCCATAATTTATAAAAATAAAGGCAAAAAATTTATAAATGTCCTTTAGCACAACTATTATGTATCAATCTTATTTATTTTCTGCATCCTCACATAAAGAGTGTAGAATGCAGAACTTGTCAACTTAAATTATCAATATATATATATATACTAATTCAAAAGTAACACAATATTATCTTCTTACATTGCTGACAAAATCCAAAGTCAAATCTATGAATTTTAGTATATGGTTGATCACTTCTTTCTTATCAACAACCATGGTATACTTTCCATTAAAACATAAACTTTTTAAAGTTGTTTATGAGTTTGTTCTACGATTCAGCAGTTCTTTCAGGGATATACCCAAAGAAAATGCAGGCATGTGTGATCAAAGGACATGTACACATTTGTCTTATCAGCTTTATTCCTGATGTTCAAAACTAGAAATAACTCAAATGTGGATGAGTGATAAAAATGGGTCTATACCACAATCTGAGGGATCTCACAGGTATGTTCAGAGAAAGCAAAATATCTCATTGCTGTGAGAATCCATTTATGTGAAGTTCAAAAACATATAAAGCTAATTTATGGTCATAAATAGAACATGTATTTCTTCTAACATGCCAAGGAAAAACATTAACAAGTCTTTTTGTGATGCTAGGTATGTTCCATATCTTGACAAGAAATAGCTACATGAGTATCTATATATATAAATTTATCAAAGAATATACTTATCAATTGATAAATTTTGCACACTTCACTATACTAATATTTTATTCCTCCTTNAATATTTTATTCCTCCTTTCCAATATATAAATATATGTATATATGTATGCATGTATATATATGCAGGCAATAAGTTTTAAACTGATGTATTTCTGGGGGAATGGTAAATTACAGAGGATTTCATGATAAACCATTAACCTTCTTCTGGAAAGGGTTAACCAGCATTTAAAGCATAATCATATTAGTGTCTGAATTTATTGCTACTTTCCTCCTTCCCTTTAAATGTTATTAATACTGAGGACTGACATGTAAGTATAAATAACTCAGGATGTTTAGATAAATTCTTAAGATTACTGTACTTAAGATCAGAGCACATGGAAATTTCAGGGTCTTTAGAGTGGACCTATTTTCTAGAATGATGATCTTTTCATGTTCCAGCTGTGTTAAGCTTGAGCACATCCTTAAACCTCACTGCCTATCCTTTAGTTTTCTTATTTGCAAAATTAAATACTTAAATGAATGCTTATAATATCTACTGCACAGTTTTCTTTTGAGTTAAAAGGAAAAATAGATTAAATGGACCAAATGATAACATGCATTACTTAATATGTAGTCAATTTTCTATTCTTTGTTAGATATCACCCCTGAATATATTCAGGCAGAAGTAAAGTGGTGAGGATGAGTGGAAGTGGGGGTGAGAGTGGATACAATGATAAATAAAACAGCTTCTGCTCTTTGTCCATTTACAATCAGTTAGTCATAGTGAAACTAGGACACATGTCTATAATCAACAATATATTAAAATAATTATACAATAAGTGATGCAAAGCAGAGGGCTATCAGCATGGAAGAGTTTCTCTACTTTGGGGCTCAGGAAAGATCATCCAGTGGACAAATATACTTGGGGCCATCTTTTAAATATAATGGACATTTACACAGGTGCATTAAGAAAAGAGTATATAAGGTAGAAAGGAACACCTTTAGGAAGCACACAGTTTAAATTTATCATAAATATTTAACACATATTATGAATATCAGAAAGTAAAGTGGAATGTATGCAGGTCACAGGCATATTGTAAAACAACAAGTTTCATGTTATATCGTTGGAAAACATATGTCCATACATATTTTGTAAATGAAGTAACACAAATATTATTATCTTTTTCCCTCCTTCACTACAGAATTTATAGTAAGGGTGTTACTTACAAACACAGTAAAATATTAATAGCAGTAATGGCAATGAATGTAGAAAGATACAAAATAATCATTTTTAAAATTCATAAGAATGTAAGCAATTGACTCTCGCAGGATTGCAAGAAAATACCTGTATTTTTTCTAAAATAGATTTCCAGATCAAGGACAGTCTCCAGATAGGATCTGGTGAGAAGTACTGACTGTTGCTATAGACAGTGTTTATGTCCTTCCAGAGTTCTCGTGTTGACACCTAATCTCTAGTGTGATGGTATTTTAAGCTGAGGCTCTTGGGAGGTGACTTGGTCATGAGGGCAGAGCCTTCATTAGGGATAGTGACCTTATGGAAGAGAACATAGAGAGCTCCCTTGTGCCATCTGCCATGTGGCAGACACATGCCACGAGGACACAGCAAAAGATGGCCGTTTAAGAATCAGGAATTGGACCCTAACTAGACATCAAATATCTAGACATTAACTAGACAAATAACTAGACATCAAGGCTGAAGCCTTGATCTTGGATTTAGACTCCAAAAATCATGAGAAATAAATGTTTNCTCCAAAATCATGAGAAATAAATGTTTGTTGTTGAAGTCACTCAGTTTATTGTATTTTTGTTATAACAACCCAAACAAACTAATATGATTGCTAAAACTAAGATAGACCTACTGCCTCGACTTTTCTTTAGACTGTTGAATATGGTTCTCAAATTTCTAGGCAGATTCTATTCAGGAACAAGTTTGTGGGACCAAACACCTTAAAATGTTGAGACAGATAGGACTTTGCTTTCCCTTGAGTTCCTACAATAATAACAGCATGTTAATTCAGCAATAGAGAATTCCCATCTCTACTCTGTCTGATCTGCCTTCTTCCCTCTTGCCTCAGACTCCAACTTGTTATCATTAGCCATTTCCCCCCTCTTTCTACCACTCTCTTCCCAGCACACAAAACATATTTCAGCAGTGTAACTATCATTTGATATTTGCTCAACATATCTAAAAATACAGTTTAGTCTCAAAAGTTGAACTTAACTTCTTTCTTTAAAGTCAACATATTTATTGAAAAAGTATCAGTGTTTTCCTTCGAATTAGAGATAGTCTCAAAATAATGGCTTACTGAGAGAATTTAATAAATGATCAACACTAGAGGTATGAATGTTAGGTGTGAAAGTGTTAGTTGCTCAGTCGTGTCTGACTCTTTGTGACCCCATGGACTGTAGCCTGTCTTGTTCCTCTGTCCATGGAATCCTACAGGCAAGAATACTGGAGTGAATAGTCATTCCCTTTTCCAGGGGAATCTTTCTGACCTCAGGATTGAACCCTACTTTCCTGCACTACAGGCAGATTCTTTACTGTCTGAGCCACCAGAATATGAGTAGTGCTGCTGCAATTCAACTATTTGTGAACAGTTATTGATTAGCACTTCTCAGTCTGATCTAAAAGCAATAACAGCAAGTCATATTCTTTTTTAGAGTCTGAAACGATATTGCAGGACACTTTGAACATAGATGATTTGAAACGCCTTATTAACATGGCCACAGGTTAATACTAGGGGGAAAAAAAAAAGCAAGAATCATTGACATTGATGATGACAATGTTTTTGTTATTTTTGTTTGTTACCTTAACTTGGACTGTACTATCTTCCCGTGTGGATCTAAGTTTTTGAGCCTTGAAGTGTATAAAACTGTTGGACTCTCTACAAGTATGCTGCTACTGCTGCTAAGTTGCTTCAGTCATGTCCGACTCTGTGCGACCCCATAGAGGGCAGCCCACCAGGCTCCGCTGTCCCTGGGATTCTTCAGGCAAGAACACTGGAGTGGGTTGCCATTTCCTTCTCCAATGCATGAAAGTGAAAAGTGAAAGTGAAGTCGCCAGTCGTGTCCGACTCTTCGTGATTCCATGGACTGCAGCTGGCCAGGCTCCTCCATCCATGGGATTTTCCAGGCAAGAGTCCTGGAGTGGGGTGCCATTGCCTTCTCCGTATACAAAATTATAAATACAAAGATGGGTACATGCCTTGAAAGGGACAGTACAAGAGAGAGATCTTAAAGTTTAAATTTTGTTAGATTCAGAACAAATTCAGCCAAGTACTCCAATAAAAATCTGAACAACTCATTTCTGACTACACACAAAATTGTGCTAAGGCTTTCTTATATTTCCTCTGATCAAAAAGTTTTGAGAAAACCTGTAAACTAATAACATACCCCATTTTTTGGCAGAAGTTTCCTGATGACTAAGAATTTGAGTCTAATATTTTTAAGGTGAAATAATGTGTATTTCATTTTGTAACATAGACTTATCCATGTCCTTATCATTAATTTTGTTTTATTTTAAAAGTAACTTTTCTACATATTTCAATAATCACAGAATATATTTTCTTTCAAATGACTTTTTACTTATTATTCTTGGTTTGTGTATGACCTCTACTTATTATCATTTTTATTGAAAACTGTCACATATTTTGCTTCTCTCTTTTACATAGTACATTCTATTTATTTGTCCAATTTCTTGACACATGAACTCTTGACCTTATATAAAACAAGATTCCTAGAGTGATTATTTGGCTTCACTACGTGAGAGAGTCTGGGGAAAAAAAAAAAAAGACATTCTCTTCTAGTTGGTTTTGAAATTTTGTTTGCTTGTCTATCTTTTCTATACTCATAAAATGGCTTCATTCTTTCCCTGAACATTACATCAGATCAACTTCAGACAAAAGATTTTTCTGAATTGAAGCTGAACTGGGTTCTTCTACTTGTCTATATTTTAATATTTTATTCAAAATTACTCAGAAGAGAGGACTTAGCTAGCTTCCTTTGCCTTTTAGCTTATTATTGATGGTACTTTTTCATTCTTCTTTGTTATCCCAACCATTATTCAAAAGATATGCAAGAAGTTCTCACAGCTAGAAACACAGATAGTCTCTCACTTACAAGCTACTAACTGAACTAATGTGCCCTTTATCATGAATAATATCAAAATCTCACTAAAAATCAATAATGATTGCAACAAAAATAAACCTCAGAATCTAGAAAATAGTTATCTTGAGGCACATTGAGGGTCTCCATATGACTTATTTTTTATTCACATATATTTATAAATATATGAAAATGAAAAAAATGAAACCTTAGCAAAAACTGAGATCTTAGTATACTGG
>SJYQ01002541.1:162309-189823 GCA_006410935.1 Redunca redunca | reverse complement strand
AAACATACTAAACATACAAATATATAAAAATTATATTTGTCCCAACAAGAGAATCAGTTTATTAGCTTTCTTTCAGATCACCTTTCTTAGAATCACATATCATCATTATAAATGAGATAAGAACAGGTAAACTATATGTTAAGGATGTCTGAGGAGTATAGTGTGAACCTAGACAGCAGCAGTGACAAAATTTATCCTTTATGATTGAAGAAGAAATGCATTATTAGTTGTACTTTCCAAGAAAAAAAGACCAGTTAACAGAGAGTATCACATAAAAACTGATGATCTTCTCAGCAGAGAACAAGATGGCAGAGGAGAAAGTGGATGTGGAGTACATCTCTCCCTACAGATACATCAGAAATACACCTTCAGACACAGAAGTGCATTCAGAACACCAGCAGAGAGCAGACAGGTGTACTTGACCAGTGGAAAAGATTATATAGGACCAAGCAAAACTTGGTAGGACAAAGGAACCAGGAGGAAAAAACAGGAGTGTTAGTAGGAGTGGACCTGCCCTCAGTGGGTGGGAGAACGGAAGCAGGGGTTCGGTCCCAATAGCAGGGCAACTGTCTGAGTCAGAGGAGAAACATTTAAGGCTGAGAATGAAACAGCTGATCTGTGGCAGACTCCTCTAAACAAATAATAACACAAAAATACAAATTCAGTCATTAGCAGACAGGTTTACCACCTCACTCAGCCTTGCCCATCAGAGGAAAAACAAACAAATAAATAAAAAATCAGCACAAATCTCACTCTATACGAAGCTGACACAAACCACTGGACAAACCTTCAGTTCAGTTCAGTCACTCAGTTGGGTCCGACTCTTTGCGACCACAGGAATCACAGCACGTCAGGCCTCCCTGTCCATCACCAACTCACAGAGTTCACTCAAACTCACATCCATTGAGTCAGTAATGCCATCCAGCCATCTCATCCTCTGTCATCCCCTTCTCCTCCTGCCTCCAATCCTTCCCAGCAACAAAGTCTTTTCCAATGAGTCAACTCTTCGCATGAGGTGGCCAAAGTACTGGAGTTTCAGCTTCAGCATCATTCCTTCCAAAGAACACCCAGGACTGATCTCCTTTAGAATGGAATGTTTGGATCTCCTTGCAGTCCAAGGGACTCTCAAGAGTCTTCTCCAACACCACAGTTCAAAATCATCAATTCTTTGTCCCTCAGCCTTCTTCACAGTCCAACTCTCACATCCATACATGACCACTGGAAAAACCATAGCCTTGACTAGATGGACCTTTGTTGGCCAAGTAATGTCTCTGCTTTTAAATATGCCATCTAGGTTGTTCATAGCTTTCCTTCCAAGGAGTAAGCATCTTTTAATTTCATGGCTGCAGTCACCATCTGCAGTGATTTTGGAGCCCCCAAAAATAAAGTCTGACACTGTTTCCACTGTTTACCCATTTATTCCCCATGAAGTGATGGGACCAGAGGCCCCATGATCTTCGTTTTCTGAATGTTGAGCTTTAAGCCAACTTTTTTGCTCTCCTCTTTCACTTTCATCAAGAGGCTTTTTAGCTCCTCTTCACTTTCTGCCATAAGGGTGGTGTCATCTGCATATCTGATATTATTGATATTTCTTCTGGAAATCTTGATTCCAGATTGTGTTTCTTCCAGTCCAGCATTTCTCATGATGTACTCTGCATATAAGTTAAATAAGCAGGGTGACTATATACAGCCTTGATGTACTTTTCCTATTTGGAACCAGTCTGTTGTTTCATGTCCAGTTCTAACTGTTGCTTCCTTAGAAGGGCAGAAAGCAAAATGAAGAAAGAATTCAAACTTCTTCAAGGAAAGAATTCAAATTTCCTTGAAGTCTGGGAAAAGGAGACCTGAAACACAATAATTAAAAAAAAAAAAAAGAAAAAGAAAATGCAGAGAAATACTGCAAAAATGAAAGAGCAAATTAGAAACACAGAAGTCCAAATAAAATGAAGAGGAAACAGGAAAACTACCTGAAAAAGAATTCAGGATAATGGTAGTAAAGGTGATCAAAAACCTTGAAAAAAATGGAGAAAATGTAAGAGTTAATTAACTAAGACCCAAAAGAATCAAAGAATAAACATACAGAGAAAAACAACACAATTGTTGAAATTAAAAATACCCTAGAAAGAGTCAATAGCAGAATATCTGAAGCAGAAAAACTCTTCAGTGAGCTGGAAGATAAAATGGTTGAAATAACTACTGAAGAAAATAATAAAGTAAAAAGAATGAAAAGAACTGAGTATAGTATAGAGACCTCTGAGGCTATATAAAGTTCCACATCAAAATTCCAATTATAGAGGTCCCAGAAGAAGAAGAGAGAAAGAAAAAATATGAGAAAATTTTTGAAGAGATTATAGTTGAAATTTTCCCCAACATGGAAAAGGAAATAGCCAATCAAGTCCAACAAGCACAAAGAATCACATACAGGAAAACCCAAAGAGAAACATGCCAAGACACATACTAATCAAACTGACAAAGAAAAAACACAAAGAAAGAATATTAAAAGCAGCAAAGGAAAAGCAACAAGTAACATACAAGGGAGACCCCATATGCTTAACAGCTGATCTTTCAGCAGAAACTCTGTAGCCCAGAAGGGAATGGCAGGACATATTTAAACTACTGAAAGGGAAAAATATACAACCAAGATTACTGTACCCAGCAAGGATCTCATTCAAAATTGAAAGAGAAATAAAAAGCTTTTCAAACAAGCAAAAGTTAAGAGAATACAGTACCACCAAACAAGCTTTACAACAAATGTTAAATGGACTTCTATAGCCAAGAAATACAACAGAAGAAAAAAAGATCTACAAAATCAACCCCAAACAATTAGAAAATTGCAATAAGAATATATATATCAATAATTACTTTAAATGTAAATGGATAAATGCTCCAACTGAAAGACACAGATTGGCTGAATGTAAATTAAAACAAGACCCATATATATGCTGTCTAGAAGAAACCCACTTCAGACCTCAAGACACATATAGATTGAAAGTGAGAGGATGGAAAAATATATTCCATGCAAATGGAAGCAAAAGAAAGCTGGAGTAGCAATCTTTATGTCAGACAAAATAAACCTTAAAATGAAGAAGATTACTAGAGATAAGGAAAGATACTACATAATGATCAAGAGATCAATCCAAGCGGAAGACATAACAATTGTAAATATCTATGCACTGAACATAGGAGTACCTCAATACATAAGACAAACACTAACACACATAAAAGGAGAGATTAAAAGTAACATGATAATAGCAGGGACTTTAACACCCGACTTACACCAATGGACAGATTATCAAAACAGAAAATTAATAAGGAAACACTAGTATTAAATTACACATTATATAAGATGGATCTTATTGATATCTTCAGGATATGCCATCCAAATGCAGAATACACCTTCTTTTCAAGTGCACATGGAACATTCTCCCAGATAGACCACATCTTGGGTCACAAATCAAACCTCAGTAAGTTTAAGAAAACTGAAATTATATCAAGCATCTTTGAGCACAAAGCTATGAGACTAGATATCAATTATAAGAAAAAAACTGAAAGAAACACAAACACTTGGAGATTAAACAATAGGTTTCTAAATAACCAACAGGTTACTGAAGAAATAAAAGGGAAATTAAAAAATTTATAGAAACAAATCATAAGGAGAACATGACAGCTCAAGACCTATGGGATGCAGCAAAGCAGTTCTAAAAGGGAAGTTTATTGCAATGTAATCCCGACTCAAGAAACAAGAAAAACATCGAAGAGACAACCTATCTTTACACTTAACGCAACAGGAAATGAACAAAAATCACCCAAAACTTAGTAGAAGGAAAGAAATCATAAAGCTAGGAGCAGAAATAAGTGAAAAAGAATGAAAAAAAACAAAAGTAAAGATTAATAAAACTAAAAGTTGGTTCTTTCAGAAGAGAAACAAAATTGACAAATCCTTAGCCAGATTCATCAAGAAAAAAAGACAGAAGAATCAAATCAACAAAATTAGAAATGAAAAAAGAGAGGTTACAAAGAAGATGCAGAAATACAAAAGATTATAAGAGACTATTATGAAAAACTATATGGCAATAAAATGGATACCCTGAAAGAAATGGAGAGATTTTTAGAAAAGTTCAGTCTTCCAAGAAGAAGCAAGAAGAAATAAAAATTATGAACAACTCAATTACAAGCACTGAAATTGAAGCTGTGATCAAAAATCTCCCAGAAAACAAAAGCTAAGGACAAGATGGCTTCACAGGAGAGTTCTGTCAAAAATTCAGAGAAGAGTTAATGCTTATCCTTCTAAAACTCTTTCAAAAAATTGCAGAGGAAGGTAAACTTTGAAATTCATTCTAAGAGGCCACCATCACCCTGATACCAAAACCAGACAAAGACAACACACAGAAAGAAAACTACATGCCAATATCACTGATGAACATACATGGAAAAATCCTCAAGAAAATTTTAGCAAAGAGAACTCAGCAACACATCAAAATGCTCATACACCATGACCAAGTTGGGTTTATTCCAGGAATGCAAGGATCCTTCAATATACAGAAATCAATCAATGTGATACACCATATTAACAAAGTGAAAGATATAAACCATGTGATCATCTAAATAGATGCAGAAGAAGCCTTTGACAAATTTAACACTTCTTTGTGTTTAAAATTCTTCAAAAAGATGAGCATAGAAGGAGCCTACCTCAACATAAACCTACAACAAACATTATTCTGAATGTTGAAAAACTGAGAGGATTCCCCCTAAGATAAGGAAAAAGACAAGGTTTCCACACTTTATTTCACGACTATTATTCAATAATATTCTGGAAGTCCTAGCTTCTGAAATCAGAGAAGAAAAAATATAAAAGGGATCCAGATTGGAAAAAAAGAAGTAAAGCTTTCACTGTTTGAAGATAACATGATAATGTATATAGAAAATCCTAAAGATAGTATTAGAAAATTACTAGAGCTAATCAGTGAATTTGGCAAAGTTGCAGGATACAAAATCAATACACAGAAATCACTTGCATTTATATCTACTAACAATGGAAGATTAGAAAGAGCAATTAAGGAATCAATCCCATTCACCATTGCAACAAAAAGAATTAAATATCTAGGAATTAACTTACCTAAGGAGATGGAAGAACTGTACATGGAAAATTATAAGACACTAATGAAAGAAATCAAAGATAAAATAAACAGTTGGAGAGATATTCCATATTCCTGGGTAGGAAGAGTCAATATCGTGAAACTGACTATACTGCCAAAGGCAATCTATAGATTCAACGTGACCCCTATCAAATTACCAATGCATTTTTCACAGAACTAGAACAAAAAATTTCACAATTCATATGGAAACACAAAAGACCCTGAATACCCGAAGCAGTCTTGAGAAAGAAGAATGGAGCTGGAGGAATCAATGTTCCTGACTTCAGGTTATACTACAAAGCCACAGTCATCAAAACAGTATGGTACTGGCAGAAAAACAGAAATATAGACCATTCGAACAAGATAGAAATTCCAGAAATAAACCCATGCACCAATGGGTACCTTATTTTTGACGAAGGAGGCAAGAATATACAGTGGGGCAAAGAGCCTCTTCAATAAATGGTGCTGGGAAAACAGGACAGCTACATGTAAAATAATGAAATTAGAATACTTCCTAAGCCCTACACAAAGATAAACTCAAAATGGTTAAAGACCTAAATATAAGATCAGAAATTATAAAGCTCTTAGAGTAAAACATAGGCATAACACTCAAAGAGATAAATCAAAGCAAAATCCTCTATGACCCACCTCCTAGAGTAATGGAAATAATAACAAATGTAAACAAATGGGATCGGACTAAACTTAAAAGCTTTTGCACAGCAAAGGAAACTATAAGCAAGGTGAAAAGACACCCCTAAGAATCGGAGAAAATAATAGCAAATGAAACAACTGACAAAGGATTAATTTCCAAAATATATAAGCAGCTCATACAGCTTAATGCCAGAAAGAACAAACAACTCAATCTAAAAGTGGGGAAAAGACTTAAATAGACATTTCTCCAAAGAAAACATGCAGATGGCTAACAAACACGTGAAAAGATGCTCAATATCACTCATTATTAGAGAAATGCAAATCAAAACTGCAATGAGATATCACCTCACACCAGTCAGAATGGCCCTCATCAAAAAATCTACACCATAAATGCTGGAGAGGCTTGCACTGTTGGTAGGAATGTAAACTGATACAGCCACTATGGAAGACTTTATGGAGATTCCTTAAAAAACTAGGAATAAAATCACCATATGACCCAGCAGTTCCACTCCTAGCATACACCCTCAGAAAACCAAAATTAAGAGACTTATGTATACCATTGTTTATTGCAGCACTGTTTACAATAGCTAGAATATGGAAGCAACCTAAATGTCCATTGACAGATGAATGGATAAAGAAATTGTGGCACATATACACAATGAAATATTACTCAGCCATAAAAAGGAACATATGTGAGTCAGTTCTGATGAGGTGGATGAATCTAGAACCTATTTTACAGAGTGAAGTGAGTCTAAAATAGAAAGATAAATATCGTAGTCTAATGCATATATACGGAATCTAGAAAAATGCTACTGAAGAATTTATTTTCAAGGCAACAATGGAGAAACAGTCATAGAGAATACACTTATGGACATATGGAAAGGGGAGTAGTGGGTGAGATGTATGGAAAGAGTAACATAGAAACTTACATTACCATATGTAAAATAGATAGCCAATGGGAACTGGCTGCATGGCTCAGGAAACATAAACAGCATCTCTGTATCAATCGAAGGAGTGAGATGGGGTGGGAGATGGGAAGGAGGTTCAAAAGGATGTGGATATATGTATATTTATGGCTGACTCACAAATTCGTCCATTCATTTGACAGAAAACAACAAAATTGTGTAAAGCAATTCAGTTCAATTCAGTTCAGTTGAGTCTCCCAGTTGTGTCTGATTCTTTGTGACCCCATGAACCACAGCACACCAGGCCTCCCTGTCCATCACCAACTCCCGGAGCCCACCCAAACCCATGTCCATCGAGTTGGTGATGCCATCCAACCTTTTCATCCTCTGTCATCCCTTTCTCCTCCTATCCTCAATCTTTCCCAGAATCAGGGTCTTTTTAAATGAGTCAGCTCTTTGCATCAGATGGCCAAAGTATTGGTGTTTCAGCTTCACTATCAGTCCCTCCAATGAACACCCAAGAATGATCTCCTTTAGAATGGACTAATTGGATCTCCTTACAGTCCAAGGGACTCTCAGGAGTCTTCTCCAATACCACAGTTCAAAAGCATCAATTATCCTTCATTTGAAAAAAATAAAAATAATAAAATAATTTAAAAGAAAAGCACCAAAAGAAAGAAAAATAGATCATTTTTCTTCCATTGGTCTGTATTTTTGCTTTTGTGCCAGTACCATACTGTCTTGATGACTGTAGCTTTGTAGTGTAACCTGAAGTCAGGAACATTGATTCCTCCAGCTCCATTCTTCTTTCTCAAGACTGCTTCGGGTATTCAGGGTCTTTTGTGTTTCCATATGAATTGTGAAATTTTTTGTTCTAGTTCTGTGAAAAATGCATTGGTAATTTGATAGGGGTCACGTTGAATCTATAGACTGCCTTTGGCAGTATAGTCAGTTTCATGATATTGACTCTTCCTACCCAGGAATATGGAATATCTCTCCAACTGTTTATGTTATCTTTGATTTCTTTCATTAGTGTCTTATAATTTTCCGTGTACAGTTCTTTCATCTCCTTAGGTAAGTTAATTCCTAGATATTTAATTCTTTTTGTTGCAATGGTGAATGGGATTGATTCCTTAATTGCTCTTTCTAATCTTCCATTGTTAGTAGATATAAATGCAAGTGATTTCTGTGTATTGATTTTGTATCCTGCAACTTTGCCAAATTCACTGATTAGCTCTAGTAATTTTCTAATACTATCTTTAGGATTTTCTATGTACAGTATCATGTTATCTTCAAACAGTGAGAGCTTTACTTCTTCTTTTCCAATCTGGATCCCTTTTATTGTTTTTTTTCTTTCTCTGATTTCAGAAGCTAGGACTTCCAGGAAATCGTTGAATAATAGTTGTGCAATAAAACTGTTGAAATCTTGTCTTTTTCCTTACCTTAGGAAGAATGCTTTCAGTTTTTCAACACTGAGAATAGTTTGCTGTAGATTTACGTATACAGCCTTTACTATGTAGAGGTACGCTCCTTCTATGCTCATTTTTTGAAGAGTTTTAAATATAAAGATTTCCAGTTGAGCTATTTCAAATCCTGAATGATAATGCTGTGAAAGTGGTACATTCAATATGCCAGCAAATTTGGAAAACTTAGCAGTGGCCACAGGACTGGAAAAGGTCACTTTTCATTCCAATCCCAAACAAAGGCAATGCCAAAGAATGCTCAAACTACTGCACAATTTTACTCATCTCACACACTAGTTAATTAATGCTCAAAATTCTCCAAGCCAGGCTTCAGCAATACGTGAACTGTGAACTTCCAGATGTTCAAGCTGGTTTTAGAAAAGGCAGAGGAATGAGAGATAAAATTGCCAACATCCACTGGATCATCAAAAAAGCAAGAGAGTTCCAGAAAAATATCTATTTCTGCTTTATTGACTTTGTGAAAAACCTTTGACTGTGTGGATCACAATAAACCATGGAAAATTCTGAAGAGATGGGAATACCAGACCACCAGACCTGCCTCTTGAGAAACCTATATGCATGTCAGGAAGCAACAGTTAGAACTGGACATGGAACAACAGACTGGTTCCAAATAGGAAAAGGAGTATTTCAAGGCTGTGTATTGATACCCTGCTTATTTAACTTATATGCAGAGTACATCATGAGAAAGGCTGGGCTGGAAGAAGCACAAGCTGGAATCTAGATTGCTTGGAGAAATATCAATTACCTCAGATATGCAGATTACACCACCCTTATGACAGAAAGTGAAGAAGAACTAAAGAGCCTCTTGATGAAAGTGAAAGAGGAGAGTGAAAAAGCTGGCTTAAAGCTCAACATTCAGAAAACTAAGATCATTGCAACTGGTCCCATCACTTCATGAGAAATAGGTTGGGAAACAGTGGAAAGAGTGGCTGACTTTATGTTCTAGGGCTCCGAAATCACTGCAGATGGTGATTGCCCCCATGAAACTGAAAGGCTCTTACTCCATGGAAGGAAAGTTATGACCAATCTTGATAGCATATTAAAAAGCAGAGACATTATTTTGCCAACAAAGGTCAAACTAGTCGAGGCTATGGTTTTTCCAGTGGTCATGTATGGATATGAGAGTTGGACTGTGAAGCAAGCTGAGCACCAAATAATAGATGTTTTTGAACTGTGGTGCTGGTGAAAACTCTTGACAGTCCCTTGCAAGGAGATCCAACCATTCCATTCTAAAGGAGATCAGTCCTGGGTGTTCATTGGAAGGACTAATGCTAAAGCTGAAACTCAATACTTTGGCCACCTCATGAGAAGAGCTGACTCATTGGAAAAGACTGATGCTTGGAGGGATTGGGAGAAGGAGGAAAGGGGATGACAGAGGATGAGATGGCTGGATGGCATCACCGACTTGATGGACATGAGTTTGAGTGAACTCTGTGAGTTGATGATGGACAGGGAGGCCTGGCATGCTGCGATTCATGGGGTTGTAAAGAGTCAGACACGACTGAGAGACTGAACTGAACTGAACGTAAACATAAAGAGGTGTTAAATTTTGTCAAAGGCTTATTCAGTATCTATTGAGATGATCATATGGTTTTTGTCTTTCACTTTGTTAATATAGAGTATCATATTGATTGATTTGTATATACTGAAGAATCCTTGCATTCCTAGAAGAAACCCAACTTGATCATGGTGTATGAGCTTTTTGATGTGTTGCTGAGTTCTCTTTACTAAAATTTTTTGAGGATTTTTGCATCAATGTTGATCAGCGATATTGACCTGTAATTATCTTTTTTGGTGGTTTTGTCTGGCTTTGTTATCAGGGTGATGTTGGCCTCATAGAATGAGTTTTGAAGTGTTCCTTCCTCTGCAATTTTTTGAAAGAGGGTTGGAAAGTTAGGCATTATCTCCTCTCTAAAAGTTTGATAGAATTCTCCTGTGAAGCCATCTGGTCCTGAGCTTTTGTTTTTTTGGGAGATTTTTGATCACAACTTCAATTTCGGTGCTTGTAATTGGGTTGTTCAAATTTCTATTTCATCCTGGTTCAGTCTTATAAGATTCAACATTTCTAAGAATCTGTCTATTACTTCCGGTTATCCATTTTATTACCATAGTGTTTTTCTTAATAGTTATTATAATCCATTATATTTCTACATTGTCTGTTGTAACTTCTTTTTCATTTCTAATTTTGTTGATTTGATTCTTCTCTCTTTTTTTCTTGATGAGTCTGGCTAAAATCATGTCAATTTTCTTTATAATCTAAAAGAAACATCTTTTAGTTTTTTAATCTTTACTATTGTTTCTTCTATTTCATTTTCACTTATTACTGCTTGGATCTTTATGATTTTTTCAGCTCAGTCCAGTTGTTCAATCATATCTGACCCTTTGCGACACCATGGGCTGCAGCATGCCAACCTTCCCTGCCCATCACCAAATCCCAGAGCTTACTCAAACTCATGTCCATAGAGTGAATGACACCATCCAACAACCTCATCCTCTATCATCGCCTTCTCCTCCTGCTTTCTATCTTTCCCAGCATCAAGGTCTTTTCAAATGAGTCAGTTCTTTGTATCAGGTGGCCAAAATATTGGAGTTTCAGCTTCAGCATCAGTCCTTCCAATGAATATTCAGGACTGATTTCCTTTAGGATAGACTGGTTGGATCTCCTTGCTATCTAAGGGACTCTCAAGAGTCTTCTTTAACACCACAGCTCATAAGCATCAGTGCTTCAGTGCTCAGCTTTCTTTATAGTCCAGCTCTCTTATCCATACGTGACTACTGGAAAAACTATAACTTTGACTAGACAGACCTTTGTTGTAAAAGTAGTCTCTGCTTTTTGATATGCTGTCTAGGTTGATCACAGATTTTCTTTCATGGGGCAAGTGTCCTTTAATTTTGTGGCTGCAGTCACAATCTGAAGCTATTTTGGAGCACACGAAAAGAAAGTATCTCAGTGTTTCCATTTTTTCCCCAACTATTTGCCATGAAGTGATGGTACCAGATACCTTGATGTGAGTTTTCTGAAGGTTGAGCCTTAAGCCAACTTTTTCACTGTCTTTCACTTTCGTCAAAAGGCTTTCTTTGCTTTCTGCCATAAGGTGGTGTCATCTGCATATATGAGGTTATTGATATTTCTCCTCCTAACCTTGACTCCAGCTTGTGGTACATCCATCCTGATATTTCTTTAGATGTACTCTGCATAGATGTTAAATCAGTCAGTTCAGTTTATTTCAGTTGCTCAGTCATGTCCGACTCTTTGCGACCCCATGAATCTCAGCACACCAGAATTCCCTGTCCATTACCATCTCCTGGAGTTCACTCAGACTCACATACATCTAGCTGGTGATGCCATCCAGCCATCTCATCCTATGTCGTCCCGTTTTCCTCCTGCCCCCAATCCCTCCCAGCATCAGAGTCTTTTCCAATGAGTCAACTCTTCGCATGAGGTGGCCAAAGTACTGGAGCTTCAGGTTTAGCATCATTCCTTCCAAAGTAATCCCAGGGCTGATCTTCAGAATGGACTGGTTGGATCTCCTTGCAGTCCAAGGGACTCTCAAGAGTCTTCTCCAACACCACAGTTCAAAAGGATCCATTTTTTGGTGCTCTGTTTTCTTCACAGTCCAACTGTTGCATCCATACATGACCATTGGAAAAACAATAGACTTGATTAAATAGGCCTTTTTTGGCAAAGTAATGTCTCTGCTTTTCAATATGCTCTCTAGTTTGGTCATAAATTTTCTTCCAAGATGTAAGCGTCTTTTAATTTCATGGCTGTAGTCACCATCTGGAGTGATTTTGGAAGCCCCCAAAATGAAGTCTGACAGTGTTTCCATTGTTTCCCTTTATTCCCCATGTAGTGATGCAATCACATGCCATGATCTTCGTCTTTTGAATGTTGAGCTTTAAGCCAACTTTTTCACTCTCCTCTTTCACTTTCATCAAGAGGCTTTTTAGCTCCTCTTCACTTTCTGCCATAAGGGTTGTATCATCTGCATATCTGAGCTTATTGATATTTCTCCCAGCAATCTTGATCCAGCTTGTGCTTCTTCCAGCCCAGCATTTCTCATGATATACTCTGCATATAAGTTAAATAAGCAGGGTGACAATATATAGCTTGATGTACTCCTTTCCCTATTTGTCACCAGTTTGTTGTTCCATGTCCAGTTCTAACTGTTGCTTCCTGACCTGCATATAGGTTTCTCAAGAGGCAGGTCTGGTGGTCTGGTATTCCCATCTCTTGAAGAATTTTCCATAGTTTCTTGTGATCCACACAGTCAAAGGCTTTGGCATAGTCAATAAAGCAGAAATAGATGTTTTTCTGGAACTCTCTTGCTTTTTCCATGATCCACCAGGTGTTGGCAATTTGATCTCTGGTTCCTCTGCCTTTTCTAAAACCAGCTTGAGCTTCTGGAAGTTCACGGTTCATGTACTGCTGAAGCCTGACTTGGAGAGTTTTGAGCATAACTTTACTAGTGTGTGAGATAAGTGCAATTGTGCGGTAGTTTGAACATTCTTTGGCCTTGCCTTTGTTTGGGATTGGAATGAAAACTGACCTTTTCCAGTCCTGTGGCCCCTGCTGAGTTTTCCAAATTTGCTGGCATATTGAGTGAAGCACTTTTGCAACATCATCTTTCAGAATTTGTAATAGCTCAACTGGAATGCCATCACCTCCACTAGTTTTACTTGTAGTGATGCTTTCTAAGGCCCACTTGACTTCACCCTCCAGGATGTCTGGCTCTAGGTGAGTGATCATACCATCATGATTATCTTGGTCATAAAGATCTTTTTTTGTACAGTTCTTCTGTGTATTCTTGCCACTTCTTAATATCTTCTGCTTCTGTTAGGTCCATACAATTTCTGTCCTTTATCAAGCCAATCTTTTCATGAAATGTTCCCGTGGTACCTTTAATTTCCTTGAAGAGATCTCTAGTCTTTCCCATTCTGTTGTTTTCCTCTATTTCTTTGCATTGATCATTGAGGAAGGCTTTCTTATCTCTTCTTGCTATTCTTTGGAACTTTGCATTCAAATGCTTATATCTTTCCTTTTCTCCTTTGCTTTTTGCTTCTTTTCTTTTCACAGCTATTTGTAAGGCCTCCACAGACAGCCATTTTGTTTTCTTGCATTTCTTCTCCATGGGAATGGTTTGATTCCTGTCTCCTGTACAATGTCAAAAACCTCTGTGCATAGTTCATCAGGCATTCTGTCTATCACATCTAGTCCCTTAAATATATTTCTCACTTCCACTGTATAATCATAAGGGATTTAATTTAGGTCATACCTGAATGATCCAGCAGTTTTCCCTACTTTCTTCATTTTATGTCTGAATTTGGCAATAAGGAGCTCATGATCTGCGCCAGAGTCAGCTCCTGGTCTTGTTTTTGCTGACTGTATAGAGCTTCTCCATCTTTGGCTGCAAAGAATATAATCAATCTGATTTTGGTGTTGACCATCTGGTGATGTCTATGTTTAGAGTCTTCTCTTGTATTGTTGCAAGAGGGTGTTTGCTATGACCAGTGCATTCTCTTGGCAAAGTTCTATTAGCCTTTGCCCCGCTTCATTTTGTATTCCAAGGCCAAATTTTCCTGTTACTCCAGCTATTTCTTGACTTCCTACTTTTGCATTCCAGTCCCTTATAATGAAAAGGACATCTTTTTTTGGTGTTAGTTCTAAAAGGTCTTGTAGGTCTTCAAAAAACCATTCAACTTCAGCTTCTTCAGCATTACTGGTTGGGCCATAGACTTGGATTACTGTGATATTGAATGGTTTGCCTTGGAAACGAACAGAGTTCATTCTGTCATTTTTTAGACTGCATCCACGTACTGCATTTCAGACTCTTTTGTTGACCATGATGGCTACTCCATTTCTTCTAAGGGATTCCTGCCCGCAGTAGTAGATATAATGGTCACCTGAGTTAAATTCACCCATTCCAGTCCATTTTAGTTTGCTGATTCCTAGAATGTCGACTTTCACTCTAGCCTTCTCGTTTGACCTCTTGCAATTTGCCTTGATTCATGACCCAACATTCCAGGTTCTTATGCAGTATTGCTCTTCACAGCATCGAACCTTGCTTCTATCACCAGTGACATCCACAACTGGGTATTGTTTTTACTTTGGCTCCATCCCTTCATTCTTTCTGGAGTTATTTCTTCATTGACCTCCAGTAGCATATTGGGCACTGAAGAAGAGAATGGCAAGCCACTTCAGTATTCTTGCCTTCAGAACCCCATGAACAATATGAACAGTATGACAAGATATTAAATAAGAAGTTTTAAAATATACAGCCTTTACCAATTTGTAACCAGTCTGTTGTTCCATGTCCAATTCTAATTATTGCTTCCTGACCTGCATATAGATTTCTCAAGAGGCAGGTCAGGTGGTCTGGTATTCCCATCTCTTGAAGAATTTTTCACAGTTTTCTGTGATCCACACAGTCAAAGTCTTTGTCATAGTCAATAAAGCAGAAATAGATGCTTTTCTGGATCTGTCTTGCTTTTTAATGATCCAAAGGATGTTAGCAATTTGTATCTCTGGTTTCTCTCCTTTTCTAAATCCAACATCTGGGATTCCATGGTTCATCTACTGTTGAAACCTCACTTAAAAAATTTTGAGCGTTACTCTGCTAGCATGTGAGATAAGTGGAGTTGTGCAGTAGATTGAGCATTCTTTGGCATTTCTTTTCATTGGGATTGGAATGAAAACTGACCTTTTCAAGTCCTGTGGCCACTGCTGAGTTTTCCAAATTTGCTGGCATATTGAGTGCAGCACTTTCACAGCATCATCTTTTAGGACTTGAAATAGTTCCACTGGAATTTCATCACCTCCACTAGGTTTGTTCATAGTGATGTTTCCTAAAGCTCACTAGAGTTCACATTCTTGGATGTCTGGCTCTATGTAACTGATCACACCATCGTGATTATTTGGGTCATGAAGACCTTTTTTGTATAGTTCTGTGCATTCTTACCACCCCTTCTTAATATCTTCTGCTTCTCTTAAGTCCATACCATTTCTGTCTTTATTGTGCCTATCTTTACATGAAATGTTGTCTGGGTATCTCTAATTTTCTTGAAGAGATCTCTAGTCTTTTCCATTCTATTGTTTTCCTCTATTTCTTTGCACTGATCACTGAGGAAGGCTTTCTTATTTCTCCTTGTTATTCTTTGGAACTCTGCATTCAAACGGGTATATCTTCCCTTTTCTCCTTTGCCTTTCATGTCTTTTCTTTTCTCAGACATTTGTAAGGCCTCCTCAGAGAACCATTTTGTATTTTGCATTTCTTTTTCTTGGATTTGGTCTTGATCACTGCCAGCTGTGCAGTCTCACGAACCTGTGTCTCTAATTCTTCAGGCACTCTATCAGATCTAATCCCTTGAATTTATTTATTTCCACTGTACAATTGTAATTAATTTGATTTAGGTCATATCTTAATGGTCTAGTGGTTTTCCCTACTTTCTTCAATTTAAGTCTGAATTTGGCCATAAAGAGTTCATGATCTGAGCCACACTCAGCTCCCAGTCTTGTTTTTGCTGACTGTATAGAGCTTCTCCATCTGTGGTTGCAAAGAATAAAATCAATCTGATTTTGGTATTGACAATCTGGTGATGTCCCTATGTAGAGTCTTCTCTTTAGTTCGTGGAAGAGAGTGTTTTCTATGATTTCTTTCCTTCTACTACTTTTGGTGTTTTTTTTTTGTTTGTTTGTTTTTGTTGTTCTTTTTCCAGGTTTTTCAGGTTGTGTATTCCATGTTTTACTTGTTTCTTAAGGTAGAATTGTATTGTTATAAACTTCCCTCCTAGAATTGCTTTTGCTGCTTCCCATAGGTTTTGAGTTGTTGTCTTCATTGTCATTTGTTTCTAGAAATATTTTGATTTCCTTTTTGATTTCTTCAATAACTTGTTGGTTATTTAAAAACATGTTGTTTAATCTCTACCTATTTGTGTTTCTTACAGTTTTTTTCTTTTTCTTCCTTGTAATTGATATCTCATCTCATAGTGTTGTGGTCAGAGAAGATGTTTGATATAATTTCCATTTTCTTAAATTTCTTAAATTTATTATTGTGTTACTGTCAATTTCTTTTATGCTTGTTAGTGTTTGTCTTATGTATTGAGGTGCTCCTATGTTGGGTAAATAGATATTTACAATTGTTATGTCTTCCTCTTGGATTGATCTTTTGATCATTATGTAGTGTCCTTCCTTATCTCTTATAATCTTCTTGATTTTAAGGTCTACTTTGTCTGATATGAGGATTGTTACTCCAGCTTTCTTTTGCTTCCCACTTGCATGGGATATATTTTTCCATACTCTCCCTTTCAGTCTATATGTGTCTTGAAGTCTGAACTGGGTTTCTTGTCACAACATATATATGTGTCTTTTTTTTTTTAATCCCTTTACCCAGTCTGTGTCTTTAGTTGGAGTATTTAGTCCATTTACTTTTAAAGTAATTATTGGGCCCTTGTTGGATCCCACTGCGCTGGGTAAGACCTGGGTCCTGGCTCGAGCTAGCAATAAAACCTCTTTATGCTTTTGCTTTGCCGTGGACGTCTTATTCTTTCAGTTTCGGGGACTCGGACTCTGGGCATAACATTTGGGGGCTCGTCCGGGATCCCTTTAACTGGGAAGAATAACACTCTCCTGGTAGAAGGGGTTTCCTCACTAGGAGGAAGAGGTACCTGAACACCGGTGACAGGCTTGGATAAGTCCAGCGTGAGACCGAGTTTCTGGCATCGGGCTGGAAGAGGTGGCTGGCACCAGGTATGAAGTCCAGCATGAGACCGAGTTTCCGGCATCGGGCTGGAAAAGACGGCTGGTGAGTAGCTACTTAGGTTGCTTAGGTGGTGTGAGACCAAGCTTCAGTAACATACTGGGGAGGCGGCCATTTTAGTGAACTTTGGTAAGGTAACCTCGAGGGATAGGAAGATTCAGGGGGGCCCAGAAAGACCTAGTACTGTGTTCTCGGCTGATGTGTATCTGTCCTCTGTTTGTCATATCTTTGTGTGTGCCGGCATTGTCTCTGCTCTCTGTGTGTTCATTTTGTCTCCTGTGTTCTTCTCTGTACCCATGGGACAAATGGCTTCCACTCCTTTGTCCCTTATGACTGACAAATCTAGGGTGCAAGATCTATTGTTATTGGTGAAAAAGAACTCGAATTCTGGTTCTGATTTCTGGTAGGGCTGAGTTCCAGTCCTCCCTTCTCTGGAGGCCAAGGGAAAAGTCCTGTAACGCCTGGGTCTCTGTAGGTGGCCGGAGACGTCTGTAAGGCTACCCCTTTTGCCCCTTTCTCCTGCCTCCTCCCTCTTCTTCTTTCAACCTGGCTTCCTTTCCTCCCTTGAAATCTTTGATGTTAGTGCTTAGATCTGAAGTTCTGTGTCTCTATAGGAGGTTTTGTGAGAGACTGTATTCTAGTATTTAAGGGAGTGTCTGATGAGGACTGCCAGGTTTACAATACGTGTGTGTTTTAACTCTGTGTTCTGTGTTGTGATTTGTGGTGGCCATTTTGCTTTGTCTGGCCACCATTTGGGTAGATCTGCCGCCATTTTGTTATAGGAAATTTTGCTTTGTCTGGCTGTCGTGTGGTTTAGACCTGCCGCCATTTTATTAGAACTTGATTTTCTTTCCCTGTGCCTTGAGACCAGGGCTCTCAGGAACACTTATCTAGACCATCTCTAACTCCTGCAACTGAGGGGAAAAGACTTTAAAAATTTGTATTTATTTCAACTGTTTTATAAACTAGTAAATTTTATATTGTAATATCTAATTCATGACTAAACTTAGAAAATGAAGCAAGATCTTGCACTGTGTCTGTCTAAATATGTCTTGGTATGTCTCTGTCTCTGGGTAATATTTTTGAGGCTAATTTATATATAAGCTCTATTTATTTGGCTTAAAAATAAGTGCTTACAAATCAAGTAATTCTAAATTAAACAATAAATTCCAGGTCATGTGAACTGGGAAATATTCAGTGTTAAATGCCTGATATTAATGTTTGTTTGTTGACCTATCTAATATAGACATGTCTTAGAGTAATTAACGTGAAGTAAAATATTTTCATTGTACCTAGGTTTAAATAAGTTAATTATATCTGTTACAAGTTTGTCAACAAGGAAATTACCTCAAGGGAAAAAAACTTCTAAAAAATGTAAATGAGATATGAGCTTTTAGATAAACTCTATTAAGATTAAAAATGTCTGTCTAAAACAGTTTCTCTAGATTTTGGTAACCTGAATTCCCAGGGTTGTGCTAAACTAAGTAACAAAAGTTTATTAAATAGCTAGGTCATTTCCAAATAAAATAAGATTCTGAAACATTCATTACTGAATACTAACTTACAGAGAAACTAAAGATTTTGGACTATTAAGAAATAATGTTTGATGCCATCCTGAGATGTTTGCTAGAATTTTTTGAGAAATTATCACTGGTATTTATGACCAAAATATAGAATGCTAATATAAAGGTCAATTCTTGGTTGCTTAAGGAAAGTAGGATGTGTGTGTTCAGTAGAGAAGGTATGAGGAATGAAGTTACATTTTATGAAGGGGAAGGAAGTAGGTCTGACTTACAGTTGGCTGTTCCAAGATGAGAGAACAAATGAGAGTGATAAAAAGGCTTTATGGAAAGTGGACCCCAAGGGAAGAGTTTTATGTATAAATAAAAGTTTTCTTGAGATGTTGAACTGCCTTTGATAATGGATTTCAAGTTTCTTTACCTCTGAAGTGATCTGTTCTATGTTTACCTTTGAAATCTTTGTTACTTTGGCTAAGTAAATATATTATTTCACAATGATCTATATGATTCTATCTGACTGAGTGTCATAAACCCTTCTGCTATTTATTGACAAAACTTCCTAAATAGCTTGACTTCTATCTGACTTTGGGATGTTTCAGAGGGCCCCTGAGACATCCCAAAGAGCTATTAAACTACCTGAGTTCATTTGACATGTCAAATTACATGGAAAAATATTGTTGAAAGAGTGTTGAGTTTTCTCAAGTTAAATTGTATGGTTGATGTTACTTATATAGATATCCTAGAAATTATGTGAAATTCATGAAAATCTGATATGTCCTGGCAAAATGTTATTGGTTATAATTCTAATTATGTTAAAGTGTTACAAGTCACAGCAATGACCAGGCTACTTTGTCATTTACAATTTAATTAGATTTTAAATATGCCTTGTATGGTTTCACTCTCATGCCTTTAGAAAAATACTGCTAGTTCTTCAAGGTGTATGGAAAATACTTTTCTAAGATTAACTGATAAATTTTATTTGTTTGCTATCTGATAAATTGGTAACAGACTGGAATTTAGTCTACTCTCTATGTTAAGAGAACAAAGTTTTCTTAAAATGAATCTTTCAATAACAGATTATGAATTTCTTTGCCTTTAAATGATTTATGTAGGGAACAAGATATAAGGGAGGCTGGGAAGCTCTTGCAAACAAGGCTCCTGGTCAAGGCTGAACATTTTGCTTTTTTATTCCGTTACCTACATTATATTTGTTTTTAAAATCTTTTGTTACTTTGGTAAAGTAAATAAGTGTTATTTAAGATTATGGTACATGTAAAAGCTCATTCTGTTTCTGCAAAAAAAAAATAACCCCTCACTCTTAGACTTGTGCTATCCTAATGTCCTTAAAACATAGCAACAGTCTACTTCTAAACTGGGGAGTTAAAAATGGATAAATAGTTGAAAATCAAAGAGTCATGGCTATGGGAAATCCAAGACGGCCGCTTGGCTTTTCCCAGCTCCCTAACAAACCTTATTTTTATTTGATGGGTTAAAGCCTTCCCTGGTTACAGGATTAATGCCTCCATAATTAAAAAAAAAATCACTGAATATTAAGTTTTGTAAATTGTTAAACTAAGTTTCTAGTTTTGTTAATTAAGGTCTAGTGTTTACTAACACTCACTTCTGAGATAGTCCCTTGTTATGTTATATTGCTAAAAGATTTAATTAAGTTATTAAAAGGACACTCTAAGTTTGTTTCTAAGGCTTATCTCAGTAACCAATCTTCAGATAAAGACCAGATGCCTCATGACTGGGAAAAGACGTAATTTAAGGGACTGTCTCCAACATGGATGGAAGAACTTTTTTATCAGGAAAAACTACACTACAGCAGGGTGAGAAGACGACGACATCAGAGGTAGACAGCTTCCCCAAGATGCTGGACCTGGACCCGATTCATATGATTATTTATGTTTTCTTGATTTCTTAGACCTTTGCATATAAGTCACATGCTTTTCTATCATAGGCCTGATCCTATGCTAGTTTTAAAATTCAACCCAGTTGTTGGGTTTGTGGCCAATTACCTGTGTCTAGTTCTGGGTTCTCTACTACCAGACTCTAACTGGTTGGCCCTGAGAAAACTTACTTAGAAATTATAGTCATATTCAGGTCACTATGATATTACTAGATAGGATCCCCTCACTGGGCCAATTAATGCCTGTTCTGACTCTGGCTATTATATAATTTCCCTGGATGATAAGGATTCTACAGGGCAGGCTAAGTCAGATGAGCTGAAGATATACTGGGCTACACCTAATGGAAGTTCTTAACGTTAAGTCTTACTTGTGACTTTACTAATACTGCTGGCTATGTTATTTCTATTTCCCCTGTCTTACAAAATTGCTATTTCTTACACTGTCAAATGTGTGTATGAGGCCTCTAATGGAATAATATATAGTCCCATATGAGATCGATGATGATAACAGTGTAACTTTAGATATGGCAGGGAGCAACAAGAGGGAATATTTTCCTGGACCAAGAAGCTAGTAAGACAGGTGGTCCAGAGAATTTTGGATGCTGTTTTATGCCCTAGTCCAGTAATAACACATTGAGTGCCCTGTCAACAGAATCTTTGCCAAACCTGAGAATGGACATTCTCAGCACCATGGGATAAAATGGTCTTGACGTGTCCCCCTCATAATCATGGTCAAGTTTATGAGCAAAAAGGGGCTCTGGCAACTGAAGACTGACACTCACCATCTGCATCTACAAAGATTAAATCATGGCCGCTGCAACTGTTGACTTTCAGCTCCCCTGAAAGGAGTTCAGGGTGAAAACCAGGAATGAAGCACTCTGTGCTCTGGGAAAAACTGGCAGAACAGGCCTTCAGATAGTTAGATCTTTTTAGGAGAAGATTTTATGAGTCCCAATTCTTGCATCTTCTCATACCTAGAGAAACACTGACATCATTAACGGTAAAATCTGCATTGGCTATCGAGGAAAAGTTTACAATTGAGAGTCAAAATAGAGTAGCTATGGTTCAGATATCCTGGAAAATACCTAGGTGATGCTATGGGTGTACTTTCAGATTAGACCTTGTATTGCTAAAATTAAAACTGAGCGGGACTCTGGGGGGCTCTGGAGTACAGATTTGTTCTGTGTTCTCCATTCCTTATCTGTAGGATATAGACTTTGTTCAGCCTCCTTGGCCTTCCCTGAATTCCAAAGCATGGATTCAAACAATTGCTAATCAGGAAAGGGAGGGGATAAAAAAACAGAAACATTCAAAGGTTGGTACAGCCTCTAGAGTCCTGGTTCCTACTCAAAGAAATATGCATAACAATGTCTTTGAGCCCCCACCCAGGTGAAAGATGGTAACTTCAGACTGAACATGAGATTCTTGGAGCACAGCTCTGTTGCCTCACCACCAACCAATCAGAAGGCGTCACAAACTCTGCAACCCTCACCCCAAATGTTGCCTTCTGTTTCCGGGGACCAGAGATGACCATCCTGTTAGGTCTCCTGTTTGGCCCTTGTCTATGTCATCTCTGAGAGAGGCCAACTAAACTGCTGTTACTACAAGGGTAGAAGCTAGTTTCAGATGTAAAAAACCCCTACTTAGATCAGATAGAGAGAGAGACTTCTGCTCTGCTAGACAGGCCTGTGCCCTTGCACAGCAGGAAGAAGTTACAGAAGAAAGAGACCTCCGCCCCAATTCCCAAAAAGTATCTTGAGTATGAAGTCTCTCAGGGGGCCTATGTGCTGCGTTAAGGGAAAAACGTTTTTATGTGAATCACTCAGGGGTAGTCAGGGAGTCCCTGGCCAAGATGAGAGATGGGCTGAGTCAGAGAAAAAGAAAGAAAAATGTCTCAAAATTGGTTTGAATCCTGGTTCACAAGTCTCACATCCTCCTTGGTGGGGCCCCTGATTATCTTGTTACTACTGCTCACCTTCTGGCCATGCTTACTAAACAAATTTGTGGCCTTTATTAAAAGATGCATCAATACAATCCAGCTACTAGTACTGAGGCAGCAGTATCAGGCCCTGCCCCAGAATAAAGAGGAAGATTCCTCTATATGATCAAAAGACAGGGGGGAATGTTAGGGCCTCACGGGAGCCGCGACAGGCTCAGCAAGAGATAATAGGCCAAAAATACCTGAGTCATGATCCCAGGACTTCCGGATAGCTCAACCCATCAGGGAGGTCCTCCTCTTTCTGGGACTTCCGGATAGCCCTAGCCAATCAGGGAGGTCCCCCTCTGTCCGACCTGAGCCAATCAAGACCAGACGCGAGATTCGAAATTCGTGCACGTGTGCACCAGTTAAACAATCATGTAATGCCAACTAACCCATGGGAATGCCTGTATATAAGGAGTTGTGAGTCAGAGCTCGGGGCCCTTGTCAGATCCCACTGTGCTGGGTAAGACCTGGGTCCTGGCTCGAGCTAGCAATAAAGCCCCTTTATGCTTTTAAAAAAAATGAAAAATAAAGTAATTATTGATATATTTGTTCCTATTTCCAATTTCCTAATTGTTTAGGGTTGATTTTGTGGATCTTTTTTCTTCTGTTGTATTTCTTGATTATGGAAGCCCTTTTAAAATCTGTTGTACATCTTGTTTAATGGTACTGAATTCTCTTAACTTTTGCTTGTCTGAAAAGCTTTTTATTTCTCCTTCAATTTTGAATGACACCTTTGCCAGGTATTGTAGTCTTGGTTGTGTATTTTTCCCTTTCAATACTTTAAATATATCCTGCCATTCCTTTCTGGCCTACAGAGTTCCTGCTGAAAAATCAGCTGTTAGCTTATGAGGTTTCCCTTGTATGTCACTTTTTGCTTCTCCCTTGCCATTTTTAATATTTTTTCTTTGTGTTTAGTCTTTGTTAGTTTGATTAGTATGTGTCTTCGTGTGTTTCTCCTTGGGTTTATCCTGTATGGGACTCTTTGTACCGCTTGATCTTAACTGACTCTTTCTTTTTCCATATTGGGGAATTTTCAAATATAATCTCTTCAAAAATTTTCTCATACCCTTTCCTTTCCTCTTCTTCTTTTGAGACCCCTATAATTTGAATGCTAGTGCATCTGATATAGTCACAGAGGTCTCTGAGGCTATCCTCAGTTCTTTTCATTCTTTTTACTTTGTTCTGCTCTTGAGAAGTTATTTCTACCATTTTATCTTCCAGCTCACCGATTTGTTCTTCTGCTTCAGATATTCTGCATTGATTGATTCTAGAGTATTTTTTATTTCAATAGTTGTGTTGTCTATATTTATTTTTTAATTATTCTTAGTCTTTATTAATTGATTCTTGTATTTTCTCCATTTTGTTTTCATGGTTTTACTATCATTCTGAATGCTTTTTCAGGTAGTTTGCTTATTTCCTCTTCATTTATTTGGAATTTCTGTGTTCCTAATTTGTTCCTTCATTTGTGTAGTGTTTCTCTGCCTTTTCATTATTATTAATATATATATTTTTTAACTTAATGTGTTTCAGGTCTCCTTTCCCAGGCTTCAAGGTTGAATTCTTTCTTCCTTTTGGTTTCTGCCCTCCTAAGGTTGGTCCATTGGTTTGTGTAAGCTTCACATAGGGTGAGATTTATGCTGAGTTTTTGTTTGTTTTTCCTCTGATAGGCCAGGCTGAGTGAGGTGGCAATCCTGTCTGCTGATGATTTGCTTTATATTTTCATTTTTTTGTTGTTGTTGTTTAGATGAGACCTCCTGCATAGGGCACTACTGGTGGTTGGGTGATTCCGGGTCTTATATTCAGGTGGTTTCCTTTGTGTAATTTCTCACTATTTAAGATTAGTTCTAGGGTTAGTTCTCTGGTTGTCTAGAGTCTTGGAGTCAGTACTCCCACTCCAAATGCTCAGGGCTTGATCTCTCTCCAATGAGCAGCCTATGTCCAATCTACCAAGAAAAATTTCACCTGAAATGAAAGGACCTTTACTCGAGTTCAAAAAGCAATGCACAAGAACACAAGGGAGCAGTGGAAACTCGGTATTGCCTGCCATGTGGACAGGCCTCCTTGGATTGAAACAGATGACTAGAGGGTCTGTCTTTGGCTCTGGTCAGCATAACTCTGGTGTTTATTAACATTTATTTTTATTTCTATCAACTACTCAAAACTTACACAATCTCTTCTAACATAAACATTTATACAAGTTAGTTCATGGAAATGGACTTGTGCAGAGAGACACAAGTCTTCATAAAAGTGTTTCTATTTTAATATAAAAAAGAAGAGTGTTTGACAGAATAACAACAAAAATAATCATGGGATTTCAGAAATTACAAAGGGATAGATATGAATGACAAATATTCAGGCTAATTTCGAGTCTCCCCTCAGTCTCCTGTGGATATTGCCTCAGCCTAAGAGTATGTCATAACTCAATGAAGAACGTGGCATAAGTTTTTTGACATGTTACCAGCCACACTTCACCCCATTTATTTGGGTCTATCATACAGTCAAAAACTTTGTGATTTTTGATTACTGGGAATGACTACAACATGGTCATGACTGAGAGAAAATCACTTGTGTTGTAATTAATTCTGCTTCAGTACATGCCTTAGGAAATATTGCAACCTGACAGCTGTCCTTCATCCCTAGTTTTCCTGGTCATTATTTACAATGAAGTCAACCAAGCACTGTTGAAACTGAAAAATAAATAGAGGGTGTCCCCTTCCTTTAGCACAAGCTGTTTTATACACAATTGTGAAAATGCTAGATTTGCTTTCAGTGCTTTTCTGCCTTCATAATCATATTTGGTATCTCTCTGTACCTGATACTACCTGTTAGCCACCTTGCTACCTAAAAATAACTGCCAGGCAATATAGGATTTAATAAACTAATTCAAGTTCTGGCATCAATGTTTCAAAATGGTTAATAATATATAAATATTTTGAATATTGGTTAATATTTTAACCAAAAGAGATACATCTTATATATGTCATTATATTCTTTTTTCTGAAACTATATTTAAGCAATAACAACTTTTTCACATCACTTACATCAGCATTTTCCAACTCCAGTGTGCATTTGGGTTCTATCACTTAGAAGGACTTATAAAATACTGATCACAGGGCTCTTCTTGAGACTGATTTGGTACATATGAGAGTAAGGGCTTTGGAGTCTGTGTTTACAAAGAACAGCCAGAAGTGAAGGAAGCTGATTAAATCACATCTTTGAACAGCAGCAGCTTAGACTGTATGAATTTAAGATTGGTGTGGGTGATTTGATTCGTTTTCTACAGAGTGATTTGATATGAATTTGCTTTATTGCATATTTGGGTAAATTCAGGAGATTCTGCATGTTGAATTAATAATAAGTAAGATGAGACAATAGTGGATCATCTCATTTCTATGGTGTTACATGTCTGGTCAATGATTTCACCTTTCATCAATGTCCATAGTTTCTCTATTGAAATAGTTCATTGTCATTATGCTATTGCAGAAAGGTAGATACCTCTAAATGGCTTAATATATGTTTTTTTTTAAAAGTTTTTAGCATGAGAATATCAGATACTCAGATGTGATTTTAGGGAGAAAACATATTGGTAAAAATACCTATGTATTAATCCTTTAAACTGTGGTTTTATAGTGTTCATTAGACATACATTTTCATATAGTGTTGCATATTTGTGTGCTATCCAATCTCTTTATAGAAGATTCACATAGGTATTCACTAGAGATCAATAGGTCCCACCCTCCACTCTCTACCTTAATTCAAGGTCTAGTGGAAATTGTGGTTCGTTAGACCACAAGTTTACATAGATGTGTTTATTCTAATCAATGTGTCTGAGAAAAGTCACACATCAAGAAACAGATGACATCCTGGATTTTAGGCAATCTCAGAAGTTTAGGAAATGCTTTATTTAACTTTCGATGTACCTGCTCCTACAAAATCCAAGCAATTTTTGACTGTTTTAATTCTGCTTCACATTTGAGTATTGTGTATTATTCTTTAAGTGTTCAGTTTGTTCTCACTGCTCATCTGTATCATAATCAACTATTTTCTGTAACTAGAGAAATCTCAAAACAGGTGTTTAAAACTGCTGTTATTTTCCATTTGGCTTCCAAAAGGAGAACAATACAAACAATCATTTCCCTCAGCTTTGGCTCTGCACCAGGGAGAAAGTGCCATAACAGAAGCAATCATTCAGAAAGAAAGTAACATGTATTCTCTCTTCTGGGAAAGCTATGGGGCACTTCAAAGATGACTTGGTTGTGGGACAAGCATTGCAAAAAGGGAATAATCAGAACCCAGCTGTCATTATTAGGATAAGGAAAGAACAGGATAAGGAACAGGTGGAAATACATTATGAATTGTACATAACATTAAAATACATATGTCTAATGACACCATTTTTAAGGAGCCATTATATCTTTTCTTTTTTTATATCAGTCTACAGAAAAGGGAAAAACTCAGGTTATCCAGTATCCCTTGTATGAATCTTCAAATACCTGTACTCTTTATTTGATCCTTTCTCAGCTCCAGAATTTCTTTCTCTTTGCTTTCTAATATTCATCCTCAAACTATTTCCTGATAGTTACTTACTTACTTACTCTAACTAAAATGTTGCTCTCCTTTGAAGGCACTTATATTCCCAGCAGCTCTCTCAAATTCTGGCAGGTTTTTTTTTTCCTTCCACAACCACAACACAACTGAGTCTAGAAGTAAGGCAGGTGATCTCCTTCACTCCTTTTCCACGTTTAATTCTCAGCAGTTTGCTAAAACTGTTCTTGCCAAGTACACATTTGTCTTCGTTTTTTTAAATCCAGTATTCTTCATGTTTATGATTAATTTTCATCTTTATTGATTTAAAAAAGGTGACATTGGATCCAGTAGATGATTCTGTTCTTGGATTTACTTTCTTCACATTGCATTGAAAAGACCACTATCTCTCCCCCGCCTCCCCCCACCCCCCCCCCGACTACATCACTAGTGAACCCTTATCAGTTTCTCCTGATGATCTCTTCTTTCTTTGACATTTGTTGACATTCCCTGGGAACCTACAATTATCCCTGGACTAATGTTCAACTTCTTTCTCAAACCCTACATTAGTTCATCATGAGATCCTCTTAGCTCTCAGTTCAGTTCAGTTCAGATGCTCAGTCGTGTCTGACTCTTTGCAACC
>SJYQ01002541.1:108553-155931 GCA_006410935.1 Redunca redunca | reverse complement strand
TTTGACTGTGTGGATCACAATAAACTGTGGAAAATTCTGAAAGAGATGGGAATACCAGACCACCTGACCTGCCTCTTAAGAAATCTGTATGCAGGTCAGGAAGTAACAGTTAGAACTGGACATGGAACAACAGACTGGTTCCAAATAGGAAAAGGAGTATGTCAAGGCTGTATATTGTAACCCTGCTTATTTAACTTATATGCAGGGTACATCATGAGAAACTCTGGGCTGGAAGAAACGCAAGCTGGAATCAAGATTGCTGGGAGAAGTATCAATAACCTCAGATATACAGATGACACCACCCTTATGGGTGAACTGAAGCCTAAGTGAAGAGGAGCTAAAAAGCCTCTTGATGAAAGTGAAAGAGGAGAGCGAAAAAGTTGGCTTAAAGCTCAACATTCAGAAAACAAAGATCATGGCATCCGGTCCAATCACTTCCTGGGAAATAGATGGAGAAATAGTGGAAACAGTGTAAGATTTTATGCTTTGGCGCTCCAAAATCATTGCAGATGGTGACTCCAGCCATGAAATTAAAAGACACTTACTCCTTGGAAGAAAAGTTATAACCAACCTAGCTAGCATATTCAAAAGCCAGAGACATTACTTTGCCGACTAAGTTCCGTCTAGTCAAGGCTATGGTTTTTCCTGTGGTCATGTATGGATGTGAGAGTTGGACTGTGAAGAAGGCTGAGCACCGAAGAATTGATGCTTTTGAACTGTGATGTTGGAGAAGACTCTTGAGAGTCCCTTGGACTGCAAGGAGATCCAACCAGTCCATTCTGAAGGAGATCAGCCCTGGGATTTCTTTGGAGGGAATGATGTTAAAGCTGAAACTCCAGTAGTTTGGCCACCTCATGCGAAGAGTTGACTCATTGGAAAAGACTTTGATGCTGGGAGGGATTGGGGGCAGGAGGAAGAGGGGACGACAGAGGATGAGATGGCTGGATGGCATCACTGATTCGATGGACATGAGTCTGAGTAACTCCGGGAGATGGTGATGGACAGGGAGGCCTGGCATGCTGCGATTCATGGGGTCTCAAAGAGTCAGACATGACTGAGCGACTTGAACTGAACTGAACTGAACTAGGCACATCACAACCTTTGACAAAATGCTAGGTAAAGGAAGGCCTAAACTGAACATTTTTTAAAACACAAATTATTTTTAATTGGAGGATAATTGCTTACAATATTGTATTGGTTTCTGCCATATATCAGCATGAATCAGTCATTGACATACTTATGTTCTCTCCCTCTTGAACTGATAACCTTTTAAAATTGTTACTATGCCATCCAAAAAGCCCTTTCTCAAAGGAATAACAGGGAATCTGACATGTAGATAATAAAGACAACATTTCTGTGTTTGTTATATATTTGTAAATTTTCTGTTGTTTAACATGGTGAAGCAAATAGTTTTCTTCTCCCATTTTAGAGTCCCTGTCTGGCCTGAAAATTAAACCAACAAAGAGTTTAAACATGAAAATAGGAAAAAAAAATAGAAATTTTATATAGTATGGGAACTTTTGGGAAATAAAGACCCAAAGAAACAATAAAACCTGGGTATTTTAATGCTAGGTTTGACAAAGAATGGGCAGTCATGAAGAACTACAATAGGGCAAAGAGTATGAGGTAGGTGAAGTAAATGGGAACTTAGTCCGGGCTGTTTGTTCACTTTTCTCAGTATCCTTCTGTCTCCAGAGATAATGATTCTCCTCTCCTCTGCGTATACAGAGGGCATATATCACATGAGAGCCTTATGATCTACTTTAGAAGAGAAGGGCAGAGTGAAAATTAGAATCCCCTTCCTTGTTAGACTTCCCAGGTTGTCCAGTGCTCTCAATGCAGGAGGCTTGTGTTTGATCCCTAGTCAGCAAACTAGATCCATCAAGCTGCAACAGTTCACATGCCACAACTAAAGTTTCCACATGCTGCAACTAAGACCTGACACAGCCAAAATAAATAAATATATATATTAAAAAAAATAATGGCTTTCCTTCTTCTGCCATTTTTTTTTCAGATTCTTTCAGCTGAAAATATTCAATATTTCAAGCTGCTATGTTTTTTGGTGGCGTGTCCAAAATCCCATCACTAGGTACTGGATATGATTCCAGCAATGTGACCTAATTTATCCCAAAACACTTTGTTGCTTTCTATAAGAGATTCTATCATAAGCCATTTATTCCTTAATATAATTTAGAAAAGCACTGGGGGTGATATGTGGTTGATGTGACCATTGTGGTTAAGTGATATTAAGAAGCAACATGAATAAAATACAACCACTAAACCCTCACTGTGGAGTATGGCACAATAGTTCATCTTTGGGTTTTATGCCACCTGTCAGCATTTACTTTATTCACTGTAGCTTGTGTTACCCATTAAAGCATCATTAAAATAAATTCTATGAAAAAGCACACTCATCTTTGCCTCTGATTACAAAGAGTGAAGACTGTATTTCAACGCAGATTTTAAATATTTGTATCATAATTGGACACAAGCTGCTCTGAACATCTGCTTGTTATCAAGAACAAGAATGACGTATCTCTTGCTCTAGATTTGTTTAATGGACAAATTCAGAAATGATGCCTACAATATGCTGAGACTTTGAGCCAGACCCTTCAGTTTTTACAAGAATGAGTTGCAGGAATTTAAGTGAGAAAAAAGATGCTGCCTCCAGCAGATATAGACAGTTTCATTCCACAAAGTTATCATTCATGAAAAATTTATTTAGAATTTCTTAGTCTAAGGTATAACATTTTGTAATTAAAATTTTGTTGGCCTAAATACCCAGGTGCATAACCACTCATTATTCATATCTTCTGAATCCATTAAAGTTGTCATTACTAATAATCTACCCCTGTTTATTTTTATCAATTTTCCCAATATATCAAGCATTTGTTTTTCCTTAGTTTAATAAGTCATCACTTGTTACTTAAGATGCATACTAATCAAAAATGTCTTTAAAAACCCTGAATGTATATTACACAAAGATTTACTCCATCACCTGGTGCTGATTTAGAATTTGTTAAGCAAAACCTTTTAAACTATAAACAAATTAATTCATTTCTTTATTCAAAACATATTTGTTGAACATTTATTATGTATCTGACAAACACGTTTAGGATGAGAGAATATGTGCTGAGCAAAGAGATATGAACCTGTTTCTACAAGGAAAATAGAAAAAAAAATAACTGAGTAATCACTAAATGATGTATAACACCATCTGCTATGTATTATGATGGAAAGAGCTCAGTCCTATGAGATTACTGACTTAAACTTGGAGGTCGTGAAAGACAACTCTGCATGATTAAAACTTAAGCTGATGTCTGAAGGATGTTAGAGAAAGAGAAGGAAAAAGACTAGAGGTGGTGCAAGAATTTTGCAAATGCAGAACAACATGGACAGCCATTATATGGTAGAAAAGAGCTCACCACCCTATACGAATGAAAAACAGGCCTATGTGGCTGGAGCATGTGGTGCCAAGAGGGAGATGTTGTGAGATGAAAGTGGAGAAGTAAATAAGGGCCATGTTTAACTACAGTCATATTGAAGATACAAGTCTTAATATTTCAGGCCATAGAGATTATTGGTTTAAAAAGGGATATAAATTTATATTTAAACTTTGATAATATATGGATTTCCCTCATAGTTCAGTTGGTAAAGTTTCTGCCTACAATGCAGGAGTTCAGTTCAGTTCACTTGTCGCTCAGTCGTGTCCAACTCTAGGTGACCTCATGAATCGCAGCATGCCAGGCCTCCCTGTCCATTACCAGCTCCTGGAGTTTACACAAACTCATGTCCATAGAGTTGGTGATGCCATCCAGCCATCTCATCCTCTGTTGTTCCATTCTCGTCTTGCACCCAATGCCTCCCAGCATCAGAGTCCTTTCCAATGAGTCAACTCTTCGCATGAGGTGGTCAAAATATTGGAGTTTCAGCTTTAGCATCATTCCTTCCAATGAACATCCAGGACAGATCTTTAGAATGGACTGGTTGGATCTCCTTGCAGTCCAAGGGACTCACAAGAGTCTTCTCCAACACCACAGTTCAAAAGCATCAATTCTTCGGCCCTCAGCTTTCTTCACAGTCCACCTCTCACATCCATACATGACCACTGGAAAAACCATAGCCTTGACTAGATGGACCTTTGTTGGCTAAGTAATGTCTCTGCTTTTTAATATGTTATCTAGGTTGGTCATAACTTTCCTTCCAAGGAGTAAGCGTCTTTTAATTTCATGGCTGCAATCACCATCTGCAGTGATTTTGGAGCCCAAAAACATAAAGTCAGACAGTGCTTCCACTGTTTCCCCATCTACTTCCCATAAAGTGATGGGACGAGATGACATGACCTTAGTTTTCTTAAGGTTGAGCTTTAAGCCAACCTTTGCACTGTCCTCTTTCATTTTCATCAAGAGGCTTTTTAGTTCCTCTTCACTTTCTGCCATAAGGGTGGTGTCATCTGCATATCTGAGCTTATTGATATTTCTCCCAGCAATCTTGATTCCAACTTGTGATTCTTCTAGCCCAGTGTTTCTCATGATGTACTCTGCATAGAAGTTAAATAAGCAGGGTGACAACATACAGCCTTGATATACTCCTTTTCCTATTTGGAACCAGTCTGTTGTTCCATGTCCAGTTCTAACTGTTGCCTCCTGACCTGAATATAGGTTTCTCAAGAGGCCAATCAGGTGGTCTGGTACTCCCATCTCTCTCAGAATTTTCCACGGTTTATTGTGATCCACACAGTCAAAGGATTTGGCATAGTCAATAAAGCAGAAATAGATGTTTTTATGGAACTCTCTTGCTTTTTCCATGGTCCACCAGGTGTTGGTAATTTGATCTCTGGTTCCTCTGCTTTTTCTAAAACCAGCTTGAATATCTGGAAGTTCACTGTTCATGTACTGCTGAGGCCTGACTTGGAGAGTTTTGAGCATTACTTACTAGCATGTGAGATGAGTGCAATTGTGTGGTAGTTTGAGCATTCTTTGGCATTGCCTTTCTTTGGAATTGGAATGAAAACGGACCTTTTCCAGTCCTGTGGCCACTTCTGAGTCTTCCAAATTTGCTGGCATATTGAGTGCAGCACTTTCACTGCATCATCTTTCAGGATTTGAAATAGCTCAACTGGAATTCCATCACCTCCACTAGCTGTGTTCACAGTGATGCTTTCTAAGGCCCACTTGACTTCACATTCCAAGATGTCTGGCTCTAGGTGAGTGATCACACCATCGTGATTATCTTGGTCATAAAGTTCTTTTTGTACAGTTCTTCTGTGTATTCTTTCTACCTCTTCTAAATATCTTCTGCTTCTGTTAGGTCCATACCATTTCTATCCTTTATCGAGCCCATCTTTGCATGAAATGTTCCCTTGGTATCTCTAATTTTGTTGAAGAGATCTCTAGTCTTTCCCATTCTGCTGTTTTTCTCTTATTTCTTTGCATTGATCACTGAGGAAGGCTCTCTTATCTCTCCTAGCTATTCTTTGGAACTCTGCATCCAGATGCTTATATCTTTCCTTTTCTCCTTTGCTTTTCACTTCTTTTCTTTTCACAACTATTTGTAAGGCCTCCCCAGACAGCCATTTTGCTTTTTTGCATTTCTTTTTCATGAGGATGCTCTTGATCCCTATCTCCTGTACAGTGTCATGAACCTCCATCCATAGTTCATCAGGCACTTTATTTTATCAAATCTAGTTCCTTAAATCTATTTCTCACTTCCACTGTATTTTATTTTATTTTATTTAGGTCATTCCTGAATGGTCTAGTGGTTTTCCCTACTTTCTTCAATTTAAGTCTGAATTTGGTTATAAGGAGTTCATAATCTGAGCCACAGTCAGCTCCCAGTCTTGTTTTTCTGACTGTGTAGAGCTTCTCCATCTTGGCTGCAAAGAATATAATCAATCTGATTTCGGTGTTGACCATTTGGTGATGTCCATGTGTACAGTCTTCTCTTGTGTTGTTGGAAGAGGGTGTTTGTTATGCCCTGTGCGTTCTCTTGGCAAACCTCTATTAGCCTTTGACCTGCTTCATTCTGTACTCTAAGGCCAAATTTGCTTGTTACTCCAGGTGTTTCTTGACTTCCTTTTGCTTTCCAGTCCCCTATAATGAAAAGGACATCTCTTTGGCTGTTAGTTCTAAAAGATCTTGTAAGTCTTCATAGAACCGTTCGACCTGAGCTTCTTCAGTGTTACTGGTTGGGGCATAGTCTTGGATCACCGTGATTTTGAATGGTTTGCCTTGCAAATGAACAGAGATCATTCTGTTGTTTTTGAGATTGCACCCAAGTACTGCATTTCAGACTTTTGTTGACCATGATGGCTACTCCCTTTCTTCTAAGGGATTCCTGCCCACATTAGTAGATATAATGGTCATCGAATTTAAATTCATCCATTCCAGTCCATTTTAGTTCGCTGATTCCTAGAATGTCGATGTTCACTCTTGCCATCTCCTATTTGATCACTTGCAATTAGCCTTGATTCATGGACCTAACATTCCAGATTCCTATGAAATACTGCTCTTCACAACATTGGACCTTGCGTCTATCACCAGTGACATCCACAGTTGGGTATTGTTTCTGTTTTGGCTCCATCCTTTCATTCTTTCTGGAGTATTTCTCCACAGATCCCCAGTAGCATATTGGGCACCTACCAACCTGGGGAGTTCTTTTTTTAACTTTTCTATCATTTTGCCTTTTCATACTGTTCATGGAGTTCTCAAGGCAAGAATACTGAAGTGGTTTGCCATTCCCTTCTCCAGTGGACCATATTCTGTCAGAGGTCTGAGAATGCAGGAGACTGGGTTCAATTCCTTGTTTGGAAATTCCCTTGGAGAAGGAAATGAAAACCCACTGAGGTATTCTTGCCTGGAGAATCCCATTGACAGAAGAGTATGATAGGCTACAATGTGTGAGGTGACAAGAGTTGGACACCACTTAGCAACTAAACTACTACTCTGTTCAGTTCCAGAGAAGGCAATGGCAACCACTCCAGTACTCTTGCCTGGAAAATCCCATGGGTGGAGGAGCCTGGTTGGCTGCAGTCCATGGGGTCTTGAAGAGTTGGACAGGACTGAGCGACTTCACTTACTTTGCACTTTCATGCATTGGAGAAGGAAATGGCAACCCACTCCAGTGTTCTTGCCGGAGAATCCCAGGGACTGGAGAGCCTGGTGGGCTGCCATCTATGGGGTCGCACAGAGTTGGACACGACTTAAGTGACTTAGCAGCAGCAGCAGCAGCAGCAGCAGCAGCAGTTCAGTTCAGTCACTCAGTCCGACTCATGTGAATTACTGATAAGAATGTAAAATGGTGCAGCCACTGGAAAACAATTTGGTACCTCAAAAAGTATCAATCAGTTCATTTCAGCCACTCAGTCTGTCCGACTCTTTGTGACCCCATATACTGCAGCACCCCAGGCTTCCCTGTTGATCACCAACTCTCCCAGCTTGCTCAAACTCATGTCCATTGAGTTAGTGATCCCATCCAACCACCTCATCCTCTGTCATCCTCTTCTCCTGCCTTCAATCTTTCCCAGCATCAGGGACTTTTCCAAGCAGTCAGTTCTTCACATCAGGTGGCCAAAGTATTACAGCTTCAACTTCAGCGTCAGTCCTTCCAATGAACATTTAGGACTGGTTTCCTTTAGGATTGATTGGTTTGATTTCCTTAAAGTCCATGGGACTCTCAAGAGTTTTATCCAACACCACAATTCAAAAGCATCAATTCTTCATCACTCAGCTCTCTTTATAGTCCAACTTTCACATCCATACATGACCATCGGAAAAACCATACCTATGGCTAGACAGACGTTTGTTGGCAAAGTAATGTCTCTCTGCTTTTGAATATGTTGTCTAGGTGGTCATAGCTTTTTCTTCCAAGGAGCAAGCCTATTTTAATTTCATGACTGCCATCACCATCTGCAATGATTTTGGAGCCTCCCAAATTAAAATCTGTCACTGTTTCCATTGTTTCCCCATCTATTTGCCACAAAGTAATGGGACCTGATGCCATAATCTTCATTTTTTGAATGCTGAGTTTTAAACTAGCTTGCCTGTGAGTGTCCCAGATTTGCCTGTGAATGTTTTCTTGGGTTCCAAAATCACTGCCGATGATAACTACAACCATGAAATTAAAAGACACTTACTCCTTAGAAGAAAAGTTATCACCAACCTAGAAGGAATATTAAAAAGCAGAAACATTACTTTGCCAACAAAGTTATACCTAGTCAAAGCTCTGGTTTTTCCAGTAGTCATGTATGGATGTGAGAGTTGGACTATAAAGAAAGAATTGAGTGCCGAAGAATTGATGCTTTTGAACTGTGGTGCTGGAGAAGACTCTTGAGAGTCATTTGGAGATCAAAGAGAACCAACCAGTCCATCCTAAAGGGAATCAGTCCTGAATATTCATTGGAAAGACTGATGCTGAAGCTGAATCTCCAATACTTGGCCACCTGATGCGAAGAACTGACTCAGCTGAAAAGAGCCGGATGCTGGGAAAGATTGGAGGCAGGAGGAGAAGGGGACAACAGAGGATGAGATAGTTGGATGATATCACCAACTCAATGGACGTGAGTTTGAATAAACTCTGGGAGTTGGTGATAGACAGGGAGGCTGGCGTGCTGCAGTCCATAGGGTCACAAAGAGTCAGAAATGACTGAGTGACTATTCTGAACTGAACTGAACTTTTCACAGTCTCAGTATTGAGGCTGTATAGTCTCTGATTTCTGGGTCTCAAAGTATTATGATCCATATATAATCTTGAGTGTGCTGCTGCTGCTGCTAAGTCGCTTCAGTCGTGTCTGACTCTGTGTGACCCCATAGACGGCAGCCCACCAGGCTCCTCCATCTCTGGAATTCTCCAGGCAAGAACACTGGAGTGGGTTGCCATGTCCTTCTCCCATGCATGAAAGTGAAGAGTGAAAGTGAAGTCACTCAGTCATGTCCGACTCTTAGCGACCCCATGGACTGCAGCCTATCAGGCTCCTCCACCCATGGGATTTTCCAAGCAAGAATACTGGAGTGGGTCTAGCATCCTTGTGGTCTTACAGTTTCAAAGTCCAACTTATTTGTATTCTCTCTGACTGAAGGTACATAAAATTAATTTTACAATGTTTGTTTAAATGGCCCTCCTGGAGGAAAAGGCCTGAACTCATTGTTTAAATCTTTGAAACGTGAGGTAATTTGTCTAACTGAAGCTGCAATGGAAACTAAACCCAATTCAAACTTCAATATTATCAAAGATAATAACCCAGTAAAGGCAGAAGAAATTGAGAACTGAGCTGAAATTCAAAGAGCTTTTCCTCTTATTTCTTGGTATTTATATTTTAAAGCCTTGCTTAAACTGCCACTCAGCCTCAAACAAGACGGACTCCTAATAGACACAACATGACCAGTCAAGTGTTGACACATACAAATACGTGCACCCATATATTTGCGTGTACATATATATGTACACATATAGTACATATATATATATATATATAAAACTTAAAACTCATTATTAATAAACTAAGATTATGGTATCTAGTTCCATAAATTCATGGCAAATAGATTGGGAAAAAATATTAAGCAATGACAGACTGTCTTCTAAAGCTCTAAAATCACTGCAGATGGTGACTGTAGCCAGGAAATTTGAGGACACTTGCTTCTTGGAAAGAAAGTTATGACAAACTTAGATAGCATATTAAAAAAACACAGACATCACTTTCCTGACAAAGTCCATATACACAAAACTATGATTTTTCCAGTAGTCCTGTACAAATGTAAGAGTTGGACCACAAAGAAGACAGAGTGCTGAAGAATTCATGCTTTGAAACTGTGTTGCTGGAGTAGACTCTAAAGACCCTTGGACTGCAAGGAGGTCAAACCAGTTAATTATAAAGGAAATCAACCGTGAATACTCACTGGAAGGACTGATGCTGAAGCTGAAGCTCCAATACTTTGGCAACCTAGTGTGAAGAGCCAACTCATTGGAAAAGACCCTGATGATGGGAAAGACTGAAGGCAGGAGGAGAAGGGAACACAAAGGGTGAGATGGTAGAATGGCATGACCAATTCAATGGACATGAACTTGGGCAAACCCCAGGACATAGCGAGGGACAGGGAGGCCTGGTGTGCTGCATTTTATGGAGTCACAAAGAGTGGGGCACAACTTAGTGACTAAACAAAAACAATACATATAATAGCTTGTGATCTGTAGTAAAAATAAAATTCAACCAGAGACATGGATATATATATTACTTTAATTTTGCAAAATTATTATCTCCTGGCTTTCACAAGGCATTTTCCTAAGTTCAGTTCAGTTCAGTCACTCAGTCGTGTCTGACTCTTTGCAACCCCATGAATCACAGCACACCAGGCCTCCCTGTCCATCACCATCTCCCGGAGTTCACCCAGACTCACGTCCATTGAGTCAGTGATGCCATCCAGCCATCTCATCCTCGGTCATCCCCTTCTTCTCCTGCCCCCAATCCCTCCCAGCATTAGAGTCTTTTCCAATGAGTCAACTCTTCGCACAAGGTGTCCAAAGNTTTTCAATATGCTATCTAGGTTGGTCATAACTTTTCTTCCAAGGAGTAAGTGTCTTTTAATTTCATGGCTGCAATCACCATCTGCAGTGATTTTGGAGCCCAAAAACATAAAGTCTGACACTGTTTCCACTGTTTCCCCATCTATTTCCCATGAAGTGTGGGACCGGATGCCATGATCTCTGTTTTCTGAATGTTGAGCTTTAAGCCAACTTTTTCACTCTCCTCTTTCACCTTCATCAAGAGGCTCTTTAGTTCTTCACTTTCTGCCATAAGAGTGGTGCCATCTGCATATCCGAGGTTACTGATATTTCTCCCAGCAATCTTGATCCCAGCTTGTGCTGCTTCTAGCCCAGCGTTTCTCATGATGTACTCTGCACAGACGTTAAATAAGCAGAGTGGCAGTACACAGTCTTGACATACTCTTTTTCCTATTAGGAACCAGTCTGTTGTTCCATGTCCAGTTCTAACTGTTGCTTCCTGACCTGCATTCAGGTTTCTCAAGAGACAGGTCAGGTGGTCTGGTATTCCCACCTCTTTCAGTATTTTCCACAGTTTATTGTGATCCACTCAGTCAAAGCCTATGTCAAATGCTTTGGCATAGTCAATAAAACATAAATAGATGTTTTCCTGGAATTCTCTTGCTTTTTTTGATGATCCAGGATGTTGGCAATTTGATCTTTGGTTTCTCTGACTTTTCTAAAATGAGCTTGAATATCTGGAATTTCATGGTTTATGTATTGCTGAAACCTAGCTTGGAGAATTTTGAGCATTTTTTTTTTACAAACATGAGAGATGAGTACAATTGTGCAGAGGTTTGAGCATTCTCTGACACTCCCTTTCTTAGGGGCTGGAATGAAACTGACATTTTCCAGTCCTGTGGCCATTGCTGAGTTTTCCAAATTTGCTGGCATATTGAGTGCATTATTTTTACAGCATCATCTTTTAGGATTTGAAATAACGCAATTGAAATTCCATCACTTCCACTAGCTTTGTCCGTAGTGATGCCTTAAGGCCCACTTGACTTCACCCTCCAGGATGTCTGACTCTAGAAGAGTGAGCACACCATTGTGATTATCTGGGTCATGAAGATGTTTTTTGTACAGATCTTCTGTGTATTCTTGCCTCCTATTCTTAATATCTTCTGCTCCTGTTAGGTCCATAGCATTTCTGTCCTTTATTGAGCCCATCTTTGCATGAAATGTTCCCTTGGTATCTCTAATTTTCTTGAAGAGATCTCTAGTCTTTCCCATTATATTCTTTTGCTCTATTTGTTTGCATTGATCGCTGAGGATGGTTTTCTTATTTCTCCTTGCTATTCTTTGGAACTCTGCATTCAATGGGTATATCTTTCTTTCTGCCTTTGCTTTTTGCTTCTCTTCTTTTCACAGCTATTTGTAAGGCCTCTTCAGACAGCCATTTTCCTTTTTTGAATTTCTTTTTCTTGGGGATGGTCTTGATCCCAGTCTCCTCTACAATGCCACAAACCTCCATTCATAGTTCATCAGGCAGTCTATCAGATCTAGTCCCTTGAATTATTTGTCACTTCCAACGTATAATCATAAGGGATTTGATTCAGGTCATACCTGATTAGTCTAGTGGTTTTCCCTACTTTCTTCAATTTAAGTCTGAATTTGGAAATAAGGAGTTCATGGTCTGAGCCACAGTAAGATCCCAGTCTTGTTTTTGTTGACTGTATAGAGCTTCTCCAGTTTTGGCTGCAAAGGATATAATCAATCTGATTTCAGTGTTGACCATCTGGTGATGTCCTTGTGTAGAGTCTCTTCTTCTGTTGTTAGAAGAGGGTGTTTGCTATAACCAGTGCATTCTCTTGGCAAAACTCTATTAGCCTTTGCCTTGCTTCATTCTGTACCCCAAGGCCAAATTTGCCTGTTACTCCAGGTGTTTCTTGGCTTCCTACTTTTGCATTCCAGTCCCCTATAATGAAAAGGACATTTTTTGGTGGGTGTTAGTTCTAGAAGGTCTTGTAGGTCTTCACAGAACCCTTCAACTTCAGCTTCTTCAGTGTTACTAGTCAGGGCATAGACTTGGATTACCATGATATTGAATGGCTTGCCTTGGAAATGAACAGAGATCATTCTGTCGTTTTTGAGACTGCATCCAAGTACTGCATTTCAGACTCTTTTGTTGACTATGATGGCTACTCCATTTCTTCTGAGGGATTCCTGCCCGCAGTAGTAGATATAATGGTTATCTGAGTTAAATTCACCCATTCCAGTCCATTTTAGTTCGCTGATTCCAAGAATGTCGACGTTCACTCTTGCCATCTCCTGTTTGACCACTTGCAATTTGCCTTGATTTATGGACCTAACATTCCAGGTTCCTATGCAATGTTGCTCTTTACAGCATCGGACCTTGCATCTATCACCAGTCACATCCACAACTGGCTATTGTTTTTGCTTTGTTTTCATCCATTCATTCTGGAGTTATTTCTCCACTGATCTCCAGTAGCATATTGGGCACCTACCAACCTTGGGAGTTCATTTTTTAGCTTACTATCTTTTTGCCTTTTCATACTGTTCATGGGGTTCTCAAGGCAAAAATACTGAAGTGGTTTGCCACTCCCTTCTCCAGTGGACCACATTCTCTCAGATCTCTCTACCATGACCCTCCATTTTGGGTGGCCCCACACTGCATGGCTTAGTTCCATTGAGTTACACAAGACTGTGGTCCGTGTAATCAGATTGGCTAGTTTTGTTGACTGTGGTTTCAGTCTGGCTGGTCGCTGATGCCCTCTCTCAGCACCTACCATCTTACTTGGATTTCTCTTACCTTGGACCTGGGGTATCTCTTCAAGGCTGCTTCAGCAAAGTGCAGCAGCTGCTCCTTACTTTGGACATCAGGTATCTCCTCACGGCCACCACTCCTGACCTTGGATGTGGGTCATAATCAATCAGGTAAGAGCAAAAATGAATGCACGTAAAAGTATTATATTTACCAGTATCTCTCAGATACCTACTATAATGGTTAGACTCATTAGTAAATGGTGGTAAAGTGCTAATACTTGTCCACTGGAACTATATAACCTTACTTATCATCGAATATTCCATTTCAATAGTAATATTCAGACTTTTGCTTCCATCTTGCTGAGGACAGCTACAGAAACAATGTCTTACTGAAGGGAGTGACTCCTGGATCTTCTTGGAACCTATTTAACATATATATAAAGACATGACAAATTCCTTCAAGAAGGCTCTCAGCCTGCCTTTGGATGCTTTTCTTGTCAGTATACAATTAGATTTCTCAAATCTCTACTTCATTTACTGAAGTAGACTGTCAGGTCCAGATTTCTTGCCAAACAGCTGAGTAATCTGTCAGACTTTCTCCCAAAATCTGTGGTAAGTGTACCCATACTAATGTGTTTGACTTAATTTAAATTTGTGTTTCTTTTTACTTGTTCTAACACAGGTAAAATTATTTTTATACATAGTTATCAGGTCACTTCTTGTATTAATTCACAACATTTTACAATTACTTTGCTATGTATGCTTTTATCTCCTGGGTAAGCTTTCCTACTTGTATATTCAGAGTATACTTGAACCTGAATTACTTGAATTTTACTTGAATCTGGGTAAGATTTTCTGCTTTTACATTCAGAATACACTTGCCTCCCCAGTGGCTCAGATCGTAAAAATCTTCCTGCAATGCGAAAGACCTGAGTTTGATCCCTGTGTTGGGAAGATTCCCTGGAGAAGGGCACGGCAACCCATTCCAGTTTTCTTGCCTGGAGAATCCCCACGGACAGAGGAGGCTGGTGGGTTGCAGTCTATGGGGTCACAAAGAGTTGGACATGACTGAGTGACTAAGCACATGAATCTGAAATGAGTTAATTTTTCTAAAGGAAATGAGAAATGGTAGAGATTAGCTCTTGGGAAATTTGTAATCACCTTTCTAAAACAAAATAGCAATTAAGAAGAAAAATAAGAACAACAGTAATGATAAAACACTGCATGGAGTGAGGTCTAAACATGGTAGGAATAAATTTCTTAAACAAAAAATCAGGGATTTTGGCTAATGAGGACAAAATTACTGGAAGGACTAGAGGAGGAAGATCTTATTTTCAAATTCCATGAATATATTCCAGAACTGACTCACCAGGGAAGCAACTCTGATTATGCTTGAATTCTTGAGTAATGTCTATACTTAAAAATTCAATACAGAATTTAATCAAAAAGCCATTGCTACCACTCTATCTTTTGATAGCCAGAAAGCTGGGGAGTAGACACTGAAACATAGTCACAGAAGACTGTCATGTTAACAAAATTTTTCTTACAAAAAGGAAAAATCAAAACATATCCAAAGAAGCAAGTAGAAGGCTTGCTCTTTTCATTTACCTCTACTTTTCAAATTCCAGATACATTTATAGATAGAACCACTTAATAGATAGAAATTAATTTACTCTTTGTGAAAGAACGGAATGATGGCTAAGTTACACAACCCAGAGTGCCCACCATACTATACAAGAAAAATCAAAGCATTTTATCAGATAATTGCTATGATAATTAGAAAACATAGCTATATATACAGGTGTATGCATGTGTGCTAAGTCACTTCAATCATGTCCAACTCTTTGCATCCCAGTGGACTGTAGGCCACCAGGCTCCTCTGTCCATAGAATTCTCCAGTCTAGAATACTGGACTGGGTTGTCATGCCCTCCTCCAGGGAATCTTCCTGATTCAGGGATTAAAACCAAATCTTCTGTGACTCCTGCATTGCAGGCAGATTCCTTACTGCTGAGCCACTGGGGAAGCCCCATAGAGGTGTTGCTGCTAAGTCACTTCAGTCATGTCCAACTCTGTGTGAGCCCATAGAGGGCAGCCCACCAGGCTCCCCCGTCCCTGGGATTCTCCAGGCAAGAACACTGGAGTGGGTTGCCATTTCCTTCTCCAATGCATGAAAGTGAAAAGTGAAAGTGAAGTCACTCAGTCGTGTCTGACTCTTGGCGACCCCATGGACTGCAGCCTACCAGGCTCCTCCACCCATGGGATTTTCCAGGCAAGAGTACTGGAGTGGGGTGCCATTTCCTTCTCTGCACAGAGGTGTAGCCATACATATATATGAAGACTTTCCAATTTGTAGCCATGTACTATAGTGTCAAAATGGCTTGCTCCTAAAGATATTTCGCATAGATAGAAATAATTTAGGCATAATCATGGAAAACACTCCTTTGATGTATGTCAATAATTTTGTTGCTATGTTACTAATGAGAAGACAGATGGATGAGTACTGTGATTTCAGCTGGCAGCCTGCTGTGTAACTTGCAATTAAGCCTTAATATCATTCTTAGTAGAGTATTGCTGTGCTTAGTTGTGTCCAACTCTTTGCAATTCCATGAACTGTAGGCCACCAGGCTCCTCTGTCCATGGAATTTCCCAGGCAAGAATACTGGAGAGGGTTGCCATTTCCTTCTCCAAGGGATCTTCCTGACTCAGGGATTGAAACTGTGTCTCTTGTGTCTCCTGCATTGACAGGCAGATTCTTTATCACAGTGCCACATGGGTGTATTCATATTTCACATTATTGTATGAAAGGGCAGCTGGAAATACAGGTTTTAAACTGAAATAATTATAGTGCTGGTCACAAATAAGCTGTAATGCATAAATATTTATGATATCTAATATTCTTCTATGCTTTTTAGCCAGAAATTTTATTTATTTACTCATCTAGTTATCATTCTGGATTGGTGACTTCTCCATTTTAATGAGAGAAGAGTTGGCTTTTTATACTTAGTGATGTAAATTGTTACCAATAAAGTGGAATTTGTGTAGCTATAACTGACCTCTAGACAAATGTTTCCTACAAATCTCTTACAGTTCCTAAGGTTTTGGTTGTTAGCATCACTTCCTAAAACAGCTAGATTGATATAGCTGGAGGAGTAGGTTATTTATTTTTCTATAAAAGCTGTTGCAGTTTAAGAGATCTCATAATCTCAAAAAACTGAAATTAACTACTGGTAAATTTAGGAATAATGAAGGTCAGGATTCTGGTCTTGTCTCATATGAGAAAGGTGTTTTTAGTAGAGAACTGTTCCCAACATAGCAAAGTGTTATGGGCTCCAGTCTAGTCAAGGCTATGGTTTTTCCTGTGGTCATGAATGGATGTGAGAGTTGGACTGTGAAGAAGGCTGAACACCGAAGAATTGATGCGTTTGAACTGTGGTGTTGGAGAAGACTCTTGAGAGTCCCTTGGACTGCAAGGAGATCCAACCAGTCCATTCTGAATGAGATCAATCCTGGGATTTCTTTGGAGGGAATGATGCTGAAGCTGAAACTCCAGTACTTTGGACACCTGATGCGAAGAGTTGACTCATTGGAAAAGACTCTGATGCTGGGAGGGATTGGAGGCAGGAGGAGAAGGGGATGACCGAGGATGAGATGGCTGGATGGCATCACGGACACGATGGACGTGATACAATGGACGTGAGTCTGAGTGAACTCTGGGAGATGGTGATGGACAGGGAGGCCTGGCGTGCTGCGATTCATGGGGTCGCAAAGAGTCGGACACCACTGAGCGACTGAACTGAACTGAATCATGTTTAAGTCCTAAATTCTATGACCTCAGAAAGTGACTGTATCTGGAGAAAAGGCTCTTTAAAGAAGTAATTAAGTTAAAGTGAGGTCTTGTGTTGGGCCTTGGTCCAATATGACTCATGTCCTCATTAGAAGAAATTAGGATATAGGTGACAGAAGGAACACTATGTTAAGACATAATAAGCAGCTCATCTATAAGTCAAGGAGAGAAGTCTCAGAGCAAACCTTCAGTCACCTTGATCTCAGACTTCTAGCCTCCAAAATTGTGAGAAAATAGATTTCTATATTTAATCTACCTAGTCAGTGGTACTTTGTTATAGCAGCTTTAAGACATCTACAAGGGAATGCCAAGTACCTTGGTTAGGATGTGCGTGCTTAGTCACTCAATCCTGTCAGACTCTTTGCGACCCAAAGGACTGCATCCCACCAGGCTCCTCTGTCCATGGGGAATCTCTAGGCAAGAATACCAGCGTGGGTTTGCATGCCCTCTTCCAGAAGATCTTCCCAATCCAGGGATCGAATCCAGGTCTCCCACATTGCAGGCAGATTCTTTACCAACTGAGCCAACAGGGAAGCCCTGGTTAGGATAGGACTGAATATAATGTTAAGTTTTTGTTTTTGTTTTTCCTTAAATTATTAGCTGAAAGGGTCTGGAAGAGAAAAATTGAGTGTGTTTTGTTGTTGTGTTCAGTCACTAAGTTGTGTTCAACTCTGCAACTCCATGAACTGCAGCAAGTCAGGCTCTTCTGTCCTCCACTATCTTCTGGAGTTTACTCAAATTCATGTCCACTGAGTTGGTGATGCTATCTAATCCTCTCATCCTCTGCCACCCCTGTCTCCTTCTGCTTTTAATCTTTCCCAGCATCAAGGTCTTTTCCAATGAGTCAACTCTTTCCATCAAATGGCCAAAGTATTGGACCTTCAAGTTCAGCAAGTCTTTCCAAGTCCCTCCCTCAGAATTGACTGGTTTGATCTCCTTGCAGTCCAAGTGATGCTCATAAGTCTTCTCCAGCATATTTCAAAAGCATCAGTTCTTCAGTGTTCAGTATTCTTTATGGCCCAACTCTTGCATCTGTACATGACTAATGGAAAAACCATAGCCTTAACATAGCTTTAAGTGTGCTTACTCTAGAACTATTTGCTCAGGAACTATTTTTAGAGCACAGTATAGCCTACAGTTACTGAGAGTTCATTCAACATATTATATCACATTTAAGAGAATTTCAACGCTATTATCATTGTGGTTTCTACTAAGAAGATCTCGATTTACCAATGCACACACACATACTCCATCACTCACTCACCCTGGCTCATACAAGTAGAGATGAATTGACCTGAAAGCTGTTGATGAAAAGGCTATCATGTGCTCACATCTTTTCAAGTCTCTGTACTTAATTTCATGTTTGTAATTTTACATTACTCCAAGAATTAGAATCCTCATCTCCAAAGTAGTGTGTCCCTCTGTGCATTTGTGTGTGTGTGTGTTCTGTTGATAAAAACTAGAAAGATGACTGGTGTTTACATATTCCCTCTCTAGGTTGCAAATGGATGACTTTCTAATAGTAAGGACCATACCATATAGTTTCCAAAAAGCTTATCAGAGTATCTGACCTAAAACACCATTCTACAAATATTTGTTAGTGAAATGGAGAGAGGAAAGGAAGACAGCATAAAACAAAAATAAATATATTTTTTTCAAAACTAAATGTGCTATAGATTTTTGAGTCTAAAAAAAAAAGAAAGGAGTTATAAGAATGCAGCAGCATAAAGTTAAGTTTTAAATGTACTATTTGAGCAAGATGATCTCATTATGAATGGAGATTATATAGCTCACTTATGACATGAAGCTTTAAATTGTTTATGTTTAATAAGCACAAAAATCAATCTACTGAATTTATTTTGTCCAGTTACTATTATTTCATGTTTAAATATTAGGCAGATTTCATTGATATACACTTAAAAAATCAATGTTTATGTGTTTTCCAATGTGATAGAACATTTCTTCAGGAAAGTGTTAAAGATATCCAAACTGTAGCCGATTATACAGAGTGAAGTAAGCCTGAAAGAAAAGCACCAATACAGTATACTAACACATATATATGGAATTTAGAAAGATGGCAACGATAACCCTGTATTTGAGACAGCAAAAGAGACACAAATGCATAGAACAGACTTTTGGAGTCTGTGGGAGAGGGAGAAGGTGGGATGATTTGGGAGAATGGCATTGAAACATGTACAATATCATGTAAGAAACGGATCACCAGTCTAGGTTCGATGCAGGATACAAGATGCTTGGGGCTAGTGCACTAGGATGACCCAGAGAGATGGTTTTGGGAGGGAGGTGGGAAGGGGGTTCAGGATTGGGAACTCATGTACACCCGTGGCAGATTCATGTTGATGTATGGCAAAACCAATACAGTATTGTAAAGTAAAATAAAGTAAAAAAAAAAAAAAAATCTACTAGCTTCAGTGATGCCTGCTTCTGTGTGCACTCTATTTGATTTTGTCATCGCTTGAGAATGCTTCAAAGAGACAAAGATCTAAATTCAGGAGATCATTAATGGAAACCAAACCCAGCTTATTGTGTTACAGTCATAAAACTTATGTTCAAATGATAGCTACATCCTTTATAATTCAACTAATAAGTTAGGTGAGGAGACAACAGCATAATTCAGCCTTGATACAGTTCATATTTCCTGAAGCATAATAAAGAACAGACAACAAAATAAGATATCAGCTGCCAAAATCACTGAAGAAAAAATGACATGTAAAAGTTTTATATCTGTAGAATTATCTGTTTTTATTGTCTGATTGGCCTGCAGTTCATGGGGTCACAAAGAGTCGGACACGACTGAGAGACTGAACAACAAAATGATTTCTGAAATTAAAGTATTGCATATTTGGATATTTCAAAATGATGTAACCTTAATTTATAAGCATATGGGAACAAGAATCAGAATAAAACATGGTCACTTATCAACAGTGCTATTGGAGGATGCTGGCATCTTTTTTCTTCCTTCTCTATGCTTTTGATATATAGGGATGATAAGAAGAAAGGAGATGGTCATTCGATTTAGAAGCAAAGGTTTAAAATACTGGGGTCATATATATCCTCTTATCTTTTAGCCCCATACTTAGTTTTCAAAAGAAGTTGAACTAGATGATCTCTAATTAACTGTACTAACTGTATTTATTTTTCAGTAAGGACTTTGCCACCAAAAGGGAACTTCATAGAAAAATTGGGAGGTAATAGGCAATATGATTATCCAACCAATCCCTATATCAGCCTGTAGGGTTGCACTTGGCCTTTGAACGTTGAAAGTGAATTACATACACACTGACACACAAATACACAAACATTACTATTGTCTTTTTTCTAGTTACTGTGCCTTTTTACAACATGATATATAATGGTGAATATTTTGGAGAATCATTAAATTCTGTCAGACCTCCATGGTTTAGAGTAACAGAATTAGAATAAAGGGCATGAACTTCCAGGCAGGGATGCGGGAAGAAGGGAGAGAGAAAAAGAGTGAGAGGAAATTATTATATCTGCTGGCATACCATGCTAAATAGGGTTGATTACCATAAAAGCAGAGCATCAGTTCAGTTCAGTTCAGTCGCTCAGTTTTGTCTGACTCTTTGTGACCCCATGAACTGCAGCACTCCAGGCCTCCCTGTCCATCACCAGCTCCGAAGAGTTTACCCAAACTCGTCCACTGAGTTGGTGATGCCATCCAACCATCTCATCTTCTGTCGTTCCCTTCTCCTGCACTCAATCTTTCCCAGCATCAGGGGTTTGTCCAATGAGTCAGCTCTTCGCATCAGGTGGCCAAAGTATTGGAGCTTCAGCTTCAACATCAGTCCTTTCAACGAACACTCAAGACTGATCTCCTTTAGGAGGAACTGGTTGGATTTCCTTGCAGTCCAAGGGAATCTCGAGAGTCTTCTCCAACACCACAGTTCAGAAGCATCAATTCTACAGCGTTCAGCTTTCTTTATAGTCCAACTCTCACATCTATACAAGACCACTGGAAAAACCATAGCCTTCACTAGATGGACATTTGTTGACAAAGTATTATCTCTACCTTTTAATATGCTGTCTAGGTTGGTCATAATTTTCCTTCCTTTTAAAATCAGGGCATAGGGGTCATCAAATCATTCAGAATGTGAAATAATACAAAATGTGAGTCTAAATGGAAGCAAAAGACTTCAGTTCAGTTCAGTTCAGTCACTCAGTTGTGTCCGACTCTTTGTGACCCCATGAATTGCAGCATGCCAGGCCTTCCTGTCCATCACCATCTCCCGGAGTTCACTCAGGTTCATGTCCATCGAGTCCGTGATGCCATCCAGCCATCTCATCCTCGGTCGTCCCCTTCTCCTCCTGCCCCCAGTCCCTCCCAGCATCAGAGTCTTTTCCAATGAGTCAGCTCTTCCCATGAGGTGGCCAAAGTACTGGAGTTTCAGCTTCAGCATCATTCCTTCCAAAGAAATCCCAGGGTTGATCTCCTTCAGAATGGACTGGTTGGATCTCCTTGCAGTCCAAGGGACTCTCAAGAGTCTTCTCCAACATCACAGTTCAAAATCATCAATTCCTCAGTGCTCAGCCTTCTTCACAGTCCAACTCTCACATCCATACATGACCACTGGAAAAATCATAGCCTTGACTAGACGGACCTTAGTCAGCAAAGTAATGTCTCTGCTTTTGAATATAGTATCTAGGTTGGTCATAACTTTTCTTCCAAGGAGTAAACGTCTTTAAATTCCATGGCTGCAATCACCATGTGCAGTGATTTTGGAGCCCCCCAAAATAAAGTCTGACTCTGTTTCCACTGTTTCCCCATCTATTTCCCTTGAAGTGATGGGACCAGATGCCATGATCTTAGTTTTCTGAATGTTGAGCTTTAAGCCAACTTTTTCACTCTCATCTTTCACTTTCATCAAGAGGCTTTTAGCTCCTCTTCACTTTCTGCCATAAGGGTGGTTTCATCTGTATATCTGAGGTTATTGATATTTCTCCCGGCAATCTTGATTCCAGCTTGTGTTTCTTCCAGTCCAGCATTTCTCGTGATGTACTCTGCATATAAGTTAAATAAACAGGGTGACAATATACAGCCTAGACGTTCTCCTTTTCCTAATTGGAACCAGTCTGTTGTTCCATGTCTAGTTCTAACTGTTGCTTCCTGACCTGCATACAAATTTCTCAAGAGGCAGGTTAGGTGGTCTGGTATTCCAAACTCTTTCAGAATTTTCCACAGTTTATTGTGATCCACATAGTCAAAGGCTTTGGCATAGTCAATAAAGCAGCAAAAGACTTGGAGAACATTTAAGGATGTAAATGTCTATGAACATGCAGATTTCTATACTCTGGGTAAGAAAACACAGGTGGAAAAAGTGTCAAAATGTTTAAGGAATAAAAGTCAACTAAATAAACAGATACAGGCTTCTAGAGATGGACTGTACTAATAAGGTTGAGCACTGAAGAGTTGAAAGTTTCTAACTGTGGCTGTGGAGAAAACTCCTGAGAGTGCCTTGAACTGCAAGGAGATCAAATCAGTCAATCCTAAAGGAAATCAAAACTGAATATCCATTGGAAGGACTGATGCTGATGCTGAAGCTGAAGCTCCAATATTTTGGCCACCTGATGTGAAGAGCCAATTCATTAGAAAGATCCTGATGCGGGGAGAAATTGAAGGCAGGAGAAAAAGGGGATGACATAACCAACTCAATGGACATGAATTTGAGTGAACTCCAGGAGATGGTGAAGGACAGGGAAGCCTGGTGTGCTGCAGTCTGCCAGACAGAACTGAGACAGTGAACAACAAGCCATTTAACGAGGGCTTCCCTGGTGGCTCGATCTGTAAAGATTTTGCCTGCAATGTAGGAGACTGGGTTAGATCCTGGGTCAGGAAGATCCCCTAAATAAAGAAATGGCAACTCACTCTAGTATTCTTGCCTGGGGAATCCCATGGACAGAGGATCCAGGCGGGCTACAGTCCATAGGGTCTCAAAGAGTGATAAGACTGAAGCAACTTAGCATACATGTAAGCCATTTAACCAAGATAACATTATTGTCTATAGTGTATACATTAATACAAATGTGTAGATTACAAAATCACTCCTTTTGATTAATGAAGGTGCCTACCTCTTTAATTTAAACCTTACTTACATATATTAAGAGCAAAAAATCATTCTGAATTTAGCAGCTCCATGTAAGCTGCCATAGTATACAGAAAACTTACACATTTTCCAAATCACTGCAATTAGTTTCTCAGAAGAATATAACTTAAAATAAACTGTCTTTGAAAAAGAGAGCACAATTGGAAAAATATTTCAAAATAAGTTTTTCATTATGCAAGTGATAAAACATTACAGAGTAGTTTAAATTTAATGACAACTTAAATATAATTGTTGGAGAGCATTAAACCATTTATTTTTATTTGAGAAAAATTAATGTAGACAGTGTGAATTAATGTCTATGGACACTAACTCTATTATTAATACTTTAAGGATTTGAAGAATAATGATACTCCCATACAATGCATACTAAATGAAGTTCATCACCTCATCTATTTGTATAAGCCAGTTATTTGAGTATTATAGTTAGCAGAGTATTATTGTCCCCTTATTATTATTTGTTTTTTACCAAGCTAGAGGGACAATCACAAAGTGTAGACATAAGCCCACTCTATATCCTTGCATGCTTTAGCTCTTTGTGAGTCTCTCACATTTACTATGAGAGAGTAAATGAGAGACTCACATATATTCTTTTCACCTAACATAAATCTCATCTCTAATTGGATTTGATTCTTTTAGGCTTATAGATCAGACAGACATAACTGATTTTTTCTTTAAAAATGTATACTTTTATAGGGATAATATTCTTAACATGGAACAATTCTTAAAAGATTTTAGAAGAATATGGTATTTGGTGGGAGTTGATGGGTGCCTCCATCCTTGCTAAAACAAAGAAACAAACAACAGGTACGTCCATTTTCTACTATCTGGAACCTGTGAATCTGAACTTGAAAAAGGGACTTTGCAGATGGAAGTAAGTTAAAGATCTTGAGATGAAATCTCACTGGATTTAGGGCCTATCCAATGACAGCTGTCCTAAGACCTTACAAGAAAAAAAGTACAGAGAGATTTTGGACACAAAGACACTGAAGTCATGTGACAACAGATGCAGAGCTTGGGTTATGCAGCCCCAAGCCCCAGGCCCCAAGGGGCATCTGGAGTCACTGGAAGTTGGAAGAGGCGAGAAAGGGTTTTCCCCTAGCACCTCTGAGGGAGTATAGCCCTACTGACACCTTGATTCAGACTTCTGACCTCCAAAATTATTAGAAAGTAAGTTTCTGTGGTTTTGTTTAAACTACCTTGTTTCTGGTAAATTGTTATAGCAACTCTAGGAAAAATACAAAGGGTATTAAAATGGAAATTTGTAAAAAATTATAAATCATTCTCTTTTTCCCGAAGATACTTCCAAAAAATTTGCATATTTGCCCAAATATTGTCTTTTATTTGTCTGAGCTAAAATCTACATAATTCAAAGTTCTAGACAGAAAATTTGACTATGTTAAAGAAAATGTAGTTATTTATCTGATACAAATAATATATGACATTTATCTTTATATTCTAAAATACTGTATTTAAAAAATTGAACAAATGTGCATAGGGCATGCATGATCATATTTTGCACACAAAAATGGATATTTTAAGCCTAACTTCAAATGAGCATTAGACAGTTTCAACCCATGTGTGCAATAACCTGCTTTCGTGCTTCTGAGAAAGCAACTTATACTTAGAGTGTATCAACTCACAGCTGTTCCTCTCATAAACTTTTTGCTCTGCTGGAATAGATAGGGCTTTCTGAATAAAATCTGTTACACTCTACAAGCAATAGTGATCTCTCATCAATTGTTTCAAGTGGTCAAATTTGATAAAAGCAATTATAGCCTGAGCAGTGATGATCATTTTCTACCTAATAAAGTAGAGTAAGTGAACATTACAACTCAACAACAATTTGTAGCACTAAGTATAATCTGTGAGGTCAGAGGCAGGGGGCATTTCTAACTTGGGATGATTAAGTATTCAGCTTGAGCCAAGGAATATTATTTATAAATCCAAAATCAAGTAGCAATGTGAATGTTCTGAGAATGGAATATTTCTTATATTCAATGTAGTGTTTAATGGTTTCACAGGACTCTACTGGGAAGTACTTCAGTAAAAGCACATATTATATTTCATATCAGTTAAGGTACCTTACTCGTGATTTTTAAAAATAATTGTTTTAAACTTCATAGATTCTTCCACAGGCGTCACTTGAGACTAGAAGTTTACTGGTGTCTGCTGAATTGATTTTATTGCTCTGAAACTGCTAAGTATTTTTTCTTAGGGAAATAAAGTTGTGCACATAGCATTGTTCTTATTTTACAGAAATAATGTAGACATGTACATGCTATTGATAATTAAAATATGATGAAGTCAGTTTTATTGTATCCACTGGCCCTGCATTGCATGCTTCTAGAGCAGTTCTAAGATTTTGAAAGATATTTGTTTTTGCATAGTTGTTTATGTGGAGTTTTTCTAATATTTCTTTTTTCTTTATTTCTTGAATTTTGCTAGAATATGATCTCTTTGACCCATTCAATCATTCTGTGAAGGGGCATTTTAGAGCAACTATTATAACTCACTATTTTTTTTTTAAGTTTGTCAGTGAAGACTATGAGAAGTTTATGAACTGCCTAGCTACATGATGAGATCAAAGTGAGGGCATCTCCACTCTGATGCTGTATTAAATCCCACTCACTAGAGCATTCTGATGAGATGATAAAGGATGTCTGGAGTTTAAACCAGAAACTTATATAGTACTCAGGATTACCTCAAGGAATTTTTGCTAGTTACCTGAAACTACAGTAACCTGAACCAATCTTTTTTTTAATATATTATATCTTCAGATACCAGTATTTAAATTTTAAAATATACTTAGGATATAACATTTCTAGTAAATCTGAATATAAGGCCACAAAACTAAAAATTAAACCAAAAATTAATCATAGACTAATGTGGTCAGGATAAGTTAAATTTTGTTGTGGTTAAAACAAACAAACAAACAAAAAACACAAACAGTGACATAAAACAACAAAGATTATTTCTCATTCACAAAATAACCTCAAATGCAAAGATTGTATGGAAGGGCAGAGGGGTTAGTGGAAATTATTCTTTGTGGCCTTCTAGGGATACAGACTGACTGAAGCTTCATCTCAGCACATACTTCCATGATTGTCATGGCGCAGAAAGAAAACAGTTAGAAGATCTCTATTCTGCAATTAAATACTTTGTCATGGAAGTTCTTTACATTATTTTTATCCCATATTCATTCACCAGAATTCATTACATTGGACTCTGTGACGTGGTAGACTGTAACCTGCCTGGACCCTCTGCCCATGGGATTTTCCGGGTAAGGATACTGGGGTCCATTGCCATATCTTCCTCCAGGGGATATTCCCCACCCAGGGGTTGAACCTGCATCTCCTGTGTCTCCTTCATTGCAAGTGGGTTCTTTATCTGCTGAGCCACTGGAGAGGCTTCACCACAATTAATCACACCTAATTTCAAAAAGGAGGGGGGTGCTTCCCTGGTAGCTTAGATGGTAAAGGATCTGCCTGCAATGTTGGAGATCCCGGTTCCATTCCTGCTTCAGAAAGTTCCCCTGGAGGAGGACATGGCAACCCACTCCAGTATTCTTGCCAGGAGAATCCCCATGGACAGAGGAGCTTGGCGGACTGTACAGTCCATAGGATCACCAAGAGTCAGACACAACTTAACAACTAAGCACAGCACAGAACGATTTCAAAGGGAGGGAAAAATACAATATTCAGGTGTGCCTGGAAGGGAGAGAAGCCAGATGTTAGTGAGCATGTTGAAATGTGTGTCATAGGTGTAAAGGTAGACTTTTATTTATTTACTTATTTTAAAGTTAGGGCTTACCTTTTGGAATATAACTGTAGATGGTTCAAAGTAAGATGCAGGGTTTGAGAAGTGAAAGAAGCTTTGGCATTTTATCGGGTCTATGTAGAAATTCAATGTAAAAATTTCTTCTTAAATCCTCTTCATGAATTCTTGAATAATTCCAGTGATGATATGATAACTATTTAACCTGTTAGCTGTTATTTTACTGGACAACTCTATTATTGAAGCCTATTATGTTATTCGAGCCTGAAATCTATGAAACTGAAGCTCTCACTTATCAATCCTCATCCTGCCTTCTGAGCACCATCAGCTCAGTTCAGTCACTCAGTTGTGTCCAACTCTTTGTAAACCCATGAACTGCAGCATACCAGTCCTCCCTGTCCATCATCAATTCCTGGAGTTTACTCAAACTCATGTTGATTGAGTGAGTGATGCTATCCAATCATCTCATCCTTTATCATCCCCTTCTCTGCCCACCTTCAATCTTTCCCAGCATCAGGGTCTGAGCATCATATAACACAACAAATTGACTTGACAAAATCCATGAAACTAGCTGAAGTAAAATTTAAGGAACTCCAGACTATAGGGCTAATTCTTGAACACCAGATGACATGTACCCTACAAGGTTATAGCTGGCCCTTAGGATATAATATTTTATTTCTCTACCTCATCAAGTGGTCTACACCCCTCTTCTTGTTGTTAATTCCACAGGGGAACTCTAAGTTTGAAAATATAATTTATCATATCTTTATACTCTTAAAAATGCAATCCTAAAAACTCAATTAGATACCAATTTCAATCAGTAGGATGGTTATCAAAAAAGAAACAAACAGCAGCTGTCAATGATGACATAAAGAAATTGGAACCCTTGTGGATTGTTGATAAGATGTATAAAGCTGGTACACCCTTTGTGGAAAACAGTATTGTGGTTGCTTAAAATATTAAACATAGAATTGTCTTATGATCCAGCAATTCTACCCCTGGATCTAAACCTAAAATAACATAAAGTGAGAATNNAGTGAGAATCTGAACAGATATTTGTACATTCCTGTTCATAGAAACACTATTGGCAATATCTAAAAGGAGAAATCTATTCAAACACCCATCAACAGTTGAATGGATAAACAAAATGTGGTATATACACACCAATGGAATATTATTCAGCCTTAAAAAACACATGAAAATATATATGCTACAATATGGATGAAACTTGAAGACATCATACTAGTGAAATAAGCCAGAGATCAAAGGACATATATAGGTTTCATTCTATTTATACAAGGTATCTAAATATGTCAAATTCATGAAAATGGAAAGTAGAATGTTAGTCACCAGTAGCTGGTGGGCATGGAGAATGGGGAGTTACTATTTGATATATATAAGGTTTAAGTTTGTGAACATAAAAAGGTTATAAAAATGGATGATGGGGATGGCTGCACACCAGTGAGAATGTACTTAATATCACTAAACTATACACTTAATTGGAGAAGGCAATGGCACCCTACTCCAGTACTCTTGCCTGGAAAATCCCTTGGATGGAGGAGCCTGGAAGGCTGCAGTCCATGGGATCGCTGAGGGTCAGACACGACTGAGCGACTTCACTTTCACTGTTCACTTTCATCCATTGGAGAAGGGAATGGCAACCCACTTCAGTGTTCTTTCCTGGAGAATCCAGGGACGGGGGAGCCTGGTGGGCTGCCTTCTCTGGGGTCGCACAGAGTCGGACACGACTGAAGCGACTTAGCAACAGCAGCAGCATATACTTAATAGTGGTTAAAATGGTAAAATTTTTGTTACATATATATATATTTTACCACAATATAAAAGGAAAAAAAACGCAAGCCTGTTTCATGCTTCAAGTATTTTTACAGCCTTAAGGAAATAATTTTCTAAGAGACTTAATCAGATTGCTTCATTCACATGTGCAAAATATACAGGTAATTAAATAGAGGCCCAAAAAATGTCAGTGCAAAATGAAGATCTGGTAAAAAAAAAAAAAAAAAATGCTGTTTAATTCCAAGCATTCTTGATCATAATTTAGCCTGTGAACTGGATCACTTATTGCTATACTACTTATAATATGCAAATAGTTTTTTATATAGGATCTGCAATGGCACCCCACTTCAGTACTTTTGCCTGGAAAATCCCATGGGCGGAGGAGCCTGGAAGGCTGCAGTCCATGGGGTCGCTAAGAGTCAGGCACGACTGAGCAACTTCACTTTTACTTTTCACTTTCATGCATTGGAGAAGGAAATGGAAACCCACTCCAGTGTTCTTGCCTGGAGAATCCCAGGGACAGGGGAGTCTGGTGAGCTGCCGTCTATGGGGTGGCACAGAGTCAAACACGACTGAAGCGACTTAGCAGCAGCAGCAGCTCAAATTATACATGGGTTTCTAAATTACCAACACATCCAGGAAACGATAGCAAGGATGAGTTTTACTTATTATATTCCTTACTTACAGTCCATCAGTCCTGCACTATCTGTTAAATAAGACTCAACCTGACCTTAATTCCAACTAAAAAAATGCCAACAATACTAATATTCCACTGAAATTACTGGGCTCCAATCAATACATTCAGCATTTCCTCTCTTGGCTGATATGAGATACTATTATTTATATTCTTTCTCCAAACAGTGTATTTTCTTGGTGGTTTATTGCTTTAAGAATTTGGAATCCAAGGAACAAAACAACTTATAATCATTAGTCCATTTAGAGAACTGATGATCCATGTAAACTCCATTTGCCTACATCTTTGGATTTCACTTTCAAAATCAAGTTCGCTGGTATTTTTGGATCAATACCTGACAATACCTAGGAGATACTGCAGGTTTACTTCCAGACACCTCAATAAAGAGAATATTGAATAAAGTCAGTCATATAAGTTTATTTTTTGGGCGGAGTTCCTAGTGCAAATAAAATTATGTTGACACTATACTAGTTTATTAAATGTGTAAATAGCATTATGTCTTAAAAAATGTACATACTTAATTTAAAAATGCTAAAAATGCTAAACATTGAAGGAGCCTTCAGGAAATTGTAATCTTTTTGCTGGTCTTATGTCTCTGTCAATGGCTGCTGAAGGTTAGATGGCTTGGGAATTTCTAAAAATAAGACAACAATGAAGCTGGCCACATCAATTTTCTCTTCTTTTCAGGAACAATTTCTCTGCAGCATTCAATGCTGTTTGATAGTTTTTTACTCACTGTAGAACTTTTCTCCAAAATTGGAGTCAATCATATCAAACCTTGTCACTGTTTTATAAACTGAATTTATGTAATAGTCTAAATACTTTGTTGTCATTTCAACAATCTTCACAGGATATTCACCAAAAGTAGATTTCATCTCAAGAAATAGGTATCTTTGCTCATCCATAAGAAATGACTCCTAGTCCATTTAAGGTTTAACATGAGATTTAAGCAAATCAGTCACATCCTTAGGTTCAACTTCTAATTCTGTTTCTCTGGCTATTTCCGCTGGACACATTTGCAGTTACTTTCTCCACTGAATTCTTGAATCTTTTGAAGTCATCAAGGAGTACGTCAAGGCTGTATATTGTCACCCTGCTTATTTAACTTATATGCAGAGTACACCATGAGAAACAAATGGGCTGGAAGAAACACAAGCTGGAATCAAGATTGTCAGGAGAAATATGAATAACCTCAGATATGCAGATGACACCACCCTTATGTCAGAAAGTGAAGAGGAACTAAAAAGCCTCTTGATGAAAGTAAAAGAGAAGAGTGAAAAAGTTGGCTTAAAGTTCAACATTCAGAAAACGAAGATCATGGCATCTGGTCCCATCACTTCATGCAAAATAGATGGGGAAACAGTAGAAGCAGTGTCAGACTTTATTCTTGAGGGCTCCAAAATTACTGCAGATGGTGACTGCAGCCATGAAATTAAAAGACACTTACTCCTTGGAAGAAAAGTTATGGCCAACCTAGATAGCATATTGAAGAGCAGAGACTTTATACTAAAGAGCAGAGACATTACTTTGCCAACAAAAGTCTGTCTAGTCAAGGCTATGGTTTTTCCAGTAGTCATGTATGGATGTGAGAGTTGGACTGTGAAGAAGGCTGAGAGCCGAAGAATTGATGCTTTTGAACTGTGGTGTTGGAGAAGACTCTTGAGAGTCTCTTGGACTGCAAGGAGATCCAATCAGTCCATCCTAAAGGAGATCAGCCCTGGGATTTCTTTGGAAGGAATGATGCTAAAGCTGAAACTCCAGTACTTTGGCCACCTCATGTGAAGAGTTGACTCATTGGAAAAGACTTTGAAGGCTGTCTTTTCACTTTGCTTATATTTTCCTTTGTTGTGCAGAAGCTTTTAATTTTGATTAGATCCCATTTGTTTATTCTTGCTTTAATTTCCAGAATTCTGGGGGGTGGATCATAGAGGATCCTGCTGTGATTTATGTCGGAGAGTGTTTTACCTATGTTCTCCTCGAGGAGTTTTATAGTTTCTGGTCTTACATTTAGATCTTTAATCCATTTTGAGTTTACTTTTGTGTGTGGTGTTAGAAAGTGATCTAGTTTCATTCTTTTACAAGTTGTTGACCAATTTTCCCAGCACCACTTGTTAAAGAGATTGTCTTTACTCCATTGTATATTTTTGCCTCCTTTATCAAAGATAAGGTGTCCATAGGTGTGTGGGTTTATCTCTGGGAGGGAGGGAGGGAGAGGGTGGTCTGAGATGGGAGAATGGCATTGAAACATGTATACTATCATGTAAGAAATGAATCGCCAGTCAATGTCCGATGCAGGATGCAGGATGCTTGGGACTGGTGCAAGGAGAGGACCCAGAGGGATGGTATGGGGTGGGAGATGGGAGGGGATTCGTGTTTGGGAACACATGTACACTCGTGGTGAATTAATGTCAATATTTGGCAAAACCAATACAGTAATGTAAAGTAAAAAAAAAAAAAAGAAAAGAAAAGACTTTGATGCTGGGAGGGGTTAGGGGCAGGAGGAGTGGACAACAGAGGATGAGATGGCTGGATGGTGTCACTGATTCGATGGACATGAGTCTGAGTAACTCCAGGAGGTGGTGATGGACAGGGAGGCTTGGCGTCCTGCGATTCATGGGGTCACAAAGTGTCAGACACGACTGAGCAACTGAACTGAACTAAACTGATGAGTATTGGAATTGACTTCTTCAAAATTCCTGTCAATGTTGATATTTTGACCTCTTTCCATGAATCACAAATGTTCTTAATAACATCTAGAATAACAAATCTTGTCCAAGTTTTTAATTTACTTTGCCTAGATACATCAGAAGAGTCACTATCTATGGTAGCTATAGCTAAGGAATCTATTTATTAAATTAAAAGACTTGAAAGTCAAAATAACTCCTTGATCTAAGGGCTCCAGAATGGATGTTATTTTTATAGGCATGTTCAGTTCAGTTCAGTTCAGTCACTCAGTCGGTTCAACTCTTTGTGACCCCATGGACTGCAGTAACTGTCCATCACCAACTCCCGGAGTTTATTCAAACTCATATCGATTGAATAGGTGATGCCATTCAACCATCTCATCCTCTGTTGTCTCCTTCTCCTTCTGCCTTCAATCTTTCCGAGCATCAGGGGCTTTTCAAATGAGTCTGTTCTTTGCATCAGGAGGCCAAAGTATTGTACTTTCAGGTTCAGCATTAGTCCTTCCAATGCATATTCAGGACTGATTTCCTTTAGGATGGAATGGTTGGATCTCCAAGGGACTCTTAAGAGTCTTCTGCAACACCACAGTTCAAAATCATCAATTCTTTGGGCCTCAGCTTTCTTTATAGTCCAACTCTTACATCCATACGTGACTACTGGAAAATACATAGATTTGACTACATGGAAAGGCATGAGAATAGCATTAATTCATCATACATGTCATCAGATTTCTTGAGTGAACAGATGCATTGTCAATGATTGATAAAATTTTTTTATATTTATTTTTTTAATTTTACTTTATTTTACTTTACAATACTGTATTGATTTTGCCATACATCAACATGAATCCACCACAGGTGTACACGTGTTCCCAGTCCTGAACCACCTTCCCACCTCTTCCCCCACACCATCCCTCTGGGTCATCCCAGTGCACCAGCCCCAAGCATCCTGTATCCTGCATCAAACCTAGACTGGCAATTTGTTTCTTATATGATATTATCCATGTTTTAATACCATTCTCCCAAATCATCCCACCCTCTTTGTCTCCCACAGAGTCCAAAAGACTGTTCTATACATCTGTGTATCTTTTGCTGTCTCACATACAGGGATATAGTTACCATCTTTCTAAATTCCATATATATGCATTAGTATACTGTATTGGTGTTTTTCTTTCTGGCTTGCTTCACTCTGTATAATCGGCTCCAGTTTCATCCACCTCATTAGAACTGATTCAAATGTATTCTTTTTTAATGGCTGAATAATACTCCATTGTGTATATGTACCACAGCTTTCTTATCCATTTATCTGCTGATGGACATCTAGGTTGCTTCCTTGTCCTGGCTATTATAACCAGTGCTGCAATGAACATTGGGGTACACGTGTCTCTTTCAATTCTGGTTTCCTCAGTGTGTATGTCCAGCAGTGGGATTGCTGGGTCATAAGGCATTTAAATTTCCAGGTTTTTAAGGAATCTCCACAGTGTTCTCCATAGTGGCTGTACTAGTTTGCATTCCCACCAACAGTGTAAGAGGGTTCCCTTTTCTCCACACCCTCTCCAGAATTTATTGCTTGTAGACTTTTGGATTGCTGCCATTCTGACTGGTGTGAAATGGTACTTCATTGTGGTTTTGATTTGAATTTCTCTGATAATGAGTGATGTTGAACATCTTTTCATGTGTTTGTTAGCCATCCATATGTCTTCTTTGGAGAAATGTCTATTTAGTTCTTTGGCCCATTTTTTGATTGGGTCGTTTATTTTTCTTGAATTGAGCAGCAGGAGTTGCTTGTATATTTTTTAGATTAGTTGTTTGTCAGTTGCTTCATTTGCTATTATTTTCTCCCATTCCGAAGGCTGTCTTTTCACCTTGCTTATAGTTTCCTTTGTTGTGCAGAAGCTTTTAAGTTTAATTAGATCCCGTTTGTTTATTTTTGCTTTTATTTCCAGTATTCTGGGAGGTGAGGTGGGTCATAGAGGATCCTGCTGTGATATGTCGGAGAGTGTTTTGCCTATGTTCTCCTCTAAGAGTTTTATATTTTCTGGTCTTATGTTTAGATCATAAATCCATTTTGAGTTTATTTTTGTGTACAGTGTTAGAAAGTGTTCTAGTTTCATTCTTTTACAAGTGGTTGATCAGTTTTCCCGACACCACTTGTTAAAGAGATCGTCTTTAATCCATTGTATATTCTTGCCTCCTTTGTCAAAGATAAGGTGTCCATAAGTGTGTGGATTTATCTCTGGGATTTCTATTTTGTCCCATTGATCTATATTTCTGTCTTTGTGTCAGTGCTATACTGTCTTGATGACTGTGGTTTTGTAGTGGAGCCTGAAGTCAGGCAGGTTGATTCCTCCAGTTCCATTCTTGTTTCTCAAGATTGCTTTGGCTATTTTAGTTTTTTTGTTTTTCCATACAAATTGTGAAATTATTTGTTCTAGCTCTGTGAAAAATACCGCTGGTAGCTTAATAGGGATTGCATGGAATCTATAGATTGCTTTGAGTAGTATACTCATTTTCACTATATTGGTTCTTTCGATCCATGAACATGATGTATTTCTCTATCGATTAGTGTCCTCTTTGATTTGTTTCACCAGTGTTTTATAGTTTTCTATACATAGGTCTTTAGTTTCTTTAGGTGGATATATTCCTAAGTATTTTATTCTTTTCATTGCAATGGTGAATGAAATTGTTTCCTTAAATTCTTTTTCTACTTTCTCATTATTAATGTATAGGAATGCAAGGGATTTCTGTGTGTTGATTTTGTATCCTGCAATTTTACTATATTCATTGATTAACTCTAGTAATTTTGTGGTGGAGTCTTTAGGGTTTTCTATGTTGAGGATCATGTCATTTGCAAACAGTGAGAGTTTTACTTCATCTTTTCCAATTTGGATTCCTTTTATTTATTTTTCTGCTCTGATTGATGTGGCCAAAACTTCCAAAACTATGTTGATTAAGAGTGAAAGTGAGCACCCTTGTCTTGTTCCTGAGTTTATGGGAAATGTTTTCAATTTTTCACCATTGAGGATAATGCTTGCTGTGGGTTTGTCATATATAGCTTTTATTATGTTGAGATATGTTCCTTCTATTCCTGCTTTCTGGAGAGTTTTTTTTTTTTTTTTTATCATAAATGGATGTTGAATTTTGTCAAAGGTTTTCTTTTGGCTAAGATCAAGTGGTGGCTCAGACGGAAAGTGTCTTTCTACAATGTGGGAGACCTGGGTTTGATCTCTGGGTCATGAAGTTCCCTGGAGAAGGAAAGGGCAACCCACTCCAGTACTTTTGCCTGGAAAATCCCATGGACAGGGGAGCCTGGTGTCCATGGGGTCACAAAGAGTTGGACATGATTGAGCAACTTCACTTTTTTTATTGAGATAATCATATGGCTTTTATTTTTCAATTTGTTAATGTGGTGAATTACATTGATTGATTTGCGGATATTGAAGAATGCTTGCATCCCTGGATAAAGCCCACTTGGCCATGGTGTATGATCTTTTTAATGTGTTCTTGGATTCTGATTGCTAGAATTTTGTTAAGGATTTTAGCATCTATGTTCATCAGTGATATTGGCTTGTAGTTTTCTTTTTTTGTGGCATCTTTAGCAGGTTTTGGTATTAGGGTGATGGTGGCCTCATAGAATGAGTTTGGAAGTTTGCTCTCCTCTGCAATTTTCTGGAAGAGTTTGAGTAGGATAGGTGTTAACTGTTCTCTAAATTTTTGGTAGAATTCAGCTGTGAAGCCGTCTGGACCTGGGCTTTTGTTTGCTGGAAGATTTCTGATTACAGTTTCAATGTCCATGCTTGTGATGGGTCTGTTAAGATTTTCTATTTCTTCCTGGTTCAGTTTTGGAAAGTTGTACTTTTCTAAGAATTTGTCCATTTCTTCCACATTGTCCATTTTATTGACATACAATTGCTGAAAGTAATCTCTTATGATCTTTTGCATTTCCGTGTTGTCTGTTGCAATCACTCCATTTTCATTTTTAATTTTATTGATTTTATTTTTCTCTGTTTGTTTCTTGATGATTCTGGCTAATGGTTTGTCAATTTTATTTATCCTTTCAAAGAACCAGCTTTTGGCTTTGTTGATTTTTGCTATGGTCTCTTTTGTTTCTTTTGCATTTATTTCTGCCCTAATTTTTAAGATTTCTTTCCTTCTACTAACCCTGGGTTTCTCCAATTCTTCCTTTCCTAGTTGCTTCAGGTGTAGAGTTAGGTTATTTATTTGAGTTTTTTCTTATTTCTTGAGGTATGCCTGTATTGCTATGAACTTTCCTCTTAGCACTGCTTTAACAGTGTCCCATGGGTTTTGGGTTGTTGTGTTTTCATTTTCATTCATTTCTGTGCATATTTTCATTTCTTTTTTGATTTCTTCTGTGATTTGTTGGTTATTCAGAAGCGTGTTGTTCAGCCTCCATATGTTGGAATTTTTAGTAGTTTTTCTCCTGTAATTGAGATCTAATCTTACCGCATCATGGTTAGAAAAGATGCTTGGAATGATTTCAATTTTTTTGAATTTACCAAGGCCACATTTATGGCCCAGGATGCTGATCTCTCCTGGAGAAGGTTTTGTGAGCACTTGAGAAAAAGGTGAAATTCATTGCTTTGGGGTGAAATGTCATATAGATATCAATTAGGTCTAACTCGTCTATTGTATCATTTAAAGTTTCTGTTTCTTTGTTAATTTTCTGTTTAGTTGATCTATCCATAGTTGTGAGTAGGGTATTAAAGTCTCCCACTATTATTGTGTTATTGTTATTTTCCCCTTTCATACTTGTTAGCATTTGTCTTACATATTGTGATGATCCAATGTTGAGTGCATATATATTTATAATTGTTACATCTTCTTCTTGGATTGATCCTTTGATCATTATGTAGTGTCCTTTGTCTCCTTTCACAGCCTTTGTTTTAAAGTCTATTTTATCGGGTATGAGTATTGCTACTCCTGCTTTCTTTTGGTCTCTATTTGAATGGAATATCTTTTTCCAGCCCTTCACTTTCAGTCTGTATGTGCCCCTTGTTTTGAGGTGGGTCTCTTGTAGGCAGCATACATAGGGGTCTTGTTTTTGTATCCATTCAGCCAGTCTTTGTCTTTTGGTTGGGGCATTCAACCCATTTAAGTTTAAGGTAATTATTGATAAGCATGATCCTGTTGCCATTTACTTTATTGTTTTGGGTTTGAGTTTATACACCCTTTTTGTGTTTCCTGTCTAGAGAATATCCTTTAGCATTTGTTGGAGAGCTGGTTTGGTGGTGCTGAATTCTCTCAGCTTTTGCTTGTCTGTAAAGCTTTTGATTTCTCCTTCATATTTGAATGAGATACTTGCTGGGTACAGTAATCTGGGCTGTAGGTTTGTTTGTTTTTTTTTTTTCTCTCATCACTTTAAGTATGTCTTGCCATTCCCTCCTAGCCTGAAGAGTTTCTATTGAGAGATCAGCTGTTATCCTTATGGGAATCCCCTTGTGTGTTATTTGTTGTTTTTCCCTTGCTGCTTTTAATGTTTGTTCTTTGTGTTTGATCTTTGTTAATTTGATTAATATGTGTCTTGGGGTGTTTCGCCTTGGGTTTATCCTGTTTGGGACTCTCTGGGTGTCCTGGACTTGGGTGATTATTTCCTTCCCCACTTTAGGGAAGTTTTCAACAATTATCTCCTCAAGTATTTTCTCGTGGCCTTTCATTTTGTCTTCTTCTGGGATTCCTATAATTCGAATGTTGGAGTGTTTCATATTGTCCTGGAGATCTCTGAGATTGTCCTCATTTCTTTTAATTCGTTTTTCTTTTTTCCTCTCTGATTCATTTATTTCTACCAGTCTATCTTCTACTTCACTAATCCTGTCTTCTGCTTCCATTATTCTACTATTTGTTGCCTTCAGAGTGTTTTTTATCTCATTTATTGCATTATTCATTATATATTGACTCTTTTTTATTTCTTCTAGGTCCTTGTTAAACCTTTCTTGCATCTTCTCGGTCCTTGTCTCCAGGCTATTTATATGTGATTCCATTTTGATTTCAAGATTTTGGATCATTTTCACTATCATTATTTGGAATTCTTTCTCAGGTAAATTCCCTATCTCTCCCTCTATTGTTTGGTTTGGTGGGCATTTCTCCTGTTCCTTTACCTGCTGGGTATTCCTCTGTCTCTTCATCTTGGTTATATTGCTGCATTTGGGGTGGGCTTTTTGTATTCTGGCAGTTTGTGGAGTTCTCTTTATTGTTTCCTCCCTGTGGGTGGGGTTGTATCAGTGGTTTGTCAAGGTTTCTTGGTTAGGGAAGCTTGTGTCAGTGTTCTGGTGAGTGGAGCTGAATTTCTTCTCTCTGGAGTGCAATGAAGTGTCCAGTAATGAGTTATGAGATGCCAATGGTTTTGGAATAACTTTGGGCAGCCTGTATATTGAAGCTCAGGGCTGTGTTCCTGTCTTTCTGGAGAATTTGCATGGTATGTCTTGCTCTGGAACTTGTTGGCCTTGGGCAGTGCTTGGTTTCAGAGTAGGTATGGAGGCATTTGATGAGCTCCTATTGATTAATGTTCCCTGGAGTCATGAGTTCTCTGATGTTCTCAGGATTTGGACTTAAGCCTCCTGCTTCTGGTTTTCAGTCTTATTTTTACAGTAGTCTGGACTTCTCCTTCTATACAGTACCATTGGAAAAACATCTAGGTTAAAGACAAAAAGTTTCTCCACAGTGAGGGACACCCAGAGAGGTTCACAGAGTTACATGGAGAAGAGAAGAGGGAGGAGGGAGTTAGAGGTGACCCGAATTAGATGAGATGAAATCAAAAGAGGAGAGAGCAAGGCATCTAGCAATCACTTCCTTATGTGTGCTCCACAGTCTGGTCCACTCAGAGATGTTCACAGAGTTTTACAGAGAAGAGAAGAGGGAGGAAGGAGACAGAGGTGGCCAGGAGGATAAAAGTGGGGAGTGAAAAGGAGAGAGACAGATCCAGCCATTAATCAGTTCCCTAAGTGTTCTCCATCATCTGGAACACACAGAGATTCACAGAGTTGGGTAGAGAAGAGAAGCAGATGGACTTGACAGAGGTGACCTGGTGGAGAGAAAGGAGAGTCTAAAGGAGGAGAGAGCAGTCAAGCCAGTAATCTCACTCTCAAGTAAAAATGGGTACTGAAGATTGGGTTTTTGAAGGTAGAAATTTGATAAGAAATTCCAAAAAGCAAAGATTAAAAATCTAGAGTAGAGGTTGGATTTTCAAAACTNAAAAAAAAAGAATGATCATAAAAATTATAAAGATATATCTAGGACTTTCTCTGGTGTTGTGGGCAGTGTGGGGTCAGTTCATTTTCCAATAGTTCCTTGGTCCGGCTTATATTTCTCAAGATCTATAGCCCCCTTCCTATGTAGTCTGTACTAACGACAGGGTTTTAATCTATTGCACCTGTCACTTCTAAGGCGGTTCCCTCTGTTTTAGCTTCTTCTGTTTGCTGGTCTCTTCAGTGTCTGATTTCCACCCTGATACAAGGCAGGTGATGGTGGACACTTTTTTTAGGCTCATCTGTTCAGTCACACTGTGGGGAGGGAGGGACGCTGCAAACAAATAACACTGGCGTGTACTTGCAGTGTCTAAGCCACACTGGGCCTGCTCCCCGCTCAAGGTGCACACAGCTCAGGCTCTAGGTTGCTCCACCAGGAACCATCTGAGGCCAGCCCTGGGCTACATGCACCTCCCAGGTCTAAACCACTTAGGCTCAGGCACTCAGGTAGTCCTCAGAGGTGCAGACTCGGTTGGGCCTGTGTTTTGTGCCCTTCCCAGGTCCGAGTAGCTCAGGGGTTTGGCAAGCGTGGTCGCTGTGATTTATCGCCTCTCCTGTCCCTGCTGTTCAGTTTTCTGGGTGTACAACTGGCACACCTTCTCAGGCGGATAATGACTCTTCGAAGACAGTGCACTGCTTTTCTGGGTGCCTAATGTCCTCTGCCAGCATTCAGAAGTTGTTCTGTGGAATTTACTCAGCATTTAAATGTTCTTTTGATGAATTTGTGGGGGAGAAAGTGGTCTCCCCATCCTATTCCTCTGCCATCTTAGGACCACCCCCTTGATAAAATTTTGAAAGAAATATTTTTCTGTCTAATTAGTAGATCTGAACAGTAGGCTTAACATATTCAATAAACTGTGTTTTAAACAGATGTATTATCATCCAGGCTTTGTTGTAGGAAGAGCTGATTCAGCATAATTCTTGAGGGTTCTAGAATGGTAAATAATCAGTGATTTCAGCTTAAAAGTCACCAGTTGCATTAGTGCATTAACTCCTAACAGGAGTGAGTCTATTTTTGAAGCTTTGAATCCAGGCATTGACTTCCCCTCACTGATTGTGATAGTCCTAGATGTCATCACCTTCCAAAAGAAGGTTGTTTTGTCTGCATTCAAAATATGTTGCTGAGTGTAGCCACCTTCATTAATTATTTTAGTTAAATCTTCTGATAACTTGCTGCAGCTTCTACACAGTACTTACAGCTGCATCTTGCTCTTTGATGTTATAAGGCTTCTCTCCTTAACCTCATGAATTAACTTCTGCTAGCTTCAGATTTTCTTCTGCAACTCCCTCAGCCTTCACAGAATTGAAGAATGTTAAGGGGCCTTGCTCAGGATTAGGCTTCAACTTAAAAGAATGTTTTGTCTCTATTGATCTTCTATCCAGACCAGTACAGCTTTCTCTATGTGAGCAATGAGTTTTTTTTTTTTTTTTTTTCTTATCACTCTTGTTCATCGGAGCAGCACGTTAAACTTTTCCTCAAAAAACTTTTCCTTTGCATCCATAGCTTGGTTAACAATTTCGTACAAGACGCCTAGGTTTTGACATATCTTGGTTTTAGACATGCCTTCCTCAGTAAGTTTAATCATTTCTAGCTTTTGATATAATAAGAGATGTGTGACTCTTTCACTTTTGCACTTAAAAGCCATTGTAGGGCTATTAACTGGCTTGATTTCAGCATTGCTGTAGCTCAGGGAATAGTGAAGCCTGAAGAGAGGGAGAGAGATGAGAGAAGGGTCGAGTAGTCAGAACACACACATTTATTCATTAAATTTGCCAGGTATGGTGTGCAATTGGTCCCCTAAAAAAAATTAAAATAGTAACATCAAAGATCATTGACCACAGGTCACCATAACAACTATAATCAAAATAAAAAAGCTTAAAGTATTGTGAGAATTACCAGAGTGTGAGACAGAGACACAAAGTGAATAAATGCTGCTAGTAAAATGGCACAGACAGACTTGCTGGATGCAGGGTTGCCACAAATATCTTTGTAAAAAATGTGATTTCTGCCAAGTGCAACAAAGCAAAGTGCAATAAAACAAGGGTTTGAGATAGCTCAGCTAGAATTTCAGCACCTCCACTAGCTTTGTTCACAGTCATGTTTCATAAGGCCCACTTGAATTCACACTCTAGGATGTCTAGCTCTTAGTGAGTGACCACACCACCATGGTTATCCATGTCATTAAAACTTCTTTGTACAGTTCTTCTGTATATTCATCCACCTCTTCTTAATCTCTTCTGCTTCTGTTAGGTCCTTACTGTTTCTGTCCTTTATTGTGCCCATTTTTGCATGAAATTTTCCCTTGTTATCTCTAATTTTCTTGGAGAGATCTCTAGTCTTTCCCATTCTATTGTTTTCCTCTATTTCTTTGCATTGTTCACTCATTAAGGCTTTTTAATCTCTCCTTGCTATAGTTGGAACTCTGTATTCAGTTGGGTATATCTTTCCCTTTCTCTTTTGCCATTTGCTTCTCTTCTTTTCTCAGCTATTTGTAAGGTCTTCTCAGACAACCATTTTGCCTTCTTGTATTTCGTTTTCTTTGGGATTGTTTTGGTCACTACTTCCTGTACAATGTACAAACATCTGTCCATATTTCTTCAAGTAATCTATCAGATCTAATCCCTTGAATCTATTTGTCTCTTCTACTGTGTAATCATAGGCATTTGATTTAGGTTATAACTGAATGGTCTAAATGTTTTCCCTACTTTCTTCAATTTAAGTCCAAATTTTGCAGTAAGGAGTCCATAGTTTAAAGACCCTTAAAATAAGGCATCAGGTTTGGAACAATGAGACGTGTTAAATCTTTGCTCCACAAATTCATAGCTTAGGCTGTTTGTTAACATCAAATATCCAATCTCATTACTGTCAACTAAAGATGAGTTCCCAACATTCTTCATACTGAGAAATGGCTCTGTGGATAAATCCTACCCAGTGGGGTAGAAGTGATGTTTACAACTTAAACATGGCTTTCTTAAAGAGAAAGAATGTGTAATCTGTTTCCTTTCTCCTGTTAGTTTGAATTTGGACCGAGAAAAGGTATAGATGATCCATCATTCAAAATGAAGAGAAAAGCAACGTCCTAGAGTATAGTGGAAAAATAAAGTATAAGAAGCCTGTGTTGTTAGCACCTTGGATCTCCCCTGATGTACTATGGTTGGCTATCCTGACTAAAAAATTTACATGAATGGGTCTCCTATTTAGGTAACAATTTTTTTTCCAAGTCTTGATTTTGCAATTAAACTTCTGTCATGTGAGTTGTCTCTAAGACTGACTTTCCTATAAAATAGGAGTATTATGGCTATGTAGCTTGTTGTGGAGCCTAAGTAGCCTTGTAAAACCAACTGAAACATAACAGGCATTCAGTGAGATAGTCTAGGAAAAAAATGATATTAATAATCCTTTATTGTATTAAGTATTATAAGAAATACAAATTAAATATTGGAGACAATATAACCTAATTTGGGCATATGACTCCATAATTATTCATAATTGTGCCCTCAGAATAGCTGTTTACAAGTTATCTAGAAATCAGACAGTAGGGTATATAATTAGAAAATAAAATTAAATTGTGTATTTTACCAGCTAGTCTTTCTTTTCTTCAGAATGGGCTTCTGGAAAGCATGTTGTAGAGGAGATTATCATAAAGCAAATCATGCTCCAACAGAGAAACAACTGAGAGCTTAATCATTGACAAGGACTGTGAATAAAATAATTCATAAATGTGTTAAATGTACTTATTTCTTAAAGTATAGTCCAAGATTTTCAAAGGAATAAAACAACTTCTGCAAATCAAAGCTTCCCTAGACATCAGAAATTTAATCCAGATTCCCAACCTCGCAAGTGAGAAAGCAGACCTAGAAAGTTTGATGAGATTGTAAACTTTGTCTGGATATTATCTCCCTTTTAGAGTAAGATAAAAATTATTTACAAAATGGTTTTCTAAAGGCAGATACAGGCAGAGGAGAAAAGGAGGTACTTGTCCCACAAATTGGTGAGGAAATTTTTCTTAGTTATGGAGAGGATTTTGAAGACTTTCCTTATGTTTAGGCTTCCCTGATAGCTCAGTTGGTAATGAATCCATCTGCAATACAGGAGACTCCAGTTTGATTCTTGGGTCGGGAAGATCTGCTGGAGAAGGGACAGGCTACCCATTCCCGTATTCTTGGACTTCCTTTTTGGCTCAGCTGGTAAAGAATCTGCCTGCAATGTGGGAGACCTGGGTTTTATCCTTGGGTTGGGAAGATCCCTTGGAGAAAGGAAAGACTGTCCATTCCAGTATCCTGTCCTGGAGAATTCCATGGACTGTATAGTCCATGGGATTGCTTCCTTATATTTATATTCCTAAATCACTTCCAACTGCATCTTCCCTAAACCTATCCACCTCTATCGGTACTAGAATTGTTATATAGATTTTAGAATATTTAAATAGACTATAAATTATTATATGACTCATCATAGCCTATAAAATGAAATAATGTTTCTTTGTTACTTTTTCCAAGTGAACTATACCACTTCAGATTCATCTCACTATACCTCCTTTTGTTACCACAACATCTGGCTCAATTTGGTAATACAAACATATGCAAATCTCTAAATATTCTCCTACTTTTCATGTAACCAAGCTGTTGGTGATACATGTATATATACACCATTAGCCAAAATGCTTTGACCTCCCATTATTGTCCCAATTCATTTCTATGTACTTTTTAGGACTTAATTCAGGGATGTTCTTCTGGTTCTCTGTGTTTAAGTAGAACATTGGCTGCCTTTTACCTGTTCTACTATACTGTAAAACCATGTTTTATGATGCATTTTTACTTGGCCCCACTACTATCTTTTATCTGGGTGTTCTCAGATAAATAGCAGATGTTTAAACAAAGTTCAAGCCACAACTATAATTAGAGATTTTTTTTTTAATCGTTTCTTCACTTTCAATCTAGTTTACTTCTCCTTCTCCCATATTGCCTTATTTGAGTTCTATAAAATAAGTATAAATGACTTGCCAAGAGAATCTCACTGATTTTCATAAAGAATATAGTTCTATGTAATCATAATTCCATGCCTTAAAGAATTTAACACTGGATATAATTAACAATAACTTCACTTGTCTTAGGCTTAAGCAGAATCACGTAATTGGTCTATAGGTGGTTGAGGAAAACGACATATATAAATTGAAAAGTTACTTAATATTACATGAACATAATATATGTGAAATGTGTAGAATAAGCCAGTATGTTCTACAGTATGAAAGGAGGAAGAAAAAGCAACAGCCATAACAAATGGAAAGGGCTCAGTGGAAAAATATAACCATTGGGCTTAATTGAAAGCTATGTACACTTTCAAAAGATACCAAGGGGGCAGGCATTTTCCAGAAAGTTGATTATAAATAGAATGAAAAGGGACTTACTTCCCTGATGGCCCAGTGATTAAGAATTTGCCTGCAAATGTGGGAGACATTTGTTCAATCCCTATTCTGGGAACTAATATCCCATATGCCACAAGACAACTGAAACTTAGTGCCACAGCTACTAAGCAAGCATGTCACAACTAATGAAGCTCACACACTCTAGAGTCTGTGTTGTGCTCTACAAAGAGAAGGTTGTACACTACAACCAGAGAATAGCCCTTACTCATCACATCTAGAGACAGAATAGATGCTGCAACAAAGAAAGTAGAAGTTAGAAACAATAAAATCTATTTTTTCAATAGACTTCTCTGAGAAATGTTGAAATCATCATGGTAAATAATTATCAGTTCAGTTGCTCAGTCGTGTCCAACTTTTTGCAACCTTATGGACTGCAGTACACCAGGCTTCCCTGCCCATCACCAACTCCCAGAGCTTACTTAAACTCATGTCCATTCAGTTAGTGATGCCATCCAACCATCTCATCCTCTGCTATCCCATTCTCCTCGAGCCTTCAATCTTTCCCAGCATCAGAGTCTTTTCAAATGAGTCAGTTCTTCGCATGAGGTGGCCAAAGTATTGGAGTTTCAGCTGCAACATCAGTCCTTCCAATGAACATTCAGGACTGATTTTTTTTTTTTTTAGGATGGACTGGTTGGATTTCCTTGCTATCCACGGGATTTTCAAGAGTCTTCTCCAACACCACAGTTCAACAGCATCAATTCTTTGGCACTCAGCTTTCTTTATAGACCAGCTCTCACAACCGTCCAGAGCTTTGACTAGAAAGACCTTTATTGGCAAAGTGATGTCTCTGCTTTTGAATATTCTGTCTAGTTTAGTCATAACTTTTCTTCCAAGGAGTAAGTGTCTTTTAATTTCATGGCTGCAGTCACCATCTACAGTGATTTTGGAGCCCCTCACAATAAAGTCTATCACTGTTTCCATTGTTTCCCCATCTATTTGTCATGAAGTGATGGGATCGGATGCTGTGATCTCAGTTTTCTGAATGTTGAGCTTTAAGCCAATTTTTTCACTCTCCTCTTTCTCTTTCATCAAGAAGTTCTTTAGTTCTTCTTCACTTTCTGTCATAAGGGTGGTGTCATCTGCATATCTGAGATTATTGATATTTCTCCCAGAAATCTTGATTCCAGCTTGTGCTTCATCCAGTCCAGTGATTCTCAAGATGTACTCTGCATATAAGATAAATAAGCAGGGTGACAATATACAGCCTTGGTGTACTCTTTTCCCGATATGGAACCAGTCTGTTGTTCTGTGTCCAGTTCTCACTGTTGCTTCTTGACCTGCATACAGATTTATCAGGAGACATGTCAGGTGGTCTGGTATTCCCATTTCTAAAGATTTTCCACAATTTGTTGTAATTCACACTTTATTGACTTTGTCATAGTCCATAAAGCAGAAGTAGATGTTTTTCTGGTAAATTATCATAGTAAATGATTATTGTGATAAATAAGCTGCATTAAATTAATTTATATACACTTACTAATGGCTTCTCTCTGGAACTAGGGTCAGGTTTGCCATTGCAACATATTTATCAATGTGGCTAACATGGTATAGGTAAAGACATGAGAAGGCAAATGATATACATATAAATCTCCTTTTATCCCCATCTATTGCATAATTTCTATAAAATCAAACAATCTCTTTGACTCAAATATTCCATTTGTAATAAAAGATAAATAAAGATATCTAATCCCAGGTATGGTAGTTTGTGCTTTTCTCCTGTCCAAGAGAAGATCTCAGAGACTTATATTCTGAATACCAAGTTTGGGACATATACCAGCTATTGACAAAGCAATTCATCATAAATCACTGTGGTAATGATATAGATATTTTACTAAGCTACATTTATCCATATTTAGTGAGTATCTACTATATGCTAACACTGTGCTTGATTTAAAGGCAAAGAAGGTAAGAAATGCAATAAGCTCTGTTTCAACAAATTCATAATCCAGCTAGTTAGAACATATTGAAGCAGTGAACTGGTATAAGTTCAAGGTTCTGTCTGTGCATTTAATTGTCATGCTTTCAGATGACCCACTAGAATGACAAAAAATGCTATTGGTCATAAAATGACATCTAAGTTAGAGAGCAGCTGGTTCATTTTAGCAAAAGCTAATTTCAATGAAGTGCAAAAGGGAAATATACTGACATAAGACACAAACTTCTTGTTTATTTTGATATGTAATCATTGAAAACCAATCCCAGTCTATACATGGTTAAAAATCCAAATCTTCCTTTTGAAGCAATTTAATGCATTAAAATGAATGTTGGACAAGTGACAGGAGATTAGGTGTCTAGTCCTGAGGCTGTCTAGTCCTTGACTCAGTGGGTGATTGGCAGCCATGAACTTACTTTCTTTGAACTTCAGTTTCTTCACTTGCAAAATTAAGATATTTGCTATATTAACTTCTGCCTTTCTTCTGCTCAATAACTTCATAAACCTTGGGATTTTCATACAAATGCAAATCTGAATGTTTTTCTCTGTTTAGGGATTCT
>SJYQ01002541.1:84989-107002 GCA_006410935.1 Redunca redunca | reverse complement strand
TTGCTTATATTTTCCTTTGTTGTGCAGAAGCTTTTAATTTTGATTAGATCCCATTTGTTTATTTTTGCTTTAATTTCCAGAATTCTGGGGGGTGGATCATAGAGGATCCTGCTGTGATGTATGTCGGAGAGTGTTTTGCCTATGTTCTCCTCAATGAGTTTTATAGTTTCTGGTCTTACATTTAGATCTTTAATCCATTTTGAGTTTACCTTTGTGTGTGGTGTTTGATAAAGGAGGCAAAAATATACAATGGAGTAAAGACAATCTCTTTAACAAGTGGTGCTGGGAAAATTGGTCAACAACTTGTAAAAGAATGAAACTAGATCACTTTCTAACACCACACACAAAGGTTGAATTCTTAATGAAATATATATATATATTTTTAAATAGACACCTACTGCCTGTCTCTAAGGTGCCAGAAGACTGTCATTATGATATCTTTTGTCTTATTAGTTGGAAATACATTCATCAGATCTCTTAAGATATTTCAAAATATTGATTTTTAAAGAATGGACCTAAATAGCAAATCTAAGTCATATCTTGCACTAGTTATCACTATCTTATTTGTGAGAAACTGTTTGGCAAGGTTTATCTGGAACAGATGTAATCTTAACGTTGAAAACTTTTTAGTCTCATATAACCAGAAAATGTGTTTGTTGATTCAGCTTTACAAGTTATGTTCACTGTTATCAACTTACATTTATGATCATGATGTCTAGAGAGTAAAACCCTGTTGTACAATTGCATCTGGATTCTAAGAAGCTGTTTGTTGAAGTGGAAATTGCACTCAGAGCCTCTAGGGCTCAATTCATTGACAGGAGAAATCCAGTGTAAGGCTGTATGTCACTGTTCTTCTTCCCATGTGTGTCTTATCATCATTGTAAGATTAGAACTAAAACAGTTCCTTATTTCCACAAAACTATGTGGGATTAAAGCTCAATTTTCAATAGAATACAGGTTAACTTGGAGATTAAAGGAGAATTCAACATGTATTGGAAAAGCTTTGTATAGCCTGTCAAACACTTATCTGTTTAAATTCCAAGTGACCCTTTTGTTCTTGAATTTCCCAATCCACATGATGCCATGGTTAAAACTTATAAAGAGTTCAATTTAAATACTACATTAATGCAACATTAAGGTTGACATTTTTAATCATTAATAGTTCTGAGCCAAATAATTCAGAGTTACCTTTCACAGCCACTGCCACCAAGGCAAATTTATACCTCACTTATTTTCTAATAAATTCAGCACGAAGAAATTGAACATATGTGCACAAACCAAAACAGTTTCTATCCTTAAGAAGCATGTAATTACCAGGACTTTTAAAATATAGCACAAAGAAAAAAAAAAAAAAAACAATTTCACATTTATCAAGCTCATTTGTGAATTTAAATAAATCCAAAGAGCTGACATGTTGGGACCTGTTATCATTTTTTAAATTTACCAAGTGATTGATAATATTTTCTGTAGTTTACTATGCCAGAATTAATGTTTAACTACAGTGACAGAGGTTAAGTAATCCATGTTTTGGTTAATTTATAGTTGACTAGTTAGGTGGTAAGATACATGGAAATAAAGATGATTTGTATATGTGTATAATCTATTCTTAGAAGCATTGTGTGTGTTCTTAGCCACTCAGTTGTGTCAGACTCTGTGACCCCATGGACTGTAGTCTCCCATGTTCCTCTGTCCATGGGAATTCTCCAGGAAAGAATACTGGAATACACGCCCTCCTCCAGGGCATCCTCCCAATGCAGGGATCAAGCCCAGGCCTCCCACACTGCAGGTGGATTCCTTACCATTTGAGCCACCAGGGAAGTCCTTGGAAGCATTAATTGCAGCATACTGTGGCTACAGGTTAATTGAATTCTTAGTTCTTTTGAACTGATCATTAATTAATTTTCAAGTTGTTTGAAACAATCCATTTTCAGTCATTTTACCAAATATTATTGATTGTCATTCCTTTATATAAATTCTTCCCATAATCCTTCCTAAATAATCTCTGATCCTTGTGTGAGTATTAACCTTCTCTCAAGTAGTTTACATGTTGTAGACCTGTGCTATGTAGTATGGTAACCATTACCTACATTGGGTATTTAAATTCATTAAAATTATATAAAATTGAAACATATTAGGCATATTTCACACAAGAATTGTAGTTTAGTAACTGTCATATCACATGGACCATAGCCTTGTCTAACTCAGTGAAACTATGAACCAGGCCATGTAGGAACATCCAAGATGGATGGGTCTTGGTGGACAGTTCTGACAAAATGTGGTCCACTGGAGAAGGGAATGGCAAACCACTTCAGTATTCTTGCCTTAAGAATCCCATGAACAGTGTGAAAAGGCAAAAAGAGAGGACACTGAAAGATGAATTCCCCAGGTCAGTTCAGTCCAGTTCAGTCATTCAGTCGTGTCTGACTCCCTGTGACCCCATGAATCGCAGTATGCCAGGCCTCTCTGTCCATTACCAACTCCTGGAGTTCACTCAGACTCACGTCCATTGAGCCGGTAATGCCATCCAGCCATCTCATCCTCTGTCGTCCTCTTCTCCTCCTGCCCCCAACCCCTCCCAGCATCAGAGTCTTTTCCAGTGAGTCAACTCTTCACTTAAGGTGGCCAAAGTACTGGAGCTTCAGCTTTAGCATCATTCCCTCCAAAGAAATCCCAGGGCTGATCTCCTTTAGAATGGACTGGTTGGATCTCCTTGCAGTCCAAGGGACTCTCAAGAGTCTTCTCCAACATCACAGTTCAAAAGCATCAATTCTTCAGCGATCAGCTTTCTTCACAGTCCAACTCTCACATCCATACATGACCACTGGAAAAACCATAGCCTTGACTAGATAGATCTTTGTTGGCAAATGTCTCTGCTTTTCAATATGCTACCTAGGTTGGTCATAACTTTTTTTCCAAGGAGTAAGTGTCTTTTAATTTCATGGCTGCAATTACCATCTGCAGTGATTTTGGAGCCCAGAAAATAAAGTCTGACACCGTTTCCACTGTTTCCCCATCTATTTCCCAAGACGTGATGGGACCAGATGCCATGATCTTTGTTTACTGAATGTTGAGCTTTAAGCCAACTTTTTCACTCTCCTCTTTCACTTTCACTCCTCTTTTTCACTAAAAGAGGCTTTTTGTTCCTCTTCACTTTTTGCCATAAGGGTGGTGTCATCTGCATATCTGAGGTTATTGATATTTCTCCTGGCAATCTTGATTCCAGCTTGTGCTTCTTCCAGCGCAGTGTTTCTCATGGTGTACTTTGCATATAAGCTAAATAAGCATGTCAGAGAAACCTATATGCAGGTCAGGAAGCAACAGTTAGAATTGGACATGGAACAACAGACTGGTTCCAAATAGGAAAAGGAATACGTCAAGGCTGTATATTGTCACCCTGCTTATTTAACTTATATGCAAAAACAACACCCAGTTGTGCATGGGACTGGTGATGAAACTAAAGTTTGATGCTGTAAAGAGCAATATTGCATAGGAACCTGGGATGTAGGAGTAGCCCTTGTAGTCAACAGAAGAGTCTGAAATGCAGTACTTGTATGCAGTCTCAAAAACGGCAGAATGATCTCTGTTTGTTTTCAAGCTAAACCATTCAATCACAGTAATCTAAGTTTATGCACCAATCAGTAATGCTGAAAAAGCTCAAGGTGAACAGTTTTATGAAGATCTACACGACCTTCTAGAACTAACACCCAAGAAAAGATGTCCTTTACATTATAGAGGACTGGAATGTAAAAGTAGGAAATCAAGAGATACCTAGAATAACAGGCAAATTTGGCCTTGGAGTACAAAACGAAGCAGCTCAAAGGCTAGTAGAGTTTTGCCAAAAGAACACACTGGTCATAGAAAGCACCCTCTTCCAACAACACAAGAGAAGACTCTACACATGGACATAACCAGAAGGTCAATACTGAAATCCGATTGATTATATTCTTTGCAGCCAAAGATGGAGAATCTCTATAGAGTCAGCAAAAACAAGACTGGGAGCTGACTGTGTCTCAGATCATGAACTCCTTATTGCCAAATTCAGACTTAAATTGAAGAAAATAGGGAAAACCACTAGACCATTCAGGTATGACCTAAACCAAACCTTTTATGATTATACAGTGAAAGTGATACATTTATTCCAGGGATTATATCTGATAGACATAATGCCTAATGAACTATGGACAGAGGTTATGACATTATACAGGAGGCAGTGATCAAGACCTGGAGAAGGAAATGGCAACCCATTCCAGTACTCTTGCCTAGAAAATCCCATGGACGGAGGAGCCTGGTGTCCATGGGGTCGGAAAGAGTTGGATATGACTGAGTGACTTCACTTTCACTTTCACTTTCAGTGATCAAGACCATCTCCAAGGGTAGGGGGGAATGCAAAAAGGCAAAATAGTTGTCTGAGAAGACCTTACAAATAGCTGAGAAAAAAAGAGACACCAAAGGCAATTGAGAAAAGAAAAGTTATAACCATTTGAACACAGAATTCCAAAATATAGCGAGGTGAGATAAGAAAGCCTTCCCCAGTGATCAGTGCAAAGAAATAGAGGAAAACAATAGAAAGGGAAAGACTAGAGATCTCTTCAAGAGAATTAGAGATACCAAGGGAACATTTCATGCAAAGATGAGCACAATAAAGGATAGAAATGTTATGAACTTAACAAAAGAAGAAGATACCAAGAAGAGATGGCAAGAATACAAAGAACTATACAAAAAAAATCTTTATGGCCAAGATAACCATAATGGCGTTATCACTCACCTAGAGCCAGACATCCAGGGATGCGAAGTAAAGTGGGCCTTAGGAAGCAACACTATGAACAAAGCTAGTTGAGGTGATGAAATTCCAGTTGAGCTATTTCAAATCCTAAAAGATGATGCTGTGAAAGTGCTGCTCACAATATGCCAGCAAATTTGGAAAACTCAGCAGTGGCTACAGGACTGGAAAATGTCAGTTTTCATTCCAATCCCAAAGAAAGGCAATGCCAAAGAATGCTCAAACTACCACACATTTGCACTCATCTCACATGTTAGCAAACTGATGCTCAAAATTCTCCAAACCAGGCTTCAACAGTACATGAACCATAAATTTCCAGATGATCAAGTTGGATTTAGAAAAGGCACAAGAACCAGATATCAAATTGCCAACATGTGTTGGATCATCGAAAAAGCAAGAGAGTTCCAGAAAAACATTTACTTCTGCTTTATTGACTATGCCAAAGCCTTTGACTATGTGGATCACAACTAACTGTGGAAAGTTCCTCAAGAGATGGGAATACCTGACCACCTGACCTGCCTCCTGAGAAATCTGTATGCAGGTCGAGAAGCAACAGTTAGAAATGGGCATGGAACAACAGACTGATTCCAAATTTGGAAAGGCGTATGTCAAGGCTGCATATTGTCACACTGCTTATTTAATGTATATGCAGAGTACATAATGAGAAATGCCAGGCAGCATGAAACACAAGCTGGAATCAAGATTGTCAGAAGAAATATCAATAGCCTCAGATATGCAGATGGCACCACCCTTGTGGCAGAAAGTGAAGAAGAACTAAAGAGCTTCTTGACGAAAGTGAAAGAGGAGAGTGAAAAAGTTGCCTTAAAGCTCAACATACAGAAAACGAAGATCATGGTATCTGATCCCAGCACTTCATGACAAATAGAAGGGGAGACAATGGAAACAGTGACATTTTATTGGGCTTCAAAATCACTGCAGATGGTGACTGCTGCCTTGAAATTAAAAGACACTTGCTCCTTGGAAGAAAAGCTATAACCAAACTAGACAGCATATTAAAAAGCAGAGACATTACTTTGTCAACAAAGGTCCATCTGGTCAAAACTATGGTTTTTCCAGTAGTCATGTATGGATGTGAGAGTTGGACTATAAAGAAAGCTGAATGCCAAACATTTGATGTTTTTGACTTGTGTTGTTGGAGAAGATTCTTGAGAGTCCCTTGGACCACAAAGATATCAAACCAGTCCATCCTAAAGGAAATCAGTCTTGAAAATACATTGGAAGGACTGTTGCTGAAGCTGAAACTCCAATACTTTGGGCACCTGATGCAGAAAACGGACTCATTTGAAAAGACCCTGATGCTGGGAAAGATTGAATGCTGGAGAAGAGGACGACAGAGAATGAGATGGTTGGATGGCATCACCGACTCAATGGACACGGGTTTGAGTAAACTCCTGGCTTTGGTGATGGACAGGGAAGTCTGGTATGCTACATTCCATGGGGTTGCAAAGAGTCGGACATTACTGAGTGACTGAACTGAACTGACTGAACACCTTCTTGCCCTGGAATAGCTTTTGAAAGTGAATGCAGCCATTCACTACATTCTATTTTCCTAATACTCACATTTCTCATAATATCTCAGCATTTTACATTTGAACATAAAAGGCAGAAAAACCAGTATACTAATAAGTTTTTTTCATAAAAATTGAACAATTTAAATGAGAAGGAAAACAACTGTCAGTTATATCTGGAAGCGTCAGTATGGAAAACAATAAAAATGGTAGTTGCAGGAAAGACAGGTAGCATTACAGTTTTGAACTGATATTATGAGATAAAAGAAAACTGTAGAGTTGTATAAGTGTATTAACACACAAAATTTTAATTACAGTCAATATGATAAAGGAGTAAATTTGCAGTTTCCTAATTAATATGGTCAACCTATAGTCTGAAATTTTATTATTTAGCCCAAAATAGCTTTTTCCCCATTAATGTAATTCACCAAATAATTTCCAAATTCAGGTTTTGTGTATGTGATATCCACCACTGAAATTCACAAATGGCTCATATATTAATATATATGTATAATGGCAACCCACTCCAGTACTCTTGCCTGGAAAATCCCATGGGTGGAGGAGCCTGGTGGGCTATACAGTCCATGGGGTAGCGAAGAGTCAGACATGACTGAGCGACTTCACTTTCACTTTTCACTTTCATGCATTGGAGAAGGAAATGGCAACCCACTCCAGTGTTCTTGCCTGGAGAATCCCAGGGACGGGGGAGCCTGGTGGGCTGCCGTCTATGGGGTTGTACAGAGTCAGGCACGACTGAAGTGACTTAGCAGCAGCAGCAGGATACATACATCAATACTTAATTTATAACACTTAATAGATAGTTTAATTGGTTTAATAACCACTTAAATATGTTCACTCAATTAAATATCTATTCCCCCTAAATCTCCTGCAGGCATGGAACTCCTGATTTACTTTTTCTCATCATTGTGAATTGTATCGGTATGCTGTTAAAGACCTGTTAGATAGAACTAGATGGAGAAAAAATCAGATAAATTTATTCTAAAAGCTGTCATATTTAAGAAAGTCTTTAATTATTTTTCACTTTGAAGGATATTTTCTGCTGTTTACAAGCCATAGAGGAACAAAGTTGCATAAATTTTACATGCTAATTAAGAGTAAAATTATAATCATTTTATATGCTTTTTCAACGCTGTTAGTATTTCATTAAAAATGAATTAATAGTCCAAGATACTACTTTTAATTTATTAATGAAAAACTCATTTGTACATTTTATTCTTATGCTGATTCACTAGTCCCATACCATTGTTTATGTGGAATTAAGTTAATAATCTCACATTAATAATAATAATCTTAAACTAATAATCTGTGCCAAAAATGTCTGAACATAGTTACTCAGAGCAATAGCATAATTATGATTAACTCCATCCCAGAAAATACAAAATAACTGGATTCAAAGTTTTTTTATCAAGATATATATTACAAAATTGACAGGTTAATCCATATTGTAATATCTTTTAAGAATTCCAAATAATTTTGAAACTTTTGTTTGCAGGAAAGCCGTTTCTTCATGTATGATAGCTTTTGGTTAACTAAAAGTGTTCTTTTACCCTCAGTTCTCCATTTTTTCAGGTTGCATTTTTGCACTATTTCAAGGGGATAGAGCCCATGAATACAGATTAAATTTTGTCAAGTGAACATAACCAATGACAGTTCAATTTGTAACTTGTAAATTTCCCTTCATTTTCAACATACTTGTATTGCTTTAAAGTTCCCAGGTGGTGCTAGTGGTAAAGAATGCATTTGCCAATGCAGGAGATGCAGGTTTGATCCCTGGGTCAGGAAGATTCCCCAGGGGGACATGGTAATCCACTCCAATATTCTTGCCTGGAGAATCCCCATGGACAGGGGAGCCTGATGGAATACAGTCCATAGTAGGGTCACAAAGAGTTGTACATGACAGAAGCAGCTTAGCACAGCACACACAGTTTGGCAATAGTTTTATACACACACACGCATGCACACATTATAGTTCCATATGTGTGTGTGTGTATTCCAAGCATTCTAGAACATAAGAGACATTATCATGAAAAGTTCCTGGAATTCAAGAAATAAGATATCACGTTACTTACATGACAATCTAAATGCCATAACTTTTGGACTTCACAAAGATAGGCATTATTAAAGTGCAAAGTATTTTAAAGCAGCTTCTGTTTGGCCAAGAGCTGTTCAATTCTTCCCTTTAAATGAAGTGAAAGGATGTTGATAGAACCTAAAATAATGTTCTCATCCTGTTTGATTTAGTGTGTAATTTGAAGGCTGCCAGAGATTTGTTCAATGGACCTTGATGGATGTTTCCAATCATTGCTTTTTCTAACTGTATCAAGGCCAAGGTCCACCAGATGTCAGTACAATATAAATAATCCAAATTCTCTTATTTAAAAGTCAAATATAGAAGACAAAAAGAGAAACTGCCATAAAATAAAGCCATTTCATTGAATTTTAAAAGATTTACCTATACCAAATTGTAGAAGTTGCAAAACTGATCAATATATGATATCATTCTTAATGGTTTCATTTTAATAGTTATTTGTTAAGGTAATCAGATAAAGCTGATTTTGTATTTTTCCTCCTTTTCCCTGCTTTATTATTATTTAGTGGTAGTTTTGCCAGATGACTTCTTTATTCACTGACCATTTTATAAATTAACATTCTTTTAAAAAAATTTCTCTTGATATTTATTTTTTTCTATTCTAGAAACAGTGTCAAATCATGACAGCAGCATGTTCCCTAACATATTTTTTTTTCCCTTGATCACAGTTAAATTAAAGGTAAATGGGAACACCTGCTGACAATGAGTTGAATCCTTGGATGTTTAGGTATGCCAATAACCTCTTTCATATATTTTTAATATTATACTTTTAGTTTCTGATGAGAAAGTTGTTAGTTTACATCATTAACACAAACATACCTACATACAGAGATATGTAAGAAAAAAAGATTCAATAGAAGTGAGTGAAAAGTATAACCAAGCCAATCTTTGCCTCTGTTTGTTCATGGATTCTTTGTGTGAAAAAACCATTAAAAAGGTTTGCTCCTTCAGCTCAATAACAAAGAACTATCTTTCTCTCAGATTTGGCTTCTTTCTCTCCAAATTTTTTCTTTTACAATACTGACACCTTTGTCTTACTATACCAAGTGTGACTACTGCGTGAAGATACATAGTGACGGAATGTAAGGACAAAGTAATGGACAGTCAGTCCAATTTGTATGCTTCCAATTGTTCATCGTATATTTTTTCCAACCTTAGAGTTATGCCATAGGCAGCATCTTCAGCTACGGAGCTCAGACCCATATCTTTTATATCTCTATGTTTCCTGCATTGGCAGGCAATTTTTTTTTTTTTTTTAACCACTAGTACCACCTGGGAAGCCCTCATTTCGTTTAAGAAGTACCAGATTAGAGCTTTCCTCTACTACTTAGGTAATTTTTTCCTCACTACTTTGAGTATGCTCAAAAATACTTTTCTATTTCTTTATGCACTGACATTTGCTTATTATTTTCATTTAAATACATAAAGTGTCTACTTTCTGTGCCACATTCTGTCCGTTCCATGAATTTATATTCAAGTGAAAGGAATCAGTCACCATCCTGGAGGCTGGAGTTGTTGTGATATCATTCTCTATTGGAAATGGTCAACTTGCAAAATGTAAATGCTTCCAATTTATTTAAATAGTTATGGTGGATTGAGTCCAATAATGTCAAGAAAGTTTAGAGTTCAGCCACCTGAGGAATGATGATCTAGATCCCATCAGTAAAACCAGCCTAACTGGTCAAAATGCCAGCAACACATGAAGGAAAAGCTGAACAATTTTCAAGAAAATACTAGTAAATAAAACTGATTAATCTATAGGAAAACTAAAAATTACTCCTTTTTAAATATATCACACTTTTTAAAAAGAATAAAAATCATGATTAAATGGACTAAAATATATTTGATATGATTGAACATTCTTTCCTGATTTCAAAAACTATACTATAGAGTGAACTTTTGGACTCTGGGGGAGAGAGAGAGGGAGAGGGTGGGATGAGATGGGAGAATGGCATTGAAACATGTATACTATCATGTAAGAAACGAATCGCCAGTCTATGTCCGATGCAGGATGCAGGATGCTTGGGACTGGTGCAAGGAGAGGACCCAGAGAGATGGTATGGGGTGGGAGGTGGGAGGGGATTCATGTTTGGGAATGCATGTACACTCGTGGTGAGTTCATGTCAATGTTTGGCAAAACCAATACAGTAATGTAAAGTAAACTAAAGTTAAAATAAAAATAAAAAAATAAATTAAAAAAATAAAAACTTAAAAAAAAAGGAAAATAAATGGAAATTTCCTTAAAGGAAGGCAAAAACAAACAAAACACATACAGCAGTGGTCCAAACCCTTTCCAAAGGTCAAAGAAAAGGAATACCTGATATCATCATGATTCCTGTTTCAAAATTGTATCATACTAAGCGAAGTGAGTCAGACAAAAATTGATATCACTTATATGTAGAACCTTAAAAATGACATAAATGGACTTTTTTTTTTATAAAACAGAAACAGATTCACCATCTTAGGAAACAAATTTAAGTTTACTAAAGGGGTAAGATGGTGGATGGAATAAATTGCAAGTTCAAGATTAACATATATACACTACCGTATATAAAGTATAAATAAGGACCTACTGTGTAGCACAGGGCACTCTACTCAATACTCTCTAATAATCTATGTGGGAAAATAATCTTGAAAGGAATATATGATTATGTATAATTACATGTGTAACTATATGTATAACTATAACATATATGTATATGTATATGTATATAACAAAATCACTTTTCTGTACATCTGAAACTAACACAACATTGTAAATTAACTCTGAAAAGTGAAAATGAAAGTGTTAGTTGCTAAGTTGTGTCCCACTCTTTGCAACCCTAGCCTGCCAGGCTCCTCTGTCCCTGGGATTTCCCAGGTAGGAATATTAAAGTGACTTGCCATTTCCTCCTTCAGGGGATCTTCCCTATCTAGGGATCAAACCTGCATCTCCTGCATTGGCAAGCAGAGTCTTTAGCACTGAGCCACCAAGGAAGTCTGATTTAGTTAGTGTTAAGAGGCACCAAAATGAAATAACAGAGCAACTTTGTCTTCAGTTACATTTTGCTCTAAAGAGGTAACCTGGAGATTTAAACATTGTATTGAACTTTTCTTTTCCCATCCCCTCAGTTGGCAAACATATTTCAAGTTCAAATTAAACAACTTATAAACTCTTACTGCATAACTCATATGTCTACCTGGGGCTGTCATTCTATGGTGCCTCAGGGAAAGGGCAAAGTATTATTTTCATGAAGTTTTATTTGAATATATCAGAGCCCCTACAGTGTGAGGACCTTTGAAAAATCCAAAAATAGATAGTACATGCTTAGTGGAGAAAATTCAGGATTTAAAGCTGATTTTACCTAAGAAAGGATTTAATTCTTTTTTTCTTAAATTGTCCCCTGGGCTATTTTTAAATAGATGGTACCTTTCTTTCATCTCTTCTAAGGCTTACTGATTACTATGTGTCTTCCTCTCGGAAGATGAAGAATTTAAGAACCTGGATGTAGTAGAGCAAAGAGTTCAAAGTCTATCATAATCAACCAACATATCTGAGTATATAAAGAAGAAAACTGCCACAAAAGGAGACCAAAGGAAAAAGTGGGACAGCCGTGTAAATTACACAAGTACAGCTTGCAAACTGATGGTGTCTAAAACAAGCCAAAGGTTTTACTGTAGCTTTGTCTTGAATGTAAGATATCTCCTATCTAAATCCAGCAGATTTCTTGACATGATTTCCTGCCAAGAAATAAAAACAAAACAGTTACTTTTAACTTTTCCATATCTTTGAGTATCTTTTAAAGTTACATGATGCAGTGGAATTTTTTCATTGATGAAATAACAGTGAATATGTTGCATGTGTTAATTTGTAATCGAGTCACCAGAATGGGAAGTGAAGTGAAGTGAAAGTCGCTTAGTTGTGTCTGACTCTTTGCAACCCCATGGACTGTAACCCACCAGGCTTCTCTGTACATGGGGATTCTCCAGGCAAGAATACTGGAGTGGTTTGCCATGCCCTCCTGGAGAGGATCTTCCTTGGAAAGGAGAAGTGAACTAAAGGTGAAAAGTAGTAACAAATATAGATATGTTGAATTGCTGAATAATCCTTCATGGAAAACACACATGTGTACACACATACACACACACACACACACAAATAAATAAATAATAAAAGAAACAAAAACATCATTCATTGCTGTACAGTAACAATGGGTACCCAATCTGTTGATTACAACAGCTAAAGTTACAGTCACCCTGTTTATTTAACTTATATGCAGGATACATCATGAGAAACGCTGGTCTGGATGAAGCACAAGCTGGAATCAAGATTGCTGGGAGAAATATCAGTAATTTCAGATATGCAGATGACACCACCCTTATGGCAGAAAGTGAAGAGGAACTAAGGAGACTCTTGATGAAAGGGAAAGAGGAGAGTGAAAAAGTTGGCATCAAACTCAACATTCAGAAAACTAAGATCATGGCATCTGGTCCTATCACTTCAAGGCAAATAGATGGGTAAACAGTGGAAACAGTGAAAGACTTTGTTTTCTTGGGCTACAAAATCACTGCATATGTTGATTGCAGCCATAAAATTAAAAGAGGCTTGCTCCTACGAAGAAAAGTTATGACCAACCTAGACAGAATATTCAAGAGCAGAGACATTATTTTGCTAAAAAGGTCCATCTAGCCAAAGTTATGGTTTATCCAGTAGTGATGTATGAATGTGAGAGTTGGACTATAAGGAAAGTTGAGTGTCAAAGGACTGATGCTTTTGAACTGTGGTGTTGGAGAAAACTATTGAGAGTCACTTGGACAGCAAGGAGATCCAACCAGTCCATCCTAAAAGAGCTCAGTCCCGAATATTCATCGGAAGGACTGATGCTGAAGCTGAAACTCCAATACTTTGGCCACCTGATGCAAAGAACTGACTCATTTGAAAAGACTAATGCTGGGAAAGATTGAAGGCAGGAGGAGAAAAGGATGATAGATGAGATGGTTGGATGGTATCACTGACTCAGTAGGCATGAGTTTTAATAAACTCCAGGAGTTGGTGATGGACAGGGAGGCCTGGCGTGCTGCAGTCCATGCAGTCGCAGAGTCAGACATGACTGAGTGACTGAACTGAACTGAACTGAACTGAAAGTTACAGAAAAACAGAGTGAAATATTCCAGTTCTTAGGAGCTGAGTACAAACAGCAGCTCTGACCTTTAAATCTCTAGTGACTAAGAGCAGTGTTTCATACTAGAACAAAGATTTTAAAAGATTAGTAATCAATTAAAAAAAAGTACTGTAGGTTTCTGAATTGACTGATCATTTACAACTAATAAATAAAAAGTTACAATTTTACTTTTATCCACTTGCTTGATAGGTGTCCTGTAGAGAGTTTTGTGTGGCTGGAAATGGTATATAGCAAGCATTATGCTCTTTACAAGAAAAAAATAAATGTTTATTCATATTTCACATTACCATTTCCAAGCAACTTTTAACAACTGTTAAAGAGAGAAAATGCAGAAGTAAATGAATACAGAATGTGCATCAGGGAAAGTTTATCACAGTGACTGAAAAAGCACTTTCAATATCATGGCTTTTTTTCAGTCAGTGTCTGCATGAAACAACCACTGGTAGCCATTTGATGTCAAAGGACTGCAAAAAGGAGAGTGAGCCAGGGCCATCGGGCCTAGAATAATTAGTGCTGATATATTTTGTGAACAAGGGTTATCAGAATAAAATAGTCTGAAACCCTCTCCTGCTATATAATGCATGCTTAGGATATATATAGTTCATGACTGTAATAGAATATTTTAAACAGTGAGGACCTTTGCCAACCTCCAGGACCAAAAGCATGTAGGAATGGCTACCTGATTTTTCCCTGATTGACAAGTTGCTGAAACCTAGAAACAAAATTAAATGGTAGACAGTCTTTAGGATTATTCTGGCAAATGCTCCTTTTAACCTGAAAGGAATACAGCTTTTAAACTATAATACATAAAATACGTAGGTTATATAGTAAACCTATAAAGATAAAAACTTCCTTTTGATATGTTAGTTTTCTTTTCTTTTATCCTAAGTTTGGTAAATAAAAAAGTTTATAATAGCTTTTAGATAATTAATATTTAGAGATTGCCAAAATTAAGTTTATTATTATTGCTTTTCTTTCTTTCAAAATATGACAGGTTGGGATTAATTAACAGCCATTCTAGACTTCCCTGGTGGCTCAGTCGGTTAAGCGTCTGTCTACAATGCGGGAGACCCGGGTTCGATCCCTGGGTCGGGAAGATCCCCTGGAGAAGGAAATGGTAGTCCACCCCAGTACTATTGCCTGGAAAATCCCATGAACAGAGGAGCCTGGTAGGCTACAGTCCATGGGGTCGCAAAGAGTCGGACATGACTGAGCAACTTCACTTTCACTTTCACTAGGCAATTCAAAGATAGTTTAAGACATAAGGAATGTCTTGTCAGTTTTGTAATTCTGAATATAGGACTGAGTTTGAGGAAGGAAATATCAAGAACTGAGAGGGAAGAACACACTTGAGAAAATAAATCATAATTTTTCAAGGTTAGGAGACAGTTATACCCAAAATTTAAAAACCAAATTGTAAGTAAAACTTATTAGGAATTTAACTTTTTTCAAAAATAGAGAAATGTTAAATTGATACCAAAGAATGTCACACATAGAGGGAGTTAACAAAATATTTTGAAAAGAAGAACTTGTGCAGTCTTAAAACAGAATAACTTTGTTGTCTCACAGAAGGAAAATCCATTTTTTTCCCATTTTGTTTATCATCCATGTAAAAATTTAGGGAAAAATTATTAATAAATTCATACACANTTTTGTTTCTTCCTGGTACAAAGAAAAGACAATCGACTGATAGTTATGTAGTTTTTATTCATAAACATGTTCCATATCACCTTTAAAAATTTAAAAATGGCAAAAACTCCTTCACAACCAACATTATCTGAACTCATTTAACCATTTGATGATCCCTTGCATTTAAAAATGTGTAAGAGCTAATTTGGGGCTTCTCTGGTGGCTCAGTGGTAATAGAGCTGCTTGCCAATGCAGGAGACTTGCGTTCGATTCCTGGATCGATGAGTGAAAAGACAAATGTGTGTCCATAAGTTACTTCCGTCATGTCCTACTCTTAGGGAAATCATGGACTGTAACCTGCCAGGCTCCTCTGTCCGTGGGATTCTCCAGGCAAAAAATACTGGCGTGGGTCTCCATGCCCTCATCCAGGGGATCTTTCCCACCCAGGGATCAAACTCATGTCTCCTGCATTGGCAAGTGGGTTCTGTACCACTAGCACCACCTGGGAAGCCTGGAAAGACAAACAATAGTCTTTAAATCAGAATCACTAACTCACTTTAAATTTTCAAAGATGCATATATGTATCACTTCTATTATATAAAAATGTTCTAATTTAGAAAATCCTGTAATCCTGATACTGAACATATATCCTATGAAAACTAAAATTCAAAAATATACATGTACCCCAATATTCACTGCAATATTATTTACAATAGCCAGGATATGGAAGCAATCTAGATGTCCTTAAAGAGCTAATATTTTTAAAGTTCAAGCAACAAAACTAATTGTTCTTATTCCTTTTAGAAATTCTTAGCATCTATCTCTACAATTCTGGTATGAAAAATATTAGAGCTTATACACTTAGATTTATAAGTTTATTTAACTTACTGACACAGTAAACAAAATATTTTTGTTTTTATTTGATTAATTGTCAAACTTTTCCAATAAATGATAAAAGGAAATACAATTGAAGAATGGAGATAGAGAAAGATGGAGATAGAAAAGTATAGATATATATGGAGGAGAGGGAAGAGATGCAGAAAGGTGGAGAGAAACACAGAGAGAAATAACTAATTATAGCTAGGTTAAACAATGACCTGCAGCTTTGACCATGTTATCAAGCCAGAAGATTAAAAGGGCATTGTTCATTAATCTAGGAAGTGTATTAGACTGAAGTGAGAGGGAAGGGTACTCGTATTAAAAAGTCTTTTAAATAGACAAAATGTGCCCATATATATTATTTGTAACTATTTATGATATTTATTTATTTATAATTTTTTCTAAGATGTGGTTCCTGATTTTTCTCAGTGAGATTATACCCAAGTTCAAATATTTGGTACTGTTAGTTCCATGACAAATAAGTATGTATAAAACCAGATGCTAGCCAGGAGATACATTAGAAAACCATGTGCTCCTAGCAGCTTCTATAGAAGGTTAGAGATAAAGTATCAGATGTCTCAAATGCTATCTCTCACGTTATCTGAGTTTAAGAGTTCTAAGAAATAGAAGAAAGGAAGAGGAAATCATAAATAATATCACCAGGCCAGTGAACGAGTGAAGTTGCTCAGTTGTGTCCAATTCTTTGAGATCCCATGGACTGTAGCCTACCAGGCTCCTCCATCCATGGAATTTTCCAGGCAAAAGTACTGCAGTGAGCTGCCATTTCCTTCTCCAGAGGATCTTCCCAACCCAGGTCTCCAACCCAGGTCTTCCACGTTGCAGGCAGACGCTTTACCATCTGAGCTACTGGGACAATCTTTTATCACCAGGCCAAATGGCATTAATTAATTAATCTTTTTCAGTGCTCAAACAAAACAAGGCAAATAGTAAACAGACCTGGATTTAGTTCAGACTCTAGATGGAAGAAACTTGGAAGGAGGAGATGACAAAGACCTCTGGCATTTAGGAACCTTGCCAAGTCCCCTGGTCCCAGAAGTGAAAGTACTGTCTATCTTGGGGAAAGTGCAGGATGTAATCTCCACATTTCTTAGAGATCTTGCATAAGAACACCAGAAAGCAAGTAAGAAAATGGAAAGATTTATATCTACTAGGCCAGAAGATACATTCAGTTCAGTTCAGTTGCTGTCATGTCCGACTCTTTGCGACCCCATGAATCGCAGCACGCCAGGACTCCCTGTTCATCACCAACTCCTGGAGTTCACTCAGACTCACATCCATTGAGTCAGTGATGCCATCCAGCCATCTCATACTCTGTCATCCCCTTCTCCTCCTGCCCCCAATCCCTCCCAGCATCAGAGTCTTTTCCAATGAGTCAACTCTTTGCATGAAGTGGCCAAAGTACTGGAGTTTCAGCTTTAGCGTCATTCCCTCCAAAGAAATCCCAGGGCTGGTCTCCTTCAGAATGGACTGGTTAGATCTCCTTGCAGTCCAAGGGACTCTCAAGAGTCTTCTCCAACATCACAGTTCAAAGGCATCAATTCTTCGGTGCTCAGCCTTCTTCACAGTCCAACTCTCACATGCACACATGACCACAGGAAAAACCATAGCCTTAACTAGACGGACCTTAGTCGGCAAAGTAATGTCTCCGCTTTTGAATATGCTATCTAGGTGAAGATACATTAGGAAAAATCAAACTGCTTTAGATTTCTGATATTTTACAGAAATGTTGTAAACTCAAGCAATTAAGCAGGTGAAAAGGAAAAGAGAAAGAGGGAGTGTTGTGTGTGGGAAGAGAGAGATATTCTATGAATATTAGTTAATTGTCATCACTTTTTTGAAAGATTGGTCTATGTGCAGGAAAGTATATTTACAAGATCTGTTAAGCATTCTCAGTTCTAGAAGAAGCTAGCCTAAGAATAAGGTTGTGAAAAATACCTTCTGTGATCTAGAGTTTATTAAGAAAATTGGCTGCAGAAAGATCTTAACTTTTTACATTCTTAATTTAGAGAGAAAATAGGGAAGTTAAGAAATTTGCCAAGGTCATATCATTTGGGAATGCAAAGCAAAATTAAAATTTGGCTAGCAATGGGGCTAGCCAGTAGAAGTTAGACACTTAACAGATGTATTTCCATTAAATCCATAAGCAGAGGAAGTAAAAGGCAGGAGTGAAAAAATAGGATACTAAGCTATGGGAAGATGGATTATCCAAGCAAAAGAAAAAAACAGATCAATGAAGGTTGGATTACAATATTATTAGAGTGAACTAGAGTAATGATATTGATTGGAACAAAATCCTGACCAAACATTCTCTTAGAATGTATCTGCCCACTCAATCCCAATAGGCATAACTTGTTTACAAAGAGGTTCCTGAAATCACTGTCATTATTCTTATGCTAGAGCAAAGGCATAATAGTTTTGAAAATAGACATATTCAACCATGGGATAGTTTCATAAAAACTGGGTAAACAAACTTGAATTAAATATTAAAAAGATCTGAATACCAGATGAAAGAAGAACTCTAAAGGGATGATATCAGTGAAGTAAGAAAGGATCAAGTCTTTCTAACCGGACAGCATCTGCAGAAATTGGAGTGTCTGATGTTAAGGACCAATTTGTGCTTAGTCATTCTGTCGTGTCCAGCTCTTTGTGACTTCATGGACTGTAGTCCACCAGGTTTCTCTGTCCATGGGATTCTCCAGGCAAGAATACTGGAATGAGTTGCCATTCCCTTCTGCAGGGGGTCTTCCCGACCCAGGTATCAAACCCGGTCTTCTGCATTGCAAGTGGACTCTTTACCATCTGAGCCACCATGGAAGCCCAATAACTGATTCATGTTCTTCCCAAAATTTATATGCTGAAGTCTCAATTTCCAGGACCCTCAGAATAGAACCATATTGGGAGCAAGGGTGTTTAAAGTGGCAGTTAAATTGAAACGAGACCATTACAGTGAGCCATGATCCAATGTCACTGATATCTTTACAGAAAAAGGAGATTTGTACACATGAGAAAGACATGGGGGATGCTTGTACACAAAGGAAACATTGTGTGAGGACACAGGAAGAAGGCATCCTTTTGCAAGCCAAGAAGAGCAGCCTAGGGAGAAACCAAACCTACTTACACCCTGATGTTGGATTCTAGCCCTCAGGACTGTGAGATGATAAACCATTGTTGTTTGAGCCTCTCATCCTTTTTTGTTGTGGCAGCTCTAGCAGATTACCATAGTGGGTACCTCAGATTCTGTATCAGTACTAAGACTCCTTCAGCTGTTGCTTTTTTTTTTTCCCCTCTCTCCTAGCCATGTTTCTGAGTTCCCAGATATGTGTGTGTGTGTTTAATAGATAAATTCTACCAGAGAAATGTGTGTTAAGTTGTCTTTTAGACCCACTTCCAGAGATCTTATCTTTCTAAATTTGAGGTAAAGCCCAGAAATTTGAAAATTTACAAGTACTTAACTCTGAGATTAGAGTACTAAGAACACACTTTTTGAGATCTGCTTCCACCGATGAATGTATATATGGAGGGATATTCACATCTAGGGGACTATGTATGCAGACATTATCCAATGAGTTTGAAGCATGTACAGGAAAAATAGGAAGGTAGGTATTGCCTTTGTGCTCTCCTTTTAAAATCATAACTGCAGTGTTCCAAACACTTTTTTTTCATGATTGTATGATGTCCTAGTTTTATTCATTTAATAAATTATATAATCCATTGCTTTATTACGCAAAGATAGTTCATATGTTATGTCTTTCCTGCTGGGATTTTTGTTCAGTTTACATACAGTTTGCTCATCACTAAGGTAGAAATATGGATGGTGTCTCAAGTATATATATACTGTGCAGTTACTCTGCACGAGAAATGCTGCAACCCTTGATTTAAAGCACTGTCATTGTTATTTTGAAATTCATCATAATTTTTTAACAAAGAACTTTCATTTTCACTTTTCACTGGTCCCTGCAAATTATATAACTACTACTTCTGGGTACCAAACTGAGTTTATGACTTATTAGAAAGACTTCTATACTTCCTTTGGATTTCATTTATGTTTTCAGGCCCAGAAACAGAGTTGAATAAAAGCCTCCATGACAGGAGTTACCTTTCATGTTTCATTGTCACTGATGATAGGGAAAGTGTAGCTGAAGCGTCATAGTCTTCTGTGTGTTTTTACATAATAGTGTTAGTGGTTTAGTCATGTCTGACTCTTTGCAACCCCATATATTGTAGCCCGCCAGGATCCTCTGTCCATGGAATTCTCAAGACAAGTGTTCTGGAGTGGGTTGCCATTCCTTTCTCTGGAGATATTCTCCTGTATTGCAAGCAGATTCTTTACAATCTGAACCACTAGGGAAGCCTTATTTTTCACCCTACACAAAGACAAATAAGAAACCCTGATTTTAAAAGCCATCAGGTAAATCTGGTATGACTCTCTTTCTTTATCTTTATCAACTATTTTAGAATGTTTTAACCACATGTTTATGGCACAGCTCATTTCTCATACTTAAAATATACTAAGGAAAACCATATTAGGAGTGTCACTCTTACATTCCAAGTTACAGAACTTCTTTTGTCCTTTGTTTTTCCTTCTGTGTTAAGCATAATTATGGAAAATAAGATTTTTATCTTTTCAAAATTATATGTTTAGAGAAGAATTAGAGTACCTCTTAAAACAGTTTTCAGTCCTTTTTTGTTCCCTCTCAATTCATACTTGTTATACCCTAAGAAACAGAATTATATATTATAATTTAGAGGAAATTACCTCCTACATATCTGTATTCTATAAATTTAATTCCAGAGAGCCAATCAAGGCTTAAATATGGATTAAAATGTATATACAGTAATGAGAACTATGATTACAAAAATATCCAATATATATTTATATTTATTGTGTGTCAGGAAGTTTTCTAAGTGCTTTACATATATCGATTTCTAGATCGTCACAAAAACATTTTAGATAATGATACCAAATCACCAAGAAGTACAGTCACTTGACCTGACACCTAGAGTTATTCATTTCATAGAGGAGACATGAAAACTGCATTCAGTATTACTAAGTGTTAATAGGTAGAATATAAACAGAAAGTTTTCACTCTTGTTTTTTAATCAATAAAACTACCAACTTGTTTATACTCTTCTGTGCCTGCTTGTATCTTCTCAATGTAGCATCATATAGTTTATCACTCAGAACAAAAGTATGTCAAATACCCATAATCAACTACAGCAAGATCTAAGCACCATATCTTGATGGCCTATGTTAATGTGTTTAATAAGTTATTGAATTAATGTTACTATAGGGCAGTATGCCTCAATATGGGTTATTAGCACTCGAGGACTATTTGAAATAAAAGGCCATTTGGGGACTAAAGAGTGAAATGTCTGCAGTGTGTGACCCTTTAAATATATTAATGTTCTTAATAAGAGATAATCTCAAAACATCAAATTGAAATGTACACTAATTGAGCTCCATAAGCTTAACACTTATGTCACTGCCATTATTGAGCCTTCAGTTCAGTTCAGTCAGTTCGCTCAGTCATGTCCGACTCTTTGTGACCCCATGAATTGCAGCACACCAGGCCTCTCTGTCCATCACCGACTCCCGGAGTTCACTCAAACTCACATCCATCGAGTCAGTGATGCCATCCAGCCATCTCATACTCTGTCATCCCCTTCTCCTCCTGCCCCCAATCCCTCCCAGCATCAGAGTCTTTTCCAATGAGTCAGCTCTTCGCATGAGGTGGCCAAAGTACTGGAGTTTCAGCTTTAGCATCATTCCTTTCAAAGAACAACCAGGACCGATCTCCTTTAGAATGGACTGGTTGGATCTCCTTGCAGTCCAAGGGACTCTCAAGAGCCTTCAGTTCAGTTCAGTGGCTCAGTTGTGTCCGACTCTTTGTGACCCCATGAAT
>SJYQ01002541.1:22883-41860 GCA_006410935.1 Redunca redunca | reverse complement strand
AGAATGGACTGGTTGGATCTCCTTGCAGTCCAAGGGACTCTCAAGAGTCTTCTCCAACACCACAGTTCAAAAGCATCAATTCTTTGGCGCTCAGCCTTCTTCACAGTCCAACTCTCACATCCATACATGACTACTAGAAAAACCATAGCCTTGACTAGACGGACCTTAGTCAGCAAAGTAATATCTCTGCTTTTGAATATGCTTTCTAGGTTGGTCATAACTTTTCTTCCAAGGAGTAAGTGTCTTTTAATTTCATGGCTGCAATCACCATCTGCAATGATCTTGGAGCCCCCCAAAATAAAGTCTGACACTGTTTCCACTGTTTCCCCATCTATTTCCCATGAAGTGATAGGACCAGATGCCATGATCTTCATTTTCTGAATGTTGAACTCTAAGCCAGCTTTTTCACTCTCCTCTTTTACTTTCATTAATAGGCTTTTTAGTTCCTCTTCACTTTCTGCCATAAGGGTGGTGTCATCTGTATATCTGAGGTTATTGATATTTCTCCCAGCAATCTTGATTGCAGCTTGTGTTTCTTCCAGTATTATTGTGAAAATGAAATGATACATAGGTGTATAAAGGACCTGGGAATTAACAGTTCAGTTCAGTCTCTCAGTCATGTTTGACTCCTTGAGACCCCATAGATTACAGCATGCCAGGCCTCCCTGTCCGTCACCAACACCTGGAGCTTACCCAAACTCATGTCCATTGAGTTGGTGATGCCATCCAATCATATCATCCTCTGTCTTCCCCTTCTCCTCCTGCCTTCAATCTTTCCCAGCATCAGAGTCTTTTCAAATGAGTCAGCTCTTCACATCACGTGGCCAAAGTATTGGAGTTTCAGGTTCAACAATAGTCCTTCCAATTAACACTTAGGACTGATCACCTTTAGGATGGATTGGTTGGATCTCCTTGAAGTCCAAGGGACTCTCAAGAGTCTTCTCCAACACCACAGTTCAAAATCATCAATTTTTCAGAGCTCAACTTTCTTTGTAGTCCAACTCTCACATCCATACATGACTACTGGAAAAACCATAGCCTTGACTAGATGGAACTGTGTTGGCAAAGTAATGTTTTTTCTTTATAGATGCTGTCTATGTTGGTCATAAGATTCCACCAAAGAGTAAGAGTCTTTTAATTTCATGGCTTCAGTCACCATCTGCAGTAATTTTGGAGCCCAATAAAATAAAGTCAGCCACTGTTCCCACTGTTTCTCCATCTATTTGTCATGAAATGATGGGGCCGGATGCCATGATCTTAGTTTTCTGAAAGTTGAGCTTTAAGGCAACTTTTTCACTCTCTTCTTTCACTTTTTTCATCAAGAGGCTCTTTAGTTCCTCTTCATTTTCTGCCATAAGAGTGGTATCATCTGCACATATGAGGTTATTGATATTTCTCCCTGCAATCTCGAATCCAGCTTGTGCTTCATCCAGCCCAGCATTTCTCATGATGTACTGTGCATAAGAGTTAAATAAGCAGGGTGACAGTATACAGCACTAGCATACTCCTTTTCCTTTTCCTATTTGAAACCAGTGTGTTTTTCCATGTCCAGTTCTAACTGTTGCTTCCTGACCTGCATACAGATTTCTCAAGAAGCAGGTCAGGATGTCTGGTATTCCCAACTTTTGAAGAATTTTACACAGTTTATTGTGAACCACATAGCCAAAGGCTTTAGCATAGTCAATAAAGCACAAATAGATTTTTTTTTTTTGGAACTCTCTTGCTTTTTTGATGATCCAGCAGATTCTGGCATTTGATCTCTGGTTCCTTTGCCTTTTCTAAAACCAGCTTGAACATCTGGTAGTTTGTGGTTCATGTATTGGTGAATTTTGAGCATAACTTTACTAGTGTGTGAGATGAGTGCAATTGTGTGGTAGTTTGAGCATTCTTTGGCATTGCCTTTCTTTGGGATTGGAATGAAAACTGACTTTTCCAGCCCTGTGGGCACTGCTGAGTTTTCCAAATTTGCTGGCATATTGAGTGCAGCACTTTCACAGCATCATCTTTTAAGATTTGAAATATCTCAAATAGAATTCCATCACCACCACTAGCTTTGTTCATAGTGATGCTTCCTGAAGCCCACTTGACTTCACATTTCAGGATGTCTGGCTCTAGGTGAGTTACCATACCATAGTGATTATCTGAGTCATGAAGATATTTCTTGTACAGTTCTTCTGTGTATTCTTGCCACTTCTTCTTAATGTTTTTTGCTTCTTTAAGTCCATACCATTTCTATCCTTTATGGAGCCCATCTTTGCATGAAATTTTCCCTTGGTATCTCTAATTGTCTTGAAGAGATCTCTAGTCTTTCCCATTCTATTGTTTTCCTCTATATCTTTGCATTGATTNTCTTTGCATGAAATTTTCCCTTGGTATCTCTAATTGTCTTGAAGAGATCTCTAGTCTTTCCCATTCTATTGTTTTCCTCTATATCTTTGCATTGATTACTGAGGAAGGCTTTCTTATCTCTCCTTGCTATTCTTTGGAACTCTGCATTCAAATGGGTATATTTTTTCTTTTCTCCTTTGCTTTTGGCTTCTCTTCTTTTCACAGCTATTTGTAAGACCTCTGCAGACAGCCATTTTTGCTTTTTTGCATTTCTTTTTCTTGGGGATGGTCTTGATCATGTCTTCTGTACAATGTTACGAATCAGGCACTCTGTCTATCAGATCTAGTCCCTTAAATCTATTTTTCAATTCCAGTGTATAACCTAAGGCATTTCATTTAGGTCATACCTGAATAGTCTAGTGGTTTTCCCCAACTTTCTTCAATTTAAGTCTAAGTTTGGCAATAAAGAGTTGATGATCTGAGCCACAGTCAGCTCATGGTCTTGTTTATGCTGACTCTGTAGATCTCCATCTTTAGCTGCAAAGAATATAATCAATCTGATTTCAGTGTTGACCATCTGGTGATGTCCATGTGTAGAGTCTTCTCTTGTGTTGTTGGAAGAGGGTTTTTACTATGACCCGTGTGTTTTATTGGCAAACGTCTATTAGCCTTTGTCCTGCTTCATTCTGTACTCCAAGGCCAAATTTGCCTGTTACTCTGGGTATTTCTGAACTTCTTACTTTTGCATTCTAATAATGAAAAGGACATCTTTTTGGGGTGTTAGTTCTAGAACGTCTTGTAGGTCTTCATAGAGCCCTTCAACTTCAGCTTCTTCAGCGTTACTGGTCAGGGCATACACTTTCATTACTCTGATTTTGAATGGTTTGCCTTGGCAATGAACACAGATCATTTTGTCATTTTTTTAGATTGCATCCAAGTATTGCATTTCAGACTCTTTTGTTGACTATGATGGCTACTCCATTTCTTCTAAGGGATATTTGCCCACAGTAATATATATAATGGTCATCCATAATGGACACTTAATGATAAGCACACAAAATTTAGCAAGTTCTAAGAGCTCAATAGACCCCTGTTTGATTCCTGGTTTGGGAAGATCCACTGGAGAAGGGATAGGTCACCCACTCCAGTATTCTTGGGCTTCCTTTTTGGCTCAGCTGGTAAAAAATCTGCCTGTAATGTGGAAAACCTGAGTTCAACCCCTGGGTTGGGAATATCCCTTGGAAAAAGGAATGGCTACCCACTCCAGTATTCTCTCCCGAGGAAGTCCATGGACTATATAGTCCATGGTGTTGTAAAAAGTTGGACACGACTGAGTGACTTTAATAAATAAATAAATAACTCAATAGAAATCAATTTTTTTCTTCTTCCATGTGATTTACAAAAGAACACACTGGTTTCTTAGAAAGAATGAGAAATGAAGTCTGAAATACTGAGAAGATCTAAGAATTAAAACTCTAAAATAGCCAAGGATAGAGGTAGGCACAGATCTTTCAGAAAGTATTATGGATGGCCACTGCAAGATTCAAAAGGTCAAATAACCTGGAAAATTGGTTAATTTTAATATGCAGAAGNGACTGGTAGTTTCAAGCAAATGTTGCCAAAAATCTATGAAGAGAATTTTTATAATTTTATAAACTGTTGTGGCATAAGGAACAATAAAGTTTTACAAGACTGATTGCAAACTAATGAAGTGATAATGTTTTGAGAAGAGACACATGAGTTGAATATCATTTCTGGATAGAGACTCTTCTCTTATCAACAGAGAAGTAACTACTGTGCAACAGAGGGTGAGAAGAATGAAAGGGATTCTGAGAAGTTCTAAAATACAAGAACCAGTTATAAGAACACACACAGATGATGCAAATATAATAGAGCAAGAGGAGCAGTGTCAGATCCTGGACAACGGCAGGAGAGCATTAACAGTACCCAAGGAGGATGACTAGACATTCAAGATCTTACAAAATGAAGGGATGCAAATCACAGGATTTACAAGCTCAGTGATTTGTGTGAATGGGCTTTAGAATCATGGGGTATATTCACTGATATTTTTTATTCACTCTCTGTTTCAAAGGAGTGACAATATAATGAGTTCTCAGTGATGCTTGGAGATAAACTGATAAATAAAAGAGCTCATATTCACCAAACTAAATGTGTAAAACACTTTTTTTCTATTTTTTCTAAAAATATTTTAAAAATTCTATATAGATTGCTGAGATTAAAATCTTGGATTTGCCAATTATTTTCTTTGACACATTACTAAATGCTTTTGCTTCTCAGTTTCTGTTCCTATAAAATGAATGTGACAGGATAGTTTCAGAGGTTAAATGAATTAATATATAAGATACATACTAATGCTCTATAAAATAAGGTATAATTATCTTCATTATGGTTGTAATTATTATTTATTGTAATAACTATTAAAGAGAACAACTTCTCATTTCAATTTGTAAGTCTGTTTTTAATTTCCATATACTGTTCTTGATCAGTCAATAGCTTCTACTTGGTCATTTCACAGATTTATTTTTTATATAATAAAGTACACTCAGAATTTGTGAAAGTGAAAGTCACTCAGTCGTGTCCGACTCTTTGCAACCCCATGGACTATACAGTCCATGGAATTCTCCAGGCCAGAATATCGGAGTGGGTAGTCTTTCCCTTCAGGGGATCTTCCCAGCCCAGGGATTGAACCAAGGTCTTCTGCATTGCACACAGATTCTTTACCAGTTGAGCCACCAAGGAAGCCCAAGAATATAGGAGTGGGTAGACTACCCTTCTCCAATGGATCTTCCTGACCCAGAAATCAAACCAGGGTCTCTGAGCTATTAGGAAAGCCCTCAGAATTTGTATAACTATTTAAAGCATGTGGAAAAAAATGCAAAGTGATATGATTCAAAGTGATGAACTATTGATTTTTCATTGTAAACACTTATTATACTGATTACCTTTCTGAAATATAAGTATTTCTGGCTTTATTAATAAGAATAATTTGGGTCATTTATGTGCAAAAGATGCATTGTTTATAGGTAAAAGAGAGAACACCATAGTTAATTCCTTAGACACTGTTTTATCCAAGATGAACACACAGACACACACATGCAAAGGCACACATATTATTCACATAAATAACACACATGCATATAATTTTACCTGGCTAGTATTATAAGGAAATTTTAGTTTGTGCTATGAACTGCTTTACAGGGAAAATTAATTATTTCACAAACAATGATTTTTTCCCCCTGAATATAACACAGTGAAAGATCAAAACAAAACTAAAACCAAGACTCTAATAATGGTGCTGACAGTTTTTTGATTGTGAGCTGCTCTGCTAGAGATATTCTTTAGGAATGAAAAATAAGGTAAATTATATAAACACATTGTTCAAATTTACAATTGTATTAATTTTAGAACAATTTTATAATAAGTATAATCTCTACAGTTTGTACTTCTGAAGTCAGTTCATCTAAAGTGTAACTGAAGATTCAAAAATTAAATTAGTCTGGTTAAATTAACACTTTATAGAAATATGTAGCATAACTTGGCCATTCTCAAATATGATACATTTTGTATTACATCAGGCACTCATCATGTTTTCTGATCATTCTCCATGAAGGTCTATTAGCAGGTAGTTGAATCATAGATTGAAATTAAAAAGAAAGCTTTACACAACTATCTTCTAATCTTCTTCTCTACAGTAAGATTCTTTGTAGATTATACATGGTAGAAATCTTATAAAATATATTCACTGAGATTAGTGTCAATGGCTTTTCTTGATGTACACTTAGGTTCTGATAAGAAATCCAAATCACAGTACTTAATATATGTTTCCACCTATTCTACGAAAGACAGTAATCATCTCCTTTACTTATTTCCTTCCTACTCCCATATCTCCCTCATAGAGAGCATGGTTATACCCTTTTCATTTGCTCTAAAAACTCTTCTCAAGGAAACTTTGATAATACCTTCTGGCCATTGCTGATGTAAGTATTTACCTGTCCCAAGTCAGACTACTGAGGTTCTCTTTTCCACAAAAAGACCACATGGTGACTGGATTCAGACCCTGTTAAGCAAATGAACCTGAAGGCCATATAATGCCAAGCAGCCATTTTTTACTATGTGCCCACCCACCAAAAATGGATTATGTGGAATGATAAATCTGAAAGAAATACATGAATCTTGACTCCTGGTAGCTTGTGATTTATGGGTTTTAATCTCCTGTGAAATATTTCAGAATCATATTAACACTTTAGCTCTCAGCAAAATTCTCTTAAATTTTCCTTAATAATTATGGTAGTCTTGAGGATATTTGTTAGTGATAAACACTTAATTATGAGCCACTAACTAACTCTCTACTAGGTATCAGAGATTGCTGCTTTTGTTATAAGTGTATTAGTGGGGTGGTTTATTCAATTTTCTGAAAGATCAAAAAATGAATAAAAGATCAGTACTGGGAGACTGGAGTTCTGATGTTTTAAAATAGTTGTTTTTATCCATCCAAATACAGATGTCAAGAAAATAATATAATAAATTTGTCTCAAGGATAAAAGAAAATTTGGGTTGGATATCTTCTTTTGGAATTCATTGTATATACAAACTTTTCTTTTTCTAGAGAAGCTGAAGAGTGGTAAGATAAATTTAAGCCATCTTCAAGAACTCAATCAATTAAATACAGATAAATAATGATGAATTGATAAAGACTGAGCAAAGATTAGTAAAGTAAGAAGAATACCTGAGATGTGTGCTATCATTGAAACCAAAGAAAATGTAATTAAAGAGGAAAGATGTGGTGAACTGAGAAATCAGAAGGTTGAAATACATCCACTGGGGTTCAGTTCAGTTCAGTCGCTCACTCGTGTCTGACTTTTTGTGACCCCATGAATCGCAGCATGCCAGGTCTCCCTGTCCATCACCAACTCCCAGAATTCACTCAGACTAACGTCCATCGTGTCAGTGATGCCATTCAGCCATCTCATGCTGGGTCATCCCTTTCTCCTCCTGCCCCCAACCCCTCCCAGCATCAGAGTATTTTCCAGTGAGTCAACTCTTCGCATCAGGTGGCCAAAGTACTGGAGCTTCAGCTTTAGCATCATTCCTTCCAAAGAAATCCCAGGGCTGATCTCCTTCAGAATGGACTGGTTGGACCTCCTTGCAGTCCAAGGGACTCTCAAGAGTCTTCTCCAACACCACAGTTCAAAAGCATCAATTCTTTGGCGCTCAGCCTTCTTCACAGTCCAACGTTCACATCCATACATGACCACAGGAAAAACCATAGCCTTGACTAGACGGACCTTAGTCGGCAAAGTAATGTCTCTGCTTTTGAATATGCTATCTAGGTTGGTCATAACTTTTCTTCCAAGGAGTAAGCGTCTTTTAATTTCATGGCTGCAATCACCATCTGCAGTGATTTTGGAGCCTCCCAAAATAAAGTCTGACACTGTTTCCCCACCTATTTCTCATGAAGTGATGGGACCGAATGCCATGATCTTGGTTTTCTGAATGTTGAGCTTTAGGCCAGCTTTTTCACTCTCCACTTTCACTTTCATCAAGAGGCTTTTTAGTTCCTCTTCATGTTAGGCATCAACAAAACACGGAAAATGCTGTGGAATGATAAAAGACGGTAACAGAAGAGAATGAGTTAGTGGGAACAATGTAAGTAGCATAAATACCTCTTGAAAATTTGGCAGTAATGGAAATAATGAGTTAAAATGATAATATTTAAAGACAGTGGAATTTGGAAACTTTAAAATTTTGTTTTACAAAATACTTTAAATAATAGAAATTTTGAATTTTAAAATGATAGGAAACTTTTAAATGATAAGAAAGCTTTTGTAGACTAGAAGGGTAAAGATAAAGGAGAGAGAACAATAATTAATAAAGTAAGGTTTCCTAGGAGACAATATATACTACAATAGAGAGCCTAAGATGAAATATGAGCATTAGATGGATGAATATATTTTGGCCCTTAGAAGAGAATTTCCAGATTTAGCAGATAAAAATATACCATTTCCAATTAAATTGAACTTCAGATAAACAATTAACATTTTTACTATAAATATATCTAATATTGGTGTCACATTTTTTAACTAAAATTTTGTCATTACCTAAAATTCAAATTTATATAGACATGTTGCATTTTTCTGGTAATCTTAATTGAATCCAAGCATACGACTCCCCATTCACATTTTTGGACCTATGTTTAGAAAGCCTCTCTATGGCCCTCTTTTGACCATGCTTGAGAGTGCAGAATGAGGAGTCCTTGGGACCAAGGGGACCTATCCATCTGGAACAGAAGTCCAGCTCTTCTAACAACCAAGATACTGCAATAATCTACAAACATGGATGAAAATCTACATTCAAGGCTGCTTGGGTCTCTTCTTCACATTCTTCTTCCCTGTAAGAAGCAGCACTGCCAGTGTGCCCCAGCATGTACAGCCTGAGACACAAGGTACAGCCAAGGGATAGGTCCTTGTGTGGATATAAAAAAATCTTAGCTGTGAAAATGTTTTTCCACATATATGATATTCAAATAAGAAATTGATGAAATTTAGTAATGAGAAGAGAGTGAGAGAAAGTAGGTGGGCCAGCTTTAAGAGCAGTGAATGTGTTAGGGAAACTGTCTTTGCTGCCAATTTCCTAGATGGGATTGTGAGGAGTGCAAGAAATCTAAACTAAAATTTTATTTTGTGGTTGTAAACATACAGTTGTATTTTCAAAGGAAGAAGGAGAGAACATATTTTATTTAACAAACTTCTATCTTGATTTTGACTTTTCTTTCCCAATATTCTGAAAATGTAAAGAATAGTCCTAGAGGAAGATATAATTTCTGAAAATCATGTAAAGGAGGTGATGGTCAAGTATCCTTATATCTTTATATCATAGTAGTGTGACATTGGGGAAGACATCTCTGATGGTTTCTGTTTTCCTTGTGGTAGTAGACAGGACTGCTTTCTAAAAGTAAGTGTGTGTGTGTGTGTGTGTGTGTGTGTGTGCGCGTGCGCACGTGCAAATGGTAATCATAAATTTGGCAAGATTTGATATGATTAACCAGAAAAAAAGGTGAAAAATGTGACTGAAGAAAACAAGTAGGATTGTTCAGCAGTGAGTGTTGAGTTGACAATGCTGGGCATGACTTTTTACTGAGATTTTAAAATTTCATGTTTGGCACAGTTATATTGAAGAAGGATAAGTACATTCATGCAAGGTGGCAGTTTCAACAGGTTGTAAAAAAATGAGAAAATTAGAGATTTAAGGGTATTTGGAAGAAGATTATTGAGATGGTGGATAATGATGATATCTAAGCTAGTTTTGGTAGAATGAGGATAACAAATAAGTGAAAAGGGGAATTGGAGTGTTATTGTGCTAATGGGGATATAAAGAAACACCTTTAAATGTTTCTTAGGTTTCTCTTCCTTTACCTTTACTTTCCTATTTTGTTTTCCAAAAGTCCTATAATTATCATTGTGTAATTGGAGACCAGTAATAGTGTTCAAGCCATGAAGTGTTGATTTCAATCTAATTTTTCAAACAGTATACGTGATCTTAGGACAAGCATAGCTTCTTTGATCCTCAGTTTCCTCACTTACTATATTATTACATTAATACTTATAATATTGCTAATCTTTGACATGTATCTAGTGCTTAATTGGTACAATATACTATTTTCTCTTTCTCTGACATATATATATATATATATATATAGACAGATAGATAGATAGATGCACATATATGTATACACACACACACACATACATATATATGGAGCTTTCCAGGTGTCCAGATGGCTCAGTGGTAAAGAATCCACCTGCCAATGCAGGAACCATAGAGATGCTAGATTGATCCCTGGATCAGAAACCTCCCCTAGAGTAGGAAATGGCAACCCACTCCAGTATTCTTGCCTAGGAAATCCCATGGACAGAGGCTACAGTCTCAAAGTCACAAAGAGTCAGACACAACTGAGCACCTGAGCAAACACACATGTGTGTATATGTGTGTGTGTGTGTGTGTATATATATATATATTTACACATACACAAACACACTTATGTATATATTTCCCCTGAGTTAACTTACTTAATTATAGTGTGATCTCCTTATACACTAATGCATTCCCAATGGTAAAAATCTGCTTCCTGAGTTTCAAACATACGTTTCAAGCATCCATAAATTATACCTCCCCTAGATGTTCCATCTGTGCCAGGCTGGATGAAGCACAAGCTGGAATCAAGATTGTGTCCTAGTTGCTCAAATGTGTCTGACTCTTTGCAACTACATGGACTGTAGCCCACCAGGCTCCTCTGTCCATGGGAATTCTCCAGGCAAGAGTACTGGAGTGGTTTGCCAGGCCCTTCTCCAGGGGATCTTCCCAATCCAGGGATCAAACCCTTGTCTTCCACCCTGCAAGCAGATTCTTTACCTGGGAAGAATAATTCTGAGCCACCTGGGAAGCCCTGGAATCAAGATTACTGGGACAAATATCAGTAACCTCATATATGCAGATGACACCACCCTTATGGCAGAAAGCAAAGAGGAAGTAAAGAGTGTCTTGAGGAAGGTAAAAGAGGAGAGTGAAAAAACTGGCTGAAAACTCAATATTCAAAAAATGAAGGTCATGACATCCAGTCCCATCAAATCATAGCAAATAAATGGGAAAACAATGGAAACAAAGACAGCATTTATTTTCTTGGGCTCCAAAATCACTGCAGATGGTGACTGCAGGCATGAAATTAAAAGACACTTGATCCTTGGAAGAAAAGCTATGAAAAAACTAGATGGCATATTAAAAAAACAGAGGTATTACTTTGCCAACAAAGGTCCATCTCATCAAGGCTATGGTTTTTCCATTAGTCATGTATGGATGTGAGAGTTGGGCTGTAAAGAAGGCTGAGTGCTGAAGAATTGATGCTTTTGAACTGCAGTGTTGGAGAAGACTCTTGAGAGTCCCTTGGACTGCAAGGAGATCCATCCAGTCCATCCTAAAGGAGATCAGTCCTGAATATTCATTGGAAAGACAGATGCTGAGGATGGAGCTCCAATACTTTGGTCACCTGATATGAACAGCCAATTCATTGGAAACAACATTGATGTTGGGAAAGATTGAAGGCAGGAGGAGAAGGGGACAACAGAGGATGAGATGTTTGGATGGCATCACTGACTCAATGGACATGAGTTTGAGCAAGCTCTGGGAGATGGTGAAGGGCAGGGAAGCCTGGAGTGCTGCAGTCCATGGGGTCACAAAGAGTCAGACACAACTGAGTGACTGGACAACAACCGATGTTCCATGGTTACGTCAAATACAAAATTTGCTATTTATTTCTCCCAAACCACTTATATTCCCATAGGCTGTCAGCTTTATTAACATTTTTCACTGACACAAATATGCTGCACTAACATGTCTCCCAGTCTAGCATGTCCAATCTTCTATCTTTGTCTTACTGGTAAATTAAAAATGGTTCATATGCCATTTCCTCTTTGATGCTTGCCATGTACATCATGGCAGACATCTTATTCCATGTAGGTTTTCATATTTTCAATGTTTATTTAACAGACATTTAAAAATATCACTTCAGAGTTTCACACAAAGAACCCCTATCAAACCAAACCAAAATAAAACAAACAAACAAATATGCTTTTAGATTCAGGAGATCTATTCAGGCTCTTCTTCCTAGACTATATTTTAAATTCTATCTTTGAATATCTCCATATGCCAATTTACTTTCCTATATTTGGATTTTCCCTCTTTCCACAGTCTCACAGATAGAGATTTTTCTTAGTCCTATTTTACCCTTGGACAGGCTTCTGAGTTATCCAGCTCCACACTGTGTCCAGACTCAGATTTTACACCGCCAGCAGAGATTGCTAGGGCTCTAAATAGAAATCAGGCTCCATGTTTCAACTTTTGTGGCAGGGATGATTATTTGTCGGGGAATGTCTTAAAACTACTCTTTACACGTCATTGTTCCTATTAAACTTAATTTTCTTAAGTGGCAGGGGATATCCCTTGGGCATCTTTTTTCCAGTAATTATGATATAGGACCCTGGTGGGCTACAGTCCTTGGGGTCGCAAAGAGTTTGACACAACTGAGTGACCAATGCTTTCATTGTAATGAAAATGTTGATAACATCATGATACTTCAATGGTAACTTTTTAAAAAGTGACTGAATAAACAAAAAATGAGTAAAACTCATACACTAACTTAACTACAATTATTCTGGCTATAGAGATTCTTGTTCTGTTCTCACCTTTACACAGGAAGGCCAGTGTATATACCCACCTACCTTGCCTAAGGCCAGTAGGCTCAATTCCTTCCAATACAGAGTTTCCACTCTAAGACATAAGGAGTGTGGTGTGAGTGTGTGCATGCTCAGTCATGTCCCACTCTTGGCAATCCCATGGACTATAGCCCACAAGGCTCCTTTACCCATGGGATTTCCCCAGGCAAGAATACTGGGGTGGGTTGCCATTTCCTACTCCAGGGGATATTCCCCACCCAGGGATAGAACCACACACACACACACACACACACACACACACACACACACACGAAACATAAAAAAGCTCAACAGTAAAGAGATGTTGAAGATATGACACACATAGAATAACCTACAGCTACCACATTCCTTCCATTAATTTCTTTTTCACTTAGATTATTTTGTTTTACACATCATTTTCTAAAACACTATGATACATTTAGGTGTAGAGATTTTTTTAAATTTTATTTCAATCTTATTTGCCGTTTAATGAGAGTTTTAACCTGTGATTTATGTCTTTTTCTAGCTCTAGGAAACCAATCATTATTTCTTCAAATAATATCCTTCTATCATCTTATTTCTTCAGTGTGTTTTTAATCTCTTTTAGTCACATGTTGATGCTTATGGATATATCCTCTTTTCTTTAAGTGTCGTTTGATATTTTCCAACTCATCTGTTTGTGTAGCAATCTAGCAATTTTCAATAAGGCAATCTTATACTTTACTAATTTTCTCTTTAAGCAAGTATAATTTACTATTCGGGCTTCCCTTGTAGCTCAGTCGATAAAGGATCTGCCTGCAGTGCAGGAGACCTGGGTTTGACTCCTGGGTTGGGAAGATTCCCTGGAGAAGGAAATAGCAACCCACTCCAGTATCCTTGCCTGGAAAATCTCATGGACAGAGGGGCCTGGTGGGCTGCAGTCCATGGGGTTGCAAAGAGTCAGACACAACTGAGTGAATAACACTAACAGTAATTTACTATACAATCCCTGAAGANCTAGCTTAATTGGTAAAGAATCCACCTGCAGTGTGGGAAACCCCAGTTCGATTCCCTGGTTGGGAAGATCCTCTGGGAAATGGATAGGCTACTCACTCTAGTATTCTTGGGCTTCCCTGGTGACTCAGACAGTAAAGAATCTGTCTGCAATGCAGGAGACCTGGGTTTGATTCCTGGATTGGGAAGATCCCCTGGAGGAGGGCATGAAAAAACACCCTAGTATTCTTGTCTGGAGAATCCCCATGGTCAGAGGAGCCTGGTGGGCTACAGTCCCTGGGGTCACAAAGAGTCAGACAGGACTGGGCAACTAAAGACAGCACAGCATATAACTATCTGGACTTTCAACTCTGCATATCTTGTTTCTTCCTTTTTTTTTTTTTATTGCATCCCTTGGAAAGAAAATGTTTTCATCTACAATATTCATCTTCATCTTAAACATCACTGCCACATATATGTCACTGTTTTACACACAATTCACCTATATCTCAGATCTTTAAAAAAAAAAAAAAACCAACAACAACAACAAAAAAACTGGCCTTCAGTTATTTTCTCATGATGAAGTTTACATTTCTCAGTCAGGACAATCATTATTTAGACTTATTTCTACTGATTTATTGGAGTAAGAAATGGCAAACCACTCCAGTATTCTTGCCTGGAAAATCTCATGGATAGAGAAAACTGGCAGACTACAGTCCATGGGGCTGCAAAGACATGACTGAGTGACTGAGCACACACACACTACTGATTTATATTTTTCATATACATTTACCCAAGCACTTCACTTGTCTGAATGTACACACTCATAGTTCAACAAACGTACCACACACATTATGCTCTTTATATATCTTGTTCATTAACTTGATCATTTACTTATTCATACAGTCATTATTTATGATTTCATATTTTATTAAAGTGTTGTGAATGCAAAGATGAATAAGTCATGATCTCTGCTACATGCTGGAAGTCACAGACATGCAGCAATGTTAATATAATAATTTTAGTACAAAGTGATAGGTACTGTAAAAAACCTTATGCTTCTTTTCAGTAAAGAAATGTTTCATACATATGAGCAATACAAAGAATAATACAACAAATACCCTTTTAACTACCACTCTGCGTTAGCAAACATTAACATTTTGTCACATTTGCTTCAAAACTTATTATTTTGTAATCAAATTTGGCTCATTTGATTAGTCACTACAAATAGCTATCCTTCTAATTCCCAAGACATTAGAAATTTCTTCTTTTATGTGTGCTACTGTAAAATATGGAAGAGCCTCTTCATAATTTAGTTAACTTCATACAGTAAGCTAAGACCAACTATAAGTAATAATGACATTTTTTAGTGAAAGTTTGGTGATAGCTAAGACCACAAGAATAACTTCTTTAGGTCGGTTCTGACTCATCTATACCATTAGAAATTTCCAAGATTGAATGGCTTCTCACATACATTTCATCTTCGAAGCACTATCGTATTTCTTGCCCAACAGTTAAACCTTTTCAGAATGAATGAAACAATGAATTTATTTTCCTTCAGTAGAGAATTCCTTTCCCTGTCTCCAATAATGTGTTTTGCCTCCAATGAACCTGACATACTGCTCACTATTTAAAATAAAATAACATGTTCCTGGGATTTGGAATCAGTTTGCTTCAAACAACACCATATTTGCTGTATTATCAACTTTCCTCTAGTAAGCAACAAAATTAAGATTTTCATATTCTTCCTGTTTTTAGCTCAGTTTTCTTTACCAACACTTAGCAATTTTTTTTTTTTCCAAATGCACNTTGCAGATACTATGATGGTAGAAAAAATAAATATAAATATATTTTAGTCAAGGTACTTTCTAAATCAAAATAGTAGTGTAGTTTATTTCCTAAATAAGATGCTTAACTACATAATTTGAAGCATCACATTTACTAGGTTGAATCATATGAAATTAGGACAGTGACTTTTATCCTTTTTTCTTTTATGTAAACATGATGGTTAATTTCATGTGTCAATTTCACTGGGCCTCAGTTCAGTTCAGTTCAGTCACTCAGTCGTGTCCAACTCTTTGCGACCCCATGAATCACATCACGCCAAGCCTCCCGTCCATCACCATCTCCCGGAGTTCACTCAGATTAGTCAGTGATGCCATCCAGCCATCTCATCCTCTGTCGCCCCCTTCTCCTCCTGCCCCCAATCCCTCCCAGCATCAAAGTTTTTTCCAATGAGTCAACTAACTGTTCACATGAGGTGGCCAAAGTACTGGAGTTTCAGCTTTAGCATCATTCCTTCCAAAGAAATCCCAGGATTGATCTCCTTCAGAATGGACTGGTTGGATCTCCTTGCAGTCCAAGGGACTCTCAAGAGTCTTCTCCAACACCACAGCTCAAAACATCAATTCTTCGGCGCTCAGCCTTCTTCACAGTCCAACCCTCACATCCATACATGACCACAAGAAAAACCATAGCCTTGACTAGATGGACCTTTGTTGGCAAAGTAATGTCTCTGCTTTTGAATATGCTATTTAGGTTGGTCATAAATTTTCTGCCAAGGAGTAAGCGTCTTTAATTTCATGGCTGCAATCAAAATCTGCAGTGATTTTGGACCACAAAAAAAATAAAGTCTGACACTGTTTCCACTGTTTCCCCATCTATTTCCCATGAAGTGATGGGACTGGATGCCATGATCTTCGTTTTCTGAATGTTGAGCTTTAAGCCAACTTTTTCACTCTCCTCTTTCACTTTCATCAAAAGGCTCTTTAGTTCCTCTTCACTTTCTGCCATAAGGGTGGTGTCATCTGCATATCTGAGGTTATTGACATTTCTCTCAGCAATCTTGATTCCAGCTTGTGTTTCTTCCAGTCCAGCATTTGTCATGATGTACTCTGCATATAAGTTAAATAAGCAGGGTGACAATATACAGCCTTGACACACTCCTTTTCCTATTTGGAACCAGTCTGTTGTTCCATGTCCAGTTCTAACAACTGTTGCTTCCTGACCTGCATACAGATTTCTCAAGAGGCAGGTCAGGTGGCCTGGTATTCCTGTCTCTCTCAGAATTTTCCAGTTTATTATGGTCCACACAGTCAAAGTCTTTGGCATAGTCAATAAAGCAGAAGTAGATGTTTTTCTGGGACTCTCTTGCTTTTTCCATTTTCCATCAAATGTTGGCAATTTGATCTCTGGTTCCTGTGTCTTTTCTAAAACCAGCTTAAACATCAGGGAGTTCACCATTCACGTATTGCTGAAGCCTGGCTTGGAGAATTTTGAGCATACTTTACTAGCATGAGATGAGTGCAATTGTGTGGTAGTTTGAGCATTCTTTGACATTGCCTTTCTTTGGGATTAGAATGAAAACTGACCTTTTCCAGTCCTGTGGCCACTGCTGAGTTTTCCAAATTTGCTGCCATATTGAATGTGGCACTTTCACAGCATCATCTTTCAGGATTTGAAATAGCTCAACTGGAATTCCATCACCTCCACTAGCTTTGTTCATAGTGATGCTTTCTAAAGCCCACTTGACTTCACATTCCAGGATGTCTGGCTCTAGATGAGTGAAGAAAGCCTTCTTCAGTGATCAATGCAAAGAAATAGAGGAAAAGAACAGAATGCGAAAGACTAGAGATCTCTTCAATAAAATTAAAGTTACCAAGTGAACATTTCATGCAAAGATGGGTTTAATAAAGGACAGAAATGGTATGGACCTAACAGAAACAGAAGATATTAAGAAGAGGTGGCAAGAAGGTGATACATAAATTAAACATTATTTCTGAGTATGAGTGTGAAGGTGTCTCCAGATAAGAGTAGCATTTGAATCCTGGACTCAATAAAATAGATTGCTTTTTCCCAATGTGGTGGGCAGCATCTAACTTGTTAAAGGCCTAAACAGAACAAAGAGGTGAAGTTAGGAGGAATTCATCCCTTTTGTTTCCAGCCTTCCTGCTTGAGCTGGAAGGCTAGTCTTCTGCTGCCTTTACATTTTGTGTTCTCTTTGTTCTCAGGCCTTTGGACTTAGATTGGAATTATACCATCAGTTTTCCTGGGGCTCCAGTTTGCAAACAGCATATATTGAAGGGCTGACTATGAAACCTGAGCATCCTAGGGTTTTGGTATTCATGGGTAAGTCCTAGAACTGATTCTCTGAGAATACTAAGGGATCAATTCAGTGTGTATGTGTGTGTATGTGCCTGCATGTGTATGTCTTCGATGTGCTTCTCTGGAGAACTTTGATAAATACAATGGCCAAATATGGCCATTTTCATATAATTTAAGAATTGAAGTACTTCACTGTATTCAGGATTTCTTTAGAACAAAACTTGGAATATGGTTTGTTTCTAAAGAAAAAATAAAATGGAGGAACTAGTCTATCCAGAAATAAATTCATATGTACTCTCTCAGAAAATGGAATATACATTTAATATTTTGAATGAATGATTTTATTACATCAAAACTTCTGTCATGTCCTCATCAGAGTTTTGTTACAGGCAAGCATAAAAGATATAGTAAAAGTACACCTCAATATGTAAAATGATATAGTATATTTAAAATATATAAAAATCAACATAGTAATATTTAAAAGCAGAGCAAATGCCTAAGTGGACCAAATGAAATTCAAATGCAACACAATAAATGGAGACTAAGCCATAAATCTACAGGATTTCTAGGGCAAGAATTTAAAATCTAAATGCTTTGAGTGAAAGAACTCAAGCCAGACGTATTTAAGACCAAAAAGTTTTCAAAACTGCATAAACATTATTAAGAGGCAAAAAATAAACTAGAAGATATTTGTAATGATAAAGCAAAGAAAATGGTAAGCACTAGAATATATAAATAGCTTCTAGATATCAAGAGTAAAGAGCAAGCAGGTATTTCATTGAAGAGGATCTATTTGAAGCCAATAGATATATGAAAATATGTTTGACTTGACTACCAATAAAAGACATGCCAGTTAAAGTTGTTACTGCACATCCAACAAAAGAGACAAATATAAAATTTCTCATAGGTATTCTCTATAAAGATTGAAGGAAACCAAACCTTGCATACATTTCAAGTACTAGTTGCTGCTGCTGCTGCTAACTTGCTTCAGTCACATCCGACTCTGTGTGACCCCATAGATGGCAGCCCACCAGGCTCCTCTGCCCCTGGGATTCTCCAGGAAAGAATACTGGAGTGACACAAGTACTAGTAGAATTTAAAAAAAAAAAAATTGGAAAACACTCCTGCCAAATTTAGTAAACATTTTAAATATGGTTACTTGACAATTCTACTTCTAATTAGACATTTCCATGTGCACAGAGGAAACTTGTACGTGTTTGTTAATATCAGAAAAAATCTTCGAATATAAAACTAACAATGTATGCTGACTTGAAGAATATTTATTATATGACAGTTAAAAATGATTAT